>WAAF01007591.1:150235-720625 GCA_013400475.1 Tricholaema leucomelas | reverse complement strand
AAGGTGAGGGGGTGGTTGAGAGCCCCTCCTGGGGACTCAGGTAACTGGGAGGGAAGTTGTGTTTCTGTATTACCTTTCACCTTGTATATTTCTGTATATATATCTGTATATACTGTAAATATCTACTTGTACATTGTGCTAGCTGTAAATATAACCTTCATTCAAATTTCCAGAGCCGGCTGAGTCTAGTCTGGGTGATTTCTACAGTGTGGGGGGCGGGGGACACCCAAACCATCACATACTGACTGACTCTGCAGTGAGCAACTCTGGCTATACAATAGGAGCAGAGAGATCTCGTGTCTTCTAGAACGTGCCAGACCACTTTCCAATCTGGGCAGTGCAGCGTGTCCTCCAGGTAAAACAAGATACAATGACAAAAGACCTTATCTAAACACCAATTCACAAGCCACACAGGTTTCACAAACATCAAATTATTCAGTACTCAAGTGCTGCTAGTCAATCTGTAATTTAACCACAGAAACGTAACTATCTGCACATCAATATTTTTTTCCAAGGCCATGTTTCAGGTGCCACACTGTATGACACCAAGCTACCTTACCACATATACTATAATACTGCAGTACTCACTCTAAGTGTCACTCAAAATATTCAAGTAGGTAAAAATAGGCATAAAATGTATCTGGAGTTCACCTTTTCTCCTTTGTAACAAGTAAGAAAATAGCACATAGCTGATAAAACAAACAAATTACTGAATTACCTTGTCAACAGGACTTGGTAATGGAGCATGGATAACACTAGGAAAAAAAAAACTTGAAGTGAACATCAAGCACAGAAAAGCAGTTCAAAAATCCAGGAGATGCCTACTATTGTGCACTGAATCACAATACTTGGTATTTTTAAAGTTTATTTTTCAGGTAAAAATGAAGAGCTAATGTGCAAACTCAGCTAACACTACCTTAAGTGACATTTTTGGAGTTACAGAAGTACGTTCCAATCACAAATGCAAGGTCTATTCTAAAAAGGTCTCTTTGCTAAGTTTTATTTCAGTAGTTGTACAGTGTTTGATTCTTGTAAATCTCATTTAAGATTGAAACCAATTTACATGCACAAAACAACAGATATGAAAAGACAGTGGATATACTACTCATGAACTCAAAGTAATTGAACTAAACAGTATTTGGTAGCTTACAGAATTTTATATGCTTTCACTACAGCAAATATTGTACTTGCATAATTACATCAGAACTAAAAATTTAACACTATACATTTCTTCTATGTCTTATTACAATATGCAACTACATGGAAAAAAAACCATGCTAATTTATTTTCAGTCTTCCCAGAAGCAAATACACCTTAGGCTTCAGGCAGATATTTCTCAATACTAATAATAAAAATACTCAAATAATCTGTCCAAAACATACAATGAAGGATGATTAAAATAATACCATCGTTGTAATGGGCACTCATGTACTGTAATCAAATGTTTGAAGTTTTATTCAAGATGTGTACATAAGCACAGAAATCCCTTTTGACATTCATCTGAGTTTCCAAATACTACTCCATCCAGCATATTGCCTCAAGTGAGGCAAAACTCCCCTTGTGACACCACAGGGACATGTTACTATACATCTGAAGAATACAGACAGTGTTATGTGTACACACACAGAGACACCACTAATTTCACTTTGGTAGAGTCTATATGCATTTAAGAAGAGCAAAAATAATCCCAGATAAAAATAAAGGAAAGAATTCACTCATTTGCTTATTTCCTATATTCCTCTGTTTGCAATACCCATTCCAGTACACTAAACCACTGCCAGTTAGCAAAGGCCATGATTGATAAAAACTTTATTCTTGTATAGAACATTTTTATTCTTTTACAGTTGCCTTAATTTCTTGAAGTGACAAGTAAATGAGATTTCCTTCTCAATGCCTGCAGAAGAATCACATTCTCTTACTTTCTTCACAAAATCATAGGAAAAGAAACTGTTCCTACGGTGATGTTAAACATCATATCCCTCAATTCGTCATTATATAGTAGTTTAATTTTGCCAAACATGAACAGATACTTATTCTTACTCTGATCGTAATCGAGCTTCCATTCCATCTGGAAGAAACAGTTTGATTGTGGAGACTATACATCCGTGGGTAACTGAAAAGAAACAAACACTAACTCATCATCATTCATTACTATTTAATTATAAATTCAATGGTTAATGTTATAGGAACTAAGCAAACTACCCTAAGAAGCTCTGAGGCAGGTAAACAAGAGGCAGCATTCACGCTTTCAAGCACCAGTGCCTGGGTCTGCCTTCTCGGACCTCCTCCAGAGACAAGAGAGACCTGAGGAGGCTGTGTACTTGGTCCTGGCTGTAAAGTACTTCCAGTTCCAATTTTTCCACACGCAGCAATATCTGCAAGTAATCTTTACTGAAGGAATTTCAAAAAGTTACCTGCATGTTTTGATCATATAATGGGGGGAAAAAAAGAATGCACTTACCTGTACTAACAGGAATGTGGAAGTATAAAGAAAAATAATAAGCTATCATTTTGACAGGATTCCTGTAAGTATCTAGTAGAGACTTAAAAGGCAACATGCTTGTGTTGACAGACATTCACTTCAACATTTGGAACTTGCCAAGCACTTGTTATTTACAAACACAAGTATCAAAAAGGGAAAGTAGAGCCTCTCAAGCATTATGAGCAGGATCCTTCAAAACTGTACAGCTCTATCTTTCTGCACTTCAGTACTGATCCCTAGATAACTGATTTCTCATTTCAGAAGGAGAAAGCTTGCTTCTCCAGGGCCAAATTCTAATTCTTTGAACTCAAGAAAGATCCTAAGAAAAAAAAAATGTAAATGCAATATTCAATTCTTACATTAAGCTCAACATTTAGGCACTGTAGCTTCCAAAACACTTACAGAGACAACATTTACAGTGACATGACAAACAATCAAATTACATCTGGTTTGGTTGGGTTTTTTGTTTACTTGTTTGCTTCCTTGTACGGTTCCATGCATTGGAATTAAAAATCCCTTCCCATTACATGGAAAGAAAGATAGGTGTTGTTCCCAAGATGTTACTGTAAGCTACATACAAATATGTATATGGTGATCTATCATCTACCATTAGACCTCAAGTACCCATACCAACGTACAAATAGCTGCTCTACTTACACAGTTATTAATATCAGCAAAACAGTTAATATGGCTTTGAAAAAAACGGTGTTTTAGGACATGGGTAGTACTCCGGGGAAATGAGGCAGGTCTTTGAATAGAATCTAAAAATACAGCAGAAATCATCCCACTAAACAGTTGTTCTTAACCTTTATTCAGTGCTAAAAGCTAATGCTTTGGAGAACTATTCTTCTGGCTACAGCACCTTGTTTTTTTTTGACACTGACCTACTACAGTATTATACTTATATGCCAGAGAAGAACAGCCAGGACATCATTCTCAAAACAGATTAACCCATGGGGTCTGGGGGGGTCTATTTTTTGCTTTAAAAATCTTAGTTTCCCAAAATTCACAGAAAAAGTTTTGGTTTTTGTTTTTAATGAACCAATATCAGCTATAGGATGTAATACTCACACAGCTTTCATAATTAACAATCTTTCCTTTAAGCCATAAAGAAGAAATCAGTGATTTAAAAAAGAAAGTGCTGAGGTATTTGAAATTAAACACCAACAGCTTTACCTTTGGGTCATGTCAGGTAGACCTGCTGTAAGGTTATGTAACTCTGAAGTTCTGCCATCAATGCTCAGACTAAAATAAAGCCCCTAAAAGCCACACGAGCTTTATTTTTGTAAAAAAATATACTAGAGAATAGGGATTTAGCAGAGAGTCTCAAAGAAGACTGATTGTGAAAAGGTACTAAACATTCAGAGATAAATTCAGAAAATAATTTTTAACACATACTCCACAGCCTATCCTTAGCAGCCACTACTTTACAATTGGAAGAACAATGCAAAAGCCCAGGGGCATGGGAAAACAGCACATAAAACCTGAGTCCAGCGAAAAGAGGACAGGACAGCACTAACTGCTGCACTTGCATCCTGTATTATTCCTTTTGAGGAATAAAGCAGTGAAGCAAACCCTGGTCGCCAAACGGGACTGAGAAACGCTCCTCTGGTTAAGCTGTGCTCCCCGCCCGCCCCAGGCCCCTGCTACACACTCACCTCCGGGAGCGGAGAACGCGGCACGGCGGCAGCGATAGCGGAGCTCGGCCCGGAGCGGTCGGCGGCGCCGCCAGAGGGCGCTCCAAGCCACCGCTGCCGGCGGGGCAGCGCCACCGGGAAGGACCCCGGGCCCGACCTGCTCCCGGTCGCCGCCCGCCCCACTGCACAAACCCGCATCCTGAACGGCTGCTCCACAAGACCTCAGACACAAACGTGCTGCTGCCTCATTCTGGAACGCCAACTGCCGTACACCTTACCACACCACTGAGAGCTGCCCTGAGCCGTGATAGAGGGTTTATGCCGCAAAGGAGCACAGAAACGCTCAAAATCTTTGCTTCACGGAGACAACGTGAGCCAAGCTCACCTTCATTTTCACTTATTTGTGTGACAACAATAGGCAAGGCAACAATCAAAACAGCACCGTTTAGGAGCATCAGGAGCACGAGCTGCGTCTCCTCATCTGCACAGAGCTTTTCAAATACCACATCAGAAAAAAATTGGGGGAAAAAAAGTGTGCAGGAACTGTATTTGAACAAAATAATCTGGCATTATTAGACCCTATTTGAGCCTGCTGCTCAACTCTCCACATCAGGGGGTCACCTCCAACTGACTTGAGGAGCAGTCTGTCACTGACTGGGAAATTTCAGAAGTTCTAAAAGAACATAAACCACACCAACAGAGGAAAAGTAGGGTAAGATGATTAATAGATAAGCACTGCATGAAGGAGAGGGAAATGAGTGGGCCTGTGCGCTTGTTAGCAATGCAACAAGTAGACAAATAAGGAAGCGGGAGGTTCGGAAACATTTCCTTGTGGCCTTGTTAATGACTGGAGCTGAGCAGCAGAAAGCAGAGCAATCACTGCTGCCCTAAGATATCCCAGAAGAAAATCACGTACTAAACATGCCACTATTTTAATGAACCAAATCAAGATCTTATTTGCAAGTTCTAACGAACCAAATCAAGATTGCATTTGCAAGGAAATTACTTACCAAGACACAGCCTGAACAATAAAAAGATCGTATTCGAGCAATATTTACACAATTCAGAATTTACATAGGCAGGTAAACTCTGCCTATCTTGTCATTACCTTGTAATTACACAGAAAAATGCTGAAATGTCTTGCGCAAGTAAGGCATTATGTAAATACCAGAATGCAAAATGGGTTTAAAGGAAATCACTAATTTAAAATCTACTTTCATGTCTGTTCCATTACTAGATTAAGTCAATACTAACATCTAAAGCCACTGAAATCAACTGGTGCAAAAAATCTGTTTATACGCATTCCAACCGCATTCATGGGTAAACACTTAAACTGTGAGGCAGGTGCTTCATGCCCCAGCAGGATGATACAATCTTCATTCATTGCTTGAGGGAGCACAGAGAGGTAAGAAAGCAAATTTGTATGCTCTTCCTCATTAGCTATCTCAACACATTCGTGAGTAACATGAGTACAGCTCTCATGTTCAAAGCAAGAGTAAAAGGAAAGCTGCATAACCTGATCACTCATTACACAAGTGCCAGGTGGCTGGGATCATGTTCTGTAAAACTAATGTAAAACCCCTTAGAAGAACTACTATTGGTACAAACTCCTGACAAAAACTTGCTTACAATGAATTTTCCCACAAACTTCCACACAACCTAATTGCAAATAATTGCTGATAAAAGCAAGTGAACTCCAATTCACAGCCCAATCAAAAAACGAAAGGTCTAAATACACATGGAGTTTCTTTTAGCCAGGACAGCATCTCAAACTAATAGTCCCAAATGGAAGGTACATGTTTCATTTATTCCACATTTACTGCTAGTACTCATAAATACTTGCAAACACTTAACATGAAGTAGCATTTTAAGTAACTACCAGACAATTCCAACTAGACATCTGGGCCTTACATTTTTAAGACATCATTTTTGAGAAAAGTTAAACAATGTAAGGGACCTTTACTACAACGAATCACTCAAAACCGCTACAGCTCCACAAGCTCTCCATCACAGAATACTTACCCATCACCACTGCTTAACAGTGTTTTCTTTACTATTCATTAACCTTCCTCTCATATTCAGACATCTAGAACTGTAGTCTACCTGGCTACAAACAGACAGAATTCATGGGTAACAGATGGAGCAGGCCACATCTTTCACTTAAAGCCCTTTACAAATTCTACTGTTGTACTATGGCTTGGCTTGAGGGCATTTAGTTTCAGGAGTGTTGGCAGAGGTTAAGAATTTTACCATCAGCATTTAAATTTAGTATTATTCTTCTATTTCATTCTTTCCTAATATGCCCCCCTAAGGTTAAGCTCTATGAAGATCAGAACAGTAAAGTGAAAGAGCAGTGATGGCAGCGCTGACATTTTGTTGACAAATCTGTGCGTTACTAGACTAGGCTTCTTCAGAATATGGCCAGAAGTTCCTTACTTGCAGAAAGCAAGACCTATTAGATAGCTTTAAAACGTTTTGCAATATTGATTACAACCCAGTGAGTCCCAAATACACCAATCTTCAGAAAGAGAAAAAAAGCTTCCAAAACACTATAATAAATGCAAAGGAGAAGAAACTGAGGTTGCATTTTTATTAACATATATACAGCTGTTACCAAATGCAAGATCTCCTAAGCACACATACTGGGAAGAGAAGAGCAAGAAAACCAAAGCAAACAAAAATCCCATCATTTCATTGTTCAGCTAGCAACATTCTTCTATTTTCATTTTAAAGTACCTGCAGAAACCAGAATCAGGAGGAGTCACAGAGTAGGTATCTTCACAAGAATTAAATTAGCCTGTTTCAAGCTTATGCTGGGTATCAGTTTTATATTTCTGCCACATTATTATCTGAAACTTCAGGGTTCATAAGGCTTTAAAGAACAGCAGTTAATAAACTAATTAAAACAAAACACTCCCCCAAAACAAATATAAACAAAACCAAGTCCAACAAAAAAAAAAAAAAAACAAACAACAAGACAACATTACACATACGCCTATGCTGCACTTAGAAAATAGCTGTAAGTCAACTGAAGTGATGCAATAGCTAAACATGTGGGCCCTGCTGAGCCTCCTTTTCGGGATCTGCATTTTCACTATATGCACTGGCACCCACACATCTACAGAAGAAGGTGGGCTGTGGAAGCAACCTAGTTAAATCTAGCTGGGATAAGAGGAAGGGAATAGAGTGTGTTTACAATCAGATCAGTCTCCTGATCCAGTTTATTGTGTGGTCATAGGACTCACTTGCCAGCACGAAGGAGAAACAACAACAAAATACCCGCACTATTTTCTTACAACAGAAATATTACTTACTCTTAATGACCAGATTGTAGTACAATGTTCTACATAAATATACTTTGAAAAAAAGAGATCCATACCCTTACCTTTCCGCGTGTTCTCTGTCACATCTACACCAAACTGGATGATGTCACCCGACATAATTTCACATGGTGGGCTTTCCTCAGATCCTCTACTCAGTCTCTGACTATTAATGAAGGTACCATTACTACTTTTAGTGTCTTGCAGATAGAACTGTAAAAACAAACAATAATAATAATAATGTATCTTGAAAAGACCAAAACAACTATGATTAAACATAAGCTACATTAAGTTGTATTTGCTAAAAAAAAAAAAAATATAGCTTGACCTCTCAGTGTAGAAGAGGACAAGTGTATCAAATTGTGACAGCCCTCGTCAGCATGTGACATTTTCACATTATCAAGAAATATTTGTCCTTGATTTTAGTTAACATATGATTGACTTCTTGCACATACACTACGAAAGTAAAGCAGATACACTACGAAAGTAATTGCCCATACCTAACCTCTTGCCTACATGGAAAGGATCACATGCTGTTAGCACCATCATCTTTTGCCACACATTTAAGAAATTATATTTATGTTGGCCAACACACAAAAATTCCATCTGCTCATACATTTAGAATATCAGTGTTTCATGACAGAAACATGTTCTAAGAAAGAACAGCAGAGAGAGAACAAGGAAAAAACTTCGGCAGAAGACAGAATTTAGGAATTGTAATACAAAATCACAGTGCAATTAGGGAGAAAAAAAAATAGGATGCTTTCACCTCTCAGTGATACTAGTTCAAGTTATTAAGTTAATCTCAAGATTACCACATCATCTAGTGTCTTTGTAAATACCCATTTGTGGAATTACCAAATCTGAAACTGCTTATGACACAAAACATCAAGTCAAAACTGGTGCATCTGAGAAAAGGCTATAATTGAGTCACCTGGCAGAAGACTAGACCTGATCAAGCCTGAAACAGGCATGAAAGAGAGGATTGGAATGTTACTAACCAGCCAGGTGTAACTACTGAAATGAGTCACTTTTGGTCATCCAAGATGACAATCGTTATTACAGGAACCCGATGGGAAGGTAGAAATCCCTGGCTTCCTGTCATGAAGTACCAAAGCAAACATAGGGCTGGGGAAGAGATGTTGCCTCCATAGAAATGGATACACTCCCATGTTTTTGCTGTAAAAGCAGTCAACTTCCTTTTTTCAGTATCCCATGCAAAATTTCCCATGCTTTTATTTGCCTCTATTATCACACTCCTCAAAAACATGATATATGGCTCAAAATCATAGTGTCAAGGGAAACAGTGGGTTTAAAAATGAAACAAGGGACTGGTACTAGTGCTCTTCAGATCTCATACTTGAAAATTACACCAAGCAGATGTGTCTCTAACATGCTTGTCCTGAGAACTTAAATGTCATTGCACCCAGAAAATGAGACTCAATACACTAAGCAAAGGGAATACCAGCACAGGAAGGCCCTGTTAGGTGCACACAGTAACAGAATGGAAAGCAGCACATGAAAGATTTATTTATTCTTTCCAACAGACATACTTTTTATGTCAAATATAGCAAAATTATAATCAGTCCTGTGTTCATAAAGAGGGTAACTACAAAAGTGGATCCAAGAAAACACGGCTGCATTTACTGCATTAACAGCCAGACCCACTCTGCTCCAAGTATTTTATAAATATAGAGTAGTTAATAACATGTAAGAGCATATAATACAGCTCTGATAACAATTATAAAAGTTTAAAAGCCAATCAAATTAAATTAGCAAGCTAATTACTCATCTGAAAGTAGTGAACCCTCTGATGTCAGTGCAGAGAATTTTTTTAACTTCCTGTTTGTTTTCATTAGTGCTCTGCTCCATTTGAAAATCCTTCTGTTATGAAATAGTGAGTCACAAGCAAGAGGAACAAACACACTTGTGCTAATTTGTTTTCTCCACCCTTTTCTTCCCTATGCATAATATCTGCCTTTTATGTCTCCATCTTTAACATTAATCGCTGCCCCTTGTAAACAGACTTCTGCAGAATCTGCAGACAGGTCACAGATGAGACAGCACAAGGAAATACAGGAGGGTGACCCCGGGAGAGGACATGCAACAGAGTATCAGCAACATAAAGCTTAGGAAATACGTGCAGACACAAGATCCAAACTGGGAAAAAAACAATATAAAGACTCCTATAAACAAACGGCCACCAAAAACAAACATTATATTTAATATTAGAGAACCTATGTCCATTGAAGTGCATCCTACAGAATTTAATGATGTAAATTTTTAACAGGTGATGCTCTTTAAGTCTTTACAAACAAGGATGAGAACACTCTTCTTCCTGCATCTAGTAAAGAAATAAGGAATACCAGCAACAATAAGCCAGCGTCCAAGGAGAAATGGACTGACTTCAAGACTCCATAAAAAGGATTCTGTTATCTTTACCTAACACCTCCTTGGGAACCCACAGAGTCTTTCACATAGGAAATGCAAATGTTACTGCTGTACCAATTTTCAGTAGTTCAAATGATCTTTGTCAAAAGTCAATCCCTCTCTCACTTTTTAAATCATTACTAAAAAATATCTTCAGAACAAAAAAGCAAGCACAGGCCCTAAAACAAACACCTGTGTAGTTAACTAGTATTAATAATTAAATAGTATTTATTAGTATTTACCAGTATTAGCATACTGGTAATTAATATACTGCCAGTGATGCAGTATCCTTGGCTGGTTCTCCAATTCCCAGCACTTTTTGTACAGTAGCTATGATGTAATACAGTGCCTTCTGTGAAACCAGCATCACTTGTTCTTTCTGCTTCCCAAAGCAAACTACCAAACTTCAGCAGCAGTGCCAGCTTAAAGACTAACTACAGATCTTTCCCTTCCCCGGTGCTCACTACCGAGTTGCACCACCTCTTTAGATGCATTGGCTCAGGCATTTGTTCAGCTACTGCAAAGCAGTTTTGAAAGCTGACTCAATTTATCACAAGGTGCTTAAGCCGGTACTGCCAGGAAAAAGGGCAGCAATTGTACTTGTTTTTATCATTCACACCTCTCTTCAGATCATACTGAAATCTCAGCCCTTGGTGTCTCATGTTAACAACTTGTCCAATTTAAAGCAGAGACGGCAGTTCATGCACAAAAAACCTCAGCTTTTAAGAACTGTTAAAGAATTACCAGATCCTTACATGTTGATGTATGGTTGAAGTGGTAGTTTCTCCTCTTTAAGGTAACATACAACTATTTAAGAAACTTACTCTCCAATATAACACCTTTTCAGGTAGACAGAGAAATTCTAGTGCACAATTCTTCCTTAGTAGTTTATGTTCTCATGACTGTTGGCATCATTTATATACACCATTAAAAAAACTCTAGTAAGTACAGACATCCCAGCATTCTGCTTCCACAGAAAGATGCAGACTTGATCCTGAAGTAAAACCTGCAGTTCATCAGTACACTCAAACTTCTCCAGTAGAGTCCAACCTCTTTGGAAACTGCATTAAAGAAGATTTTAAAAATTGCAAACTTTTCTTTCCATGTTCTTTGCAACAAATTCTGTATTGATTTTACAAATTTAGTGTTTATCATATTTCATGTTACTATTCAATTTTGAAAACTGATCATAAGCACCTCTTCTGTTCTGACCTGTGGTATATGAAAATCTCTTTCCATTTAAGTTCCCTTGCTTTCTAGGTCAGTGACTCAGTAGAGTACCAACAACTTCCTAAATCATACTCCACATTTAATTCTTAGGTAGCCAGACACCACTACAGTTCCCCCCTCTCCCCATAACTAACTCTTAATATTTTCCAATTAATGAAATAGAAGAATTCTTCCTTAGATATTCTTGCACACACAATATAAGGATCTTAGCTAATATTAGGAAGTTGCAAAATGCTCCCAAAGGACAGGTTTTAACTGCCTATGAAATGTACTGCTTTCTTCAAACAAAAGCAAGCAACAAAAACCATCCTAAGGATTACTACTGTAACACATTCCAAGAAGTAGGCTGAAAAGAATTCCTTATTTAGCCTGACAAGTGAGAAAGTCATGAAGTGTTTTGTTTCCCAAGCCATATGCAGTCCTAGTATATGATGAGATGCTTCTGAAGGATCTCAGAGAAGACAAAAGGCTCAGAAAAATCTTGAAAAGGAATAAATCACCAATATGCTAAATCACCTGGATTTAATTACAGTAAGACACGCCGGTAGAACAAACACTGATGTGTTGTTTTTATACCTGATTATGAAGTTTTGCTTTTAAGCACTGCATTTTTTCCATCTTCATGATATGCAACATTTCTGTCAGTGTACTACAGCACTTCACTGAGGATTGAACTAGAAGTTTAACATGCAGTTCTAGAATTAGCTTAAAGTGTAGACAAACATATTAAAAATGAACTTTCAATAGTCTTGCTAATTTTTTATTTGATCTGAGAAAGTTAAAATGTTTAAGTAACAGCAGTGCTTAACAATCACACCTTCAAAAGACAAAGACATCCGAGATCTCTCTTTGTTACATGGCGAAAGTGAAGATGGAGAGCGAGTGTTCCAAGCACAGCACAACAATGTAAAGAGTTAAGCCCCTGTTAAGTTCTTAAACATTTAAACTGTGTTTTTTTTTAAGAAACCTCTTATGTATTGAATACGGCAAGTACAATACAGTGAACAGAAGAACCTCAAGTTTCTTTCAGAGTCAAACTGTTCCAGTACTGTAGTAAGGCGGTAAATCAAGAATGATGACCAACACAAGCTCACATAACATTTGCTATCACTAAGTATAGCCATCCTTTTCCATTTTAAGAGCACATTATTGCTACACCGTCTAAGGCAGCTTGAAACTGCAGTTCAGGATAATTACATTGAGAATTACAGTGAGAAGAATTACTGGAGAACTGAGACAGTTTGTCCACAGAGATGTGAGATTCACTCCATTGAAGAGGAGAAAAATCTACACCTAAAAATATGGACACAGACCACAGCATATAATGAAACAAACTTCAGCCTCACTCCACTGCTGAATTAACAATTTAGTAAAAAATAAGTACCAAAATATTGCCTTTGACAGAAAAATCTATCGCTAAAGCATTTTATTCATTCAATATATTTTCACTGCCAGGACAACTACCATAGGAAGAAAATTCCAGTTTAAGACCTCCTACTTCTCTATTCCTTTTCCTCAGCTCTTACCTCCTGTGTGATGGAAGTACACTCACTCCCATGTGCTTCAGAGCCCTCTTATACAGGCTTCGAGGCATTAGTTTCAACCAAATATTTCCGTTAGTCAAATTCTGAACTATAGGCACTATAAAGTCTATAGCTTCATTTCTGTCATGTTTAAAGCCACAAAGGGGCAGCAAGGCTGTCATTTAGAGCACCTAAGACACAAAACCCTGCAGTTTGATGACATTCTTCTACTAATGTTACAAACTACATAATTGAAGATCGAGCAATTAATGGTGCCATTAAAAATGCACTCCCCGAGTACAAGAGCTAATACACAAATGCAGCAAGTAAATTTGGATCTAAAAATTTGAATACTTGCCCTAGAGTAATACTTTGACTCAAAATCAATCTGAGTAGTAGTACAACTGTGTTTGTGTACTTGCTTCACACTGAGTATCCTACTAGGAAGCAAAGTACATCGGATTTGTACAATGTAAATTGTGCACAAAGATTTCAGAATAACACAGAATTGGGTCAAACCAATATGGCCAAGGTTTATTACAATGCAGCCAGAAAGCTTTTTCTCCCATACAATTAAAAGATCATTTTATCTACCTTGAAGTGCAAACACTATTTTCTCATTTTAAGAGCAGCACTTTTGCTAGCAGCAGAGTACACTGTGTGAACCATTCTGAATGCCAGGTCAGTCATTTGGCTGTAAGATAAGTAAGTTCAAATCCTAAATTATCTCCAGATCCCACTGAGTTCATCATTCTAGTCTGCTTAGACACAACCTAAATTCCTTTCCCTCTCACTTGCCTAACTCCACCCACCTATCAAGGAACTGGAAGTATTTGTCTCCATAAGCAAGCATAATTCAAAGGGCGGGGTACAGCAAGCAAAATTGCTTTTCTGTTTAGTTTTCTATTTCTCAAACACATGGCTCTAATAGCTCTTCTTACTGAACTCCAGGTCCTTCAACTTAGAAATACAACTAGTGCACTAACTTTTGAAGTTTTAGCAAATCCTTTTTAAAAATATTCTAGCTACCTGAGGCAACTACACACTGTGAATCCAGCTGTGAAGCAAAGGATTTTCTAGCCAGGTTGAATAGACTGAGGGAGGACTATTCAGGGACCATAAATATTAGAGGTCCCCAGAGAGAAGCATTACTTCCTAGTAGTTTTCAGTAACTTCTCTGAAAACTAATTAACTCACGCACTCTTTCTATCCACTGAAGAATAAACACCAAGCAACACAAAAAAAACCCCATATACATGAAAAAATAATTAACTTCGATATAGCACTGGACCAAAAATATTCACCCCAAGTGTTCAACTGAACATGTATGCCTAATGTAAATCCATTGCGACTCCCAGGAATTCAGTGCTATCCTTCCAAACCTGTCAGTAGCTGCAAGGCCAGCAGGGAGAGGACAGCAGGGAATATGCTCTTTTGCTGACCAAGTTGTTCCCCATGTGTGTTTACACCTTGAAGTTTTGTTGACTGTACTGCCAGGACAACCCTGCTGGCTGCTCATACCTGTTGTCAAGCAAAATAAACTATGGCAGTAAAAGCAGTTTTGTGCCAGCATAACTGAGGCCGAGTATAAACAGTGCTCAGCCTTTTCTGGATGTATCTGATCTGCTGTAAACTATTATTATCTCTGCTGCCTACCCTGTCCTGAAAGTTCAAGAGCTTTGAAGCTCACTATAAGCCCTGTCATTCAGCTTAAGTTTTGTCTGAGCTAAGACAGCAGACTTTTCCTGAGAAGGACAGGAACTATTGACAGAAAAGGCAAGACAAGTTGGATTTCTGGGGAGGAGAAACCACCTTAGGTGGAAGGGCTATGTCAAGCACCAAGAACTACTAACAGCTTAAATGGCTCAGAACTTAAATTCGCTTACAACCTTGAGTTGCTCTAGTGTGTTCCTCGGTAGCAAAATGTCACCTTCCTCAACAAAGCAGAGCAAACATTTCAGGTGTGTTGTACCTGCAAACATTTCGACACTGACCTTCCTTTTAACATAGGACATTGCAATGTTTATTTTAACTGCTGAGTTCTACAGAGAGTTACACCTATCAGAATTTTCAATTATGGAATATTAAAAGCATTCACACCAAGAAAAAGATGAAAGCATGTTTGCAGCGTTAATACCATGTCCTACTTGTTGTGCACATTAGGCAAAAGCATTTACTTCCTAAATCATTATACAAACCTCACATTTGCTAGTTGTAACTCAACTTACTGGTCTGAAAATTAAAAGCTCAGGACTCAAGGTTACTATTAGCCAATAGCTAAATACTACTCTTCAGTACTTTCCCTAATGTGTATTATGTAGATAGCTGAAATTCATGAACAATATATCAGACATAAAAAGGATTCTTTACATTTGTATAAATGGTCATTATTAACAAGCTTCTAAAGAGATTAAGCAATACTTACAAATCATTCAGTTTTAGAACTAGCTATATGGAACTTAAGAGTCTAAATGTTTTGGGTTATTGTAGAATAACATCCTCAAGCAACATTGTTGCCTTTTACAAGGTAACTCGTATTGAATAGTTTGGCATAAGATGGCTAAAAGTTTAAGTTACAGAACCTTAAGTTACAGAACCTCGAGCTATATCACAATCTAAATCCTCTGGTTTAAAACAAAAGGAAAATCTCATGCTGACAATTTAAGCAAAAGGATGAGAGCATGAAGCTCTCTACCACTTGTTTCCAAGGGTTTGCTACAATTGCACACTGCCACCCTCAACTTTAAGCCATTGACCTACACATATTTCAGAATCACTATACCATTTAATACTGATATCTTTGACTCATATGTGGTAATGGGCAAAACCAATGAGGCCACTGAGCCCATCATCATCTTAGTTACCTTCTCCATCCCCATTACAGAAACCAGCAAAGTTGTCCCACAGCAGGACAGCTGAATAACTCAGCATGGTTTCAGTTTGCTTAATTTGGTTGGTATGTAACAATGACCTGGGCTAAAAAATGACGATGCTTTAGACGCTTGTTCCTATGCCACATACACCTCCCACAGCAGGGATAACCATGAAGAGCAGGCTGTATTTACAGGGCTAGCCATCTGACTTCTGTCCACTCCTGTATGTTAGAATCCTACGGCCTTCAAGTACTTCTCTTAATCAGAACTTGGAGTTTTCCATATTTGGATATAGCTGTCTGAGGTTGGAGTAAATGAAGGAGATGACCACCACCTGCATAGCCTTTGCTTTCACAAAATATCAGTAAACAAATACAGTTTCCTGGATCCCCCAACATCCCAGTGATTAGTACAAAAAAAAGTGTACAAACATCACTAATCTACCTCCAGATCTCTTCAATTTACTTTAGCTATTAAAAAGAACTATCAACAGTCCAAGCATCTGGAGCAACAAAAACTGTAGAAGAAATACTGTAGTATTATAGTGATAGTAATTCACCAAGAAAAGAATTCTTCCAAACAAGATGATCATCATAGCATAGCAGAATTAAAATAGCTTCCTGATCAATGTGTTTACTCTGAAGTTGTGCACTCGTGCAAAAACCTGCACAAAACATGCCCACTGTGGCTATTTCTAGGGGCTGGGCACTTTTTGCATGTGTGGGTTTTGTGCCTTTTTGTGTGTGTTATGCTTTGGTTTTTAATTAAAAAACCCAAACACACAAACTCCAACAAAATCTCAAACAAACAACTAGAACCAACAAATGTGAATTGAAACACCGTCAGAAAGATCATAGAATCAGTCAGGGTTGGAAGAGACCACAAGGATCATCTAGTTCCAACCCCCTGCTGGGGGCAGGGACACCATACCCTAGATCAGGAGATGGTTCCCATTGCTAACCTACTTGCCCTCCTCTTGCAGGACAGTAACCTGTCAAACTATTATTTTCTAGAAACAAGCATTTGTAACCTAGCTTGACAGTTGTATAGTTAATTCCTCCCAATAATCACATTCTGGAATTGCAAAATGCAGAAAAAACGCCCAGTCACAGAAGAACAAGTCCTGACCATTCTCTAACATGCAGTAACACCTCATTCCTGAAAATTCTGTAATAAATACATTCATGTAGAAGATTTATGCTGATGGATGTGACCTGAAGCAATCGTAAGCACGGTACATTCATTCCTTTTACTGAACAAAGTTTTTTTCTGTGGTAAACAAAAGGTGTGGAATGAAGTAGTTCAAACACGTAGAAGTTATTCATGGGTGTTGAGCTATCCATAGGTTATTCAAATAACCTAGAAATACATTCGCTGTCAAGAGGAGCAGGATGACAAGACACTCCCTAAAAAAAACTCCAGATAAAATGTACTACCACAAAATATGTAGACATCATATAAAAATAGATGTCTTTTCACATCAATGTGACTAGTTTTGATGCAAAAAGCTATTTTTGAAGAGTCCTAATTTACAAGTAATTTTGGTTTATATATAGTTGACTGACTTGCTACAGTGAGACATCTATCACTATAGTTACTAATTACTACTCATTTAATTTTTCTTCTCACAGTTCACACTAAGTCCTGAAAAACAATCTTCTGCATAAATGCTGGATTGTTTCAGGGTAACTAAAAGAAAGATTTCGTATTTATTGTAATAAGATTTGGCTCTTCTCACATACTTAGAGGAAATTTTGAAGCATGGGATAAGTCACAACACAGGTTGAGGACCTTAACAGTCTCAAAAAGAGATGCAACTCTGTTCTAAATATGGACAAAGCAGGAAAAATTCCTACCAAAAAAAACTCCAACATTTAAAATCCCCAACTCTGTATTAGCTATATACAATTTTCTTGAAGAACACAGAATAATTTAACTTTTCAGCCCATACAGAAACTCTAAAGAATAATTTGTGTGTGAAATTCTTATCCTGAAGATGCCGGGAGATTTTTAAGGTACATCACTGATTTAAGTGGTAAGGTTAAATATCTTAACCACAGAGCACAATCAGCAGAAAAATTCCAGAGGTGTGATTACTGACACATGGTCCTTCCTATGTCCAAATTGAGTCAAAACACACAAAAGCAATCTGATGAAGAGACATCATTTTCTATTGCTGCTGTCATAGATGACAATATCAAACACAAGACACAGAGACTTTGAAGAAAAACTTCCCTGTTGCATATAGGAAAACCAACTGATGCATAAAAACTGGAGATCAGTTTCTAGGAGGGTATTGCTCTTGTTGCAAAGTTTTCTGCACCATTCCTTATGGGAGCTGGTAATGCAAGACATTTTCACATTATGTATCATGTAGCACTGTTATACCAGTGATTACTTTGTATAATTAATACCAACTGCTATCACTGCATCAAACATTCACCCTGGGGAAAGCATATGGACAAGGTGACTTTCTGAGGTCTTGCTTGCTGTTACTGTGTTCTGTCTAGTAATCCATTACGGAAGTATGCTGCATGGCTTTACAACACAGAAACAAAATGTTTAATAGGCCATTACCCAGAAGTTCAGACTTCTTCAGAATCATCACTTATTTGCCAAAACATTCATCAATGCTGATGTCCTTACTTGAATATTTTCCTCAAAAATCAGACTGAAAGCTGAATACCATTGTTAGCTGTAATAAATTCAATGAGAGCTTGTCAATATGACATACTCAAACTCTGCAATAACCTGAGTAAACATTACCTTTACATGTACAAAGTCCCAAAGGCTGTATTTGTAGGACACATGTATCTAGATAAAATAAAGAATTATGAGTTTCACAAAGAGCACTTTCCCACACAGAACTCGAGTTTCTTTCCAAATGTTCCTAATGTTTGCAACTTAACATTGCAATTTACTCACACTTTCAAGTAGCAAAAGCACCTGTGCTAATACTCTGCACTGGGGAAAAACAGTAAGACTAAGAATAAAAATTTTAGACCTCTGAGTAAATTCATAAGCAAGAAATGGTTTAACTTGATGGTTATGTTCTTTAGCCAACTTGGTGAAGTGTAAGATCAAAATAAAATACAGTCTTGTCTCTGACAACTGAAATGAAAGAGCTATGACATTAAAAAGGGAGATTTGTCATGTTTGGACACTGTTTTGCCTTGATTTAAGACCAGAGGTAAGGCTTAAGTCTCTCGTGGTGTTTAAATTTTAAGAGACCAACCTTATTAAAATTTTGCCTTAAAACCATAAAATCAAAGATCTACAGCACCTACTAAAAGACTAAATTGCTTTAGCAGTAAAATACTGGAGGAATAGGCAGAATTGACAGAGAAAGCAGAAGACCAACAAAATAAAAGTTTGTTTAAAAAGGAAATCTGTAAATACCACCATGATCAGGCACGATACTTAGAACAAGAAACCCCTCACTAACATGATCCATTGCCTCTGCTTCCTGAAAAAAACATCTTGAAATAACAAAGTTTGCAAAAAGCAACTGAAACTTTCCCAAAGAAATCTGCATTATTACACTTCTATCTGCAAACAATTACATTTTCCACTTGCAAGCAAATTGGATAAAAAACACAGCAGAAGTCAAGATTACCAGATATTCCACCACATGAAGAGCCAGAACAGAAGATCTACTTATATGACAGCAAAATGTATGAGGCAGCTCATAAGTTTCAGGCAACTCCAACTCTCCACCATAATCCCAGACATTTCAAAGCATATGGAGTACTGCACAGGTTGCTTAACACACAGCTAGGTTGTCATCAGTTAATCATTACATCAAAGCTCCTCTACTTGCAAAGAACCATCTCTTCAAGTGCTCACTTTTCAGATCTGTAGTTCCAACAACTGCTCCCTTTATTCTGTTTCAACCTTTCCTCATTTACACTCCTTCCACATAACGTACTGTGTTTACCTACTATCATTAATTCCCTAGCACTGCTGGTTTATGACACAGAAAACTCCCAGCGACCACACATTCAGATAAAGGGGGGGAAAAAAACCAACAAAACACACAAAAAAACCAGCACCTAGCCACATCAGATTTCACAAACCCCTCCAAATGCAATAGTGGTTTGGTATCATCACAATAATACAACATAAAAACAAATACCCTGAATTTTTTATTGAGAAGCTCTTTCCCTTTCAGCAAGGGCAATATTCCATTTGAAAGGACTTCTCTGAAGTGAGTACAGTGGAGAGGGTTCTAAGACATCTGCAGCAGGCCCTGCTCTGCATAAAGATTTCTTGCTTTCTGACACTTATTGCTCCTGAATTATTAAGATATGACAGCTGTCACAAGGAAAACAGTGCTCAGCACTTCTGAGTTAAAATGACCATACTGAAGCTGAGCTTTATGTAATAGTGATACAAAGTTCAACACAACCAGTAAAGATGCTAAGTATGTACAAATTCTAACTCAAAAGAATTGACACTGTACTAATTTTAATCATGCCAAACTAAATATTTTAACAGGTCCAAACTACAAATACTATGACAGAAATAGTGGAGTGAGAGTTCACCTCACACCTCCTCATACTGAAAACAAGGGGTCAGCAGAGCAATTTGTCCCTCTGTGTTTTTCTAAAGACTTCTCTGCATCAAGTAAGGACAAAAACGTTTCTTACAAACTAAATGTGATTTTCATTCTGTGTTTTGAACTTCAGCATTCCATACAGAGAGAGCAAATGCAATTAACTGGAAACCAAACACTGCCAAAAAAGGGTGCGGCTCCATCCAAAGACGGAAAATTCATTTCCAGCACAGAGGAGAAATTTGACAATTGCGAGTTTAATATCTGTACTCAAGGCGCTGCCAAGTCATACCTCCAACAGAGTGAGAGTGAAAATAGTCTGGGAGGAGGCTCCATTTATTTGCAACTCATCCCTGGCTCAAGACTTTCTAAGTAATAACCAAATGCAAGTATTAACGAACAAGAGCAGATTATTCTGGTGGTCCTCTGAGACCAACAATTAAGTTTGGGTTTGTTCTGTTGGGGTTTTTTTTTAAGCTTAAGAATGTAAATACCTATAGCATGCATCCACATACTGAGATTAGTCTGCCAGCAATGTGAGAGATGGTAACTACTGGAATTGGCTTTTCACAGATGATTTCAGAGCATAGTCAGCTATTTCTTAGCAGTGTCCTACTGGCTTCAGAACAAGAAGCAGGTGCTGCAGCCTTCTCACTGGTTCAGAAAGTCAGAACAATCCCAGCAGGCTGAGAGGAATGGGCAGAGTGCAGATAACATGTTCAAGGATATGATAATTACAGGTTCAAACAGTGACTCACATTCAGACTGGTCTTAGTTGAGGGCAAAATTCACATGGGTGGTACTTCGGTTTTACAGATTAAAAAGTTTGCTAATGTGGCAAAACTTGCCAAGGTAGTATTAGTGCAGTACAGTTCCCTATGCAGGCAAAAGTATTTTGATGTCTTTTTTCCTAGCTATTTCCCACCATATCCACAAAGCTACCAGGTATATTATACTGGTAACATCATGCCCATGTATTTTATTCTACAGATAAGTTAAAAAACAACAACAACAACAAAATAACCCAAAGCCACAAAACAAAAACAACTGACCCAAAGCAACTTGAATACTTTTTAATATCTCTGATATTAAAGTATTCAGAATGCAAGGTAAATTACTACGACCAGTCTGCAGGAGCAAGGGCAGGACAATTGCTAAGTACTGCTGGCAATCTCACCCCCCTTTCAGCCGCAGAGCCTGATAAAATAGACGTCCACACCTCTCTAAAATACATTATTAAGCCTTGCAAATGCTTTGTACCAAATATATTTATTTCCTTCTCAAAGGGAACACTTTTCCAAGTACAAAAAACTCTCACAAACCTTCTTCTAACTTTACCAGTTCTAGATTGCCAGTCTAAGAAGAAATATCCTCTTTAGATGTTTACATTTTTTTAACAGCCACCAAGTAATTTTCCAAATGGCAGATCCTTCCAGGTACAAAAACCAGAGACACTTCAAACCATATATACAGAGATTTCAGGCCACACTGTCCAACTGACAAACACAACACAACACTCTTCTTACCCAGATGATATCCACTTTTAACTTGTCACAGTTTACATCCTAGAAGCAGGGATATTAAGTTGCTCCTACTATGACACCAAATCACTCAGGTCATTCTTTGTACTTCAGTATAATCATCAGGAAAGTGGTTTCCATTTTTCTCTCCCTGCTCCTTTTTTTTTTTTTTAAGGCAGTTAGGATAAGCTTGATAGTTTTTTATATCAATTTAATTTCATTTTTAAGAAGAGATGAGAGGGAGAGATGACAGAAGTACAGATAGTTTCAATCCTGAAAAGCATATGCAAAATTATGGAATGATGACTAGTTCCTCTGACTAGCAAGCTTTTGCATGCAGCTATCCAGGAATCTTACCGTGCTCAAGTTAGAAAGGTAGTACACTGTTCACTCATGAAGGAAGAGTCAGCAAGTGATTCTTCCAATTAACTCAGTTGTGATGCTTTGAACTAGACAAAAAGGGAGCAGTATTAGAGGAATTAGCAAGTTTTAAAAGAGTAACAGAGGTGGCCATCACTTTTTATAATATTCACTCACCTGGAAGTTGAATCTACAACCTCAACAAAATGTTAAGTGCCACTATACTCCTCATATGCAGAAGCTAAAGGCACATCCATGAACACTGCCAACAGTACACCAATCAGGCATTAATCATAATCCCATAAAATTAGAGTAAAAACTTAAATTGTATGATAAATCTAGAAAGGGGGGTGTGTGTGTGTTTCATAACTACAGGTGGTGTTCCCTGGTATCGAATTATGTACGGCATATTATGTTTGCTTTGTACAATCCTGACATGATTTAGTTATGAAAGTAGTTTTTCCACAGACCAGTGAACACATTGCTGCTGTGAAAACCCACCACGCCTTATCGCTCCCCAGTAATAGAATCCCTGAACCCCTTTCGGAAGCAGGCAAATGCCTTCTCTTCTCACTATTTGAAGTGAAGTTGCAACCACTAGAGGGCAACCTAATTATACGTTGGTTAAGCAAAGCAATCCCATCCAGAAGAGCAGATAAGAAACCAAGGTTGAAGACTTATGTAGCAAAGGCGGCATTTTTTACTACTGAAATTTCCATTAATTACAGCACATACACTGTGGGTTCTCTCAGCAGTTCCATTTTAACAGCCTACAGCTTCAAATACAAACTACATCATCCACATCAACAACTCTACTACTTGACAGGTTTTAAAATTGGGTTTCTCAACTTCAGAGTTCCTGCCGCTGAAATGATGGAAGTTACTGAAATCCTACTAAAAATATGCCACCATGCGTGTAAGTCAGAGTGCTGCCAAAGCCTTTTCATATTCAAATATAGAAACTGAACTGTCTAATCAGCGGTAAATAAGATCTAGCCAGAAATTTGCTATATGTTGCAGAAGAACTGAAATTAACATGCCTTTCCCCCCCACCAATGTCTACTCAGCAGTTCAAAAATACTGATGTGGTGAGAGCAGTAAGGCTTTTTCTTTAAAGGGTAGCACATTCTTGAACTGCATTCTTGTCACTTAACATACTAACTGCTGCTACAATTCATTATCTAGGCTGTAAAAAGAATAGAGAAAGTCCAGAAACCAAAGCAAACCAGAGGAACGAGTCATTTACTAAAAGAACAAGAACAACTGGCAGAAGGATATGCACTGGTAACTTGACCAGAGAACATTTAGAGCTTTATTTCAAACTCTGCAGTCTCAACAGGACACAGAAGAAAGCTCAGAAAGCCTGCTTTCTCCAGTCACCAGAAATTATAACATTTATTAAGAACAGCAAAGCACAAGTACTGAGCATCACAAGTTTTATCTATGCTGTGGAAAAGCAAAATCTGTACTGGCTATCACCAAAACCGATGGACTCTCAAATTAAGTTCACACTGAATCAGACTGCACTCCTAGTACAAACATAGCCTTCCCACAAAAAACACGGTTGTGATTAAGTAATAAGTTTTGACATACCAAGTGGTTTGTCACCCAGTATTAAATTTAATATGCTTATAGACAAGCCTATACTTTCATTAAAGAAAAATCAGTGAAGCTTCTATGCTGCCTATAATCAGTTCAGTATTAATATGAAGTTTTAATAAACTTTAATCGGGATTAGATACTATCCACAGCTGGTTTCAAAGGAAAATAGGTTGGGCCAGCGGGAATTAGCAGTATAAGAGCGAAATGGTTAAATACAAATTCAAGAGGAACATGTCTGTGTCTCTATGGCTTCTTTCTTCTAAACTTTTTTTTTCAAACAGTTTTCTTCTACAGCCAAGTAGTATAGTGAGGTCTTATGCAAATACCAGACATATCAAACCCTACAGATGATGCAAGCCGACAGAGAGCTTCATTAGGTTATTATAGCTTTATGTAACTTCAACCCTGCTGTTTATAACAACAAAAAACATCCCCCCCCCCCCCAACAAAAAAAACCCAAACAAACACAAGAACAAAACACCCACAAGTAATTTTGTTGTACTATTGTGACATAATTGNCTCAGCCTGTCCTCATAGCAGAGCTGCTGCAGCCCTCTGATCATCTTCGTGGCTCTCCTCTGGACCCGCTCCAGCAGTTCCATATCCTTCTTGTGTTGGGGGCTCCAGAACTGTATACAATGTTTAAGAGGTGTTTACCACTCAAAACCAGGAAAAAAAGTCTCCAAATTCTTCCCATCCAGTCACAAAACAATTAAGATATTATTATAAGAAAAACATAATATTAATCACAAAAGGCATTTGGTTGAAGGGACCACTAGAGATTATCTAGTTCAACATCCCTGCTGTAAGCCAGGGTGTAACCCAACTGGATTTGGTTGCTCAGAGCTCCATCAAGTCTTACCTTAAATGTCCCCAGGGTGGGGCCTCCACCACCTCCCTGGGCAATCTGCTCCAATGTTCTGCCACCCTCATAGTACAGAACTTCCTCATAAAGTTCAATCTAAATCTGCCCTTCTCTAGTGTAAAACCATGTCTCCTTAGCCTAGTGCTACATGCCCCTGTACACAGTCCTTCCCCAGCTTTCTTGTAGGCCCCCTTCAGGAACTGGAAGGCCACTTTAAGGTGTCCCAGGAGGATTCCCTTCTCCATGCTGAACAACCACAACTCTCTCCTGTCTTCATGGGAGAGAGGCTCCAATCCCCTGATCATTTTTGTAACACTCTTCTGGACCTGCTCTATCAGGTTCATGTCTTTCTTGTGTTGAGGGCCTCTGAACTGGAGACAGATGTGGTCTCACCAGAGCAGAGTGGCAGTCACCGCTATCTGCTGGCCATGCTTCTTTTGATGTAACTGAAGATGCCACTGACCTTCCAAGTTGCAAGTGCACATGGTTGAGTCATGTCCATCTTTTTGTCCATCAGTACTCCCCAGTCCTTTTCTGCAGAGCTCTATCACATCCCTTCCAGCTTGTACTGATAATGAGGATTGTCCCAACCCAAGTGCAGGACCTTGCACTTGGCCTTGTTGAACCTCATGAGGTTTAACTGCGCCCACTTCTCCAGCTTGTCCCGGTCCCTCCAGATGACATCCCATCCCTCTGGCATATCAATGGCACCACTTATCTTGATTTCATCTGCAAACTTGCTGAAGGTACACTCAGTCCCACTATTGAGACCATTGATAAAGACAATAAACATCATTGGCCCCAGTAAAAACCCTTGAGGGATGCAATGTGTCATCCATCTCCATCTGGACTTTGAACCACTGACTACTACCTTCTGGATGCAACCATTCAGTAAATGACCTATCTATAAAACAGACCACCCAACAAATCTGTATCTCTCCAACTTAGAGAGGAGGATGTTGTGGGGGGGACCATGTCAAACATCTTGCAGAAGTCCAGATACATGACATTCATAGGTCATCCCTTGCCCACTGATGTTGTCACTTCATTGTGGAACACCAATAGGTTGTTCAGGGAAGACTTGCCCTTGGTGAAACCACACTGGATGCCTCAAATCATCTTCCTTTCATCCAAATGCATTATCCATGATCTTCCCAGACAGAGAATGGAGACTGGACAGGTCAGCAGTTCCTAGGGCCCTCCTTTCTACCCTTTCAAAAATAGGTGTGATGCTTCCCTTCTCGTAGGCACCTGACTTAAAGGACTCTTTGAATATCGTGGAATGTGGCTTAGGAACTACTACATGAGCCAGTTCCCTCAGGACTCTGGGATGCACATCATCAGATCCCATGGACTTACATCCAGGTTCCTCACATGGTCTCAAACTTTGTCTTCACTTACAATAAAAGGGACTGCGTTGCTCTGGTCCCTGTTTTATGATCCTTCAAATCAGGTGTGAGGAGAGAGGCTGCTAGGTGAAGACCAAGGCAAGATGCTGTTGAGAACCTCAACTTTCTCCTCATCTATTGTTACTGGCTTGCTGTTCTTGCTCACTGGGTGGTGGGGATACACAGATATTTTCTTCAAGCTTCCCTTTCTGGTCAACATACCTGTAGAAGCCCTTCTTGTTATTCCTCACAGCCCCTGCCAAGTTCAGCTTCAGTCACACCCTGACCTCATCTCTAAACAAGAGAGTATCCCTACACTCTTCCCAAAATACATGTCCCTGCTTCAACTGCCTGCTCAGTTCCTTCCTGCCATCTAGGTTGACCAGCAAGTCTCAACTCAGCCATGTCAGTCTCTTCCCTTCCTTGCATCATTTGACATGAAATTTATATACAGATCAGTAACAGCTCTCCTGATAAGATTATACACAAATCCATGAGAATATCCAGCCAAAGCTACATAATCTAGCAAATACAGCTAACAAGAGTAAGACTCTCTTATATCAAAGCACTTCTTCACACTGCTCCGGTTAGTAGGCAGGAATTAGCACACCATGGACATCAGAAAAAAAAAAAGGGAAGCAACTCCTTCTCCTACTTGATCTTAAAATTACATCCTTCCTCTGTTGCCACCTGACAGTAGCTAGTAGGTTCTGAACAAGTGGCTGTATTTGAGGTACTCTCAAATGAGTGAGTCTGCAACTGTTCACAGAAAGTAATGTACACACAACCTCAGCCTTCATCTCGTGGCTTTACTGGATAACATGTTCCTCAGCACCACTCACTATCTCCCACCTAAGTTCTCAGGAAGTGCCAGGAGTCAGCTCTCTGGTTTCTTCTCTAAGTATTTCAATTATTTTTCATCCTAACAAGTTTATTCTTTAGTACCAGGCCTAGGCTGTAGAGGAGTTAACACTTCATAGTGCACCCAGCTGCAGGAAAGACACACCATGCAGTGCACACAGCTGTTCTACTCTCCCAAACGTCTGCTTTAAAAGTTGCACCACAGATTCCTCCCCTTTTTGTATGTCCTGGTTTCTTTTTGGGAAAAAAACACAACTAAACATGTGGAAGAATTGAGTGCAGACTGACGCCCTCCCACCATGCAACTACGACATGTGTGAAGCACATAACCAACTAAAGGCATGTCACAGAACATCCTGTACTATAGTTTCAACCTTCAGCACAAGGTACTCAAAAAACAAAGTGGGGCTATGTTTCTAAACAAACACAAATAGGTAACACAACTCTTAGGACAATCAAACTGTGGTTTTTTTTTTCCCCCACACTATTTGTTTATTCCTTGGCTTGCTTTTCTGTCTCTTAGGCACAAGTTAAAAAAAATAAATCAGGGACCTTGGTTAACAGAAATGTTTACGTTGTCAAACTGTATTTTTCACACTCAATTCAAAGCTGGACAACTTGAGCAGTTTACCTACCCAGTCATCGCACAAACCGGACGGTCTGACAACTTAGACTCAGCAGCTAAGTTTTTAGGCTTCCAACACCATCCACTCAACCAGCATGAAGGAGAACTAATGCAAAGCATGACACATGATCATCAACAACCACCTAACACCATTTGCCTTCTGTTTCTCAAGAGTTCTAACCTCAGTATTTCTTAATAGGTGCATCAGGAACGTTGTTTTCTTTGCTTCCCTTTGAAAGGTTTAGCTTGAACATTTAAACATCAGAAACAATAGTAAACAAATATGCACAATCAATAGCTCAGAGTAATGAAGAAGAAGGCAAATTTCACAACTCACACAGATTATTCTGAAAGAAAACTGGTAGGCACTTCAAACCAACTGAATTTACACCTTTCTTCCAATTCCTTAATCATACTGCTTAATATACTTTACAAATACTCTTAGAATTTCATGAAGTCCCCCTGGATTTTACTAGTCACACACACAATAACCTATGTGCAAATTATGGATTCAGTTTTCAACTACTACTTTCAGAGTAAACTAAAATCACTTACACAAAGCAAGTCACTCAAGAGTGATACCCTCTAAGTTACAACAGACGTATTCCTGCACTGGGCCTTAGGATAAAGTGCAACAGGTTTCTTTTTTGCCAGTTAGACTATAATTACAAAACGTTGTTCAAAAACAACTATCACCTTTTATTATCACAGTATCACAGTATCACCAAGGTTGGAAGAGATCTCATAGATCATCAAGTCCAACCTGTTACCACAGAGCTCAAGGCTAGACCATGGCACCAAGTGCCACGTCCAATCCTGCCTTGAACAGGTCCAGAGCCGGCGACTCCACCACCTCCCTGGGCAGCCCATTCCAGTAGCCATTCTTTCATTCTTACAGCTTTACCAACCATGCATGATTTACAAACATTTTGCTCTGCAACACAGGAGCATGCCCACAGTGAGTCAGTCAGCTGGAACCTCAATACCACTTAAGCAATTAATTACTGCCGTTTATGTTCTCTCAGACCCACGTGTAGCATAACTTAAATGGAAAATTTCATGTATATCAATCCCTAAACCATTCATAGAAATAAAAAACAAAACAAAACACAAACCAACAAACCAATCAACTCTGACAGAAATAAAAACTAAACCTCAAAACAACCACATAAGAAGAAATACACCAACTTGATCCAACCCAACAACAGATTTCACAAAGAGCTTCTAAAACTGCACATTCTGGAAAGCATATAATTGCTTTTCAAGCAATAGTTAATCATCCTTATGTTAAGAACTACTCCACAAATATATGATTTATCACTTAAGTGACCCCATTTTTGCTACTCCCACTATACCAGAATTGTTATTTTTCATTCACTGCCAATAGTGTATAATGGAAAAATTCAAATTGGTAGCAGATGAAGATGATAAATTACTGTGACCATCTCAAAAAAGACCCAATTACCTGTTAAAGAAAACTAACAGAACTTCTGTCAACTATAAGCGCAACTGCATTAGCAGATTTCTTCATGAAGCAATAGCTTCAAAACAACATTAAGTAACAATAACTAATTGAACTGTGATAGAACCATGGAAGTGAATCTAAGTGGTTCCATGCTGCTATTTAAAACATAAACCAAAAGCACTGCAGCAAATTCTAACATCCAGTGCTCTCATCAGCAAGTCACCACATAAACCTTATAGAAAAGCAAACATCAAACGGTTTAAAAACAGGTTAAGCAGTAAACAGTGTCTCAAATACAGCAGAGAAACAACATACTCCTTACTAGCAAGAGTCTTATAAAAAGAGATTGAACTATTTTTCCCTAAAATCTGTCAGAGAAAATGACCTGTCTTCCATGAAAGAAGAGGAAGAGGTTCAATGAAAAACCATCTGTCTGATCTAGAAATACTTATTTTGCTATAAATGGAGCTCATTACAACCATCATTTCTGTATTGCTACACAATGATGGCTCATTTAAATGTTAAGAATATTGTGAAAGAACTCCTTCAGCTGAGAGAAATACACATTTTTCAAAACAAAATGTGCATACAGCAAACTTAAGAGTACACTTTCAACAGGAGTGGCTTTACCTGATATAGTACTTCTAACCTTCATGGCAACAACACAGAAAGCTGATCTTCAAGCACCGATGCTTAATAGTACAAGTAAATTTGAAAAGAAGAAGTGGTAATACATGTTTCCTGTTGGTCTTTTTTTTTTCTCCCCAAGAGCAACTTGCAATTTCAAGTGTGTAATTGCGGCTTCAATTGTTGTTGTTTCGATATTCCCTTTTGCATCATTTCACTCACTTGTAACAGTCATCTTGTCCCTATCCCATCCACTGCATTACCAATGTTATCTAACTCCATAGGCTGCTGAGAATCTCTTTCTTTGCAGGAACAGATATTCCTAAGTGGCAGGTGGCTGTTAGAACGCAAGTGACTTTCAGGAACACAGCTCTAGAAACTCCAGTGCTCCTCAGAGCGCTCAAAAAGAGAGAGCAGAGAAGGCAGCTACTTATGAAAGCTGTACAAGAATTAGCATGTGGAAGATAGGATGTATGAAGGATGCAGAAGGGCTCCATCTGACACTTAAGAACCAGTATGGAAAAATTCTGTGCACTGACACTCTTTTCTGCCACAGATCTGTTCTCATTTCAGCAGAAAATATAACGGGAAAGTTCAATTCCACACCCCAAAATAGTGTCTTTTCTGATGGCAATACATACACACTACAAACGAAAGGAAGTTGCTATCCAAAAATTCACAAAGATACCCACTGCTACATAGGCTTCAGATCTCAAGAGGATTAGATAAGTGGAACTAGAAACACTGTGTTCTGATGTTGTGGTTTATCATGCTTTTTTGCTGCCTACTCCATTTCACTCTTCCTGTTAACTTACATTATTGACTTAACACTACCAAGAGCATCTTGACCTTAAAAAAAAAAAAAAAGCTTTATCACCCAGATTTTCATAAATGAGAAATTTCAGTGACCTTGGATTCTTAAAAGATTTTCACTGGACAAGTTCACAGGATCTGATTTCTTAGTTTTAGTTGCTTTGTCACAGGAACTGGAAAACACAGAGGACCACAGAAATCAATATTGAAGAGGTTATCTTTTGAACTGGAACAAAATGCTATAAAAGAGCAGAACTGGAAACTAACAATTCCTCTTTGAATTGCAGTACTGAGTTTTGCTGGAAGTAACAAAGGCTCCATATCCTACCACAGTTCTCATAACAGTTCCTTACTAGCATTGTGGGAAGCTGCACAACACACAAGCTTCCAGCTATGGGGCATTTTCAACAATTATACCCAAGTGTAATATTTTAATTGGTCAAAAAAAAAAGTTAGTATTTTTAAAAGAACAGACAGCTGTATCTATTTTCCAGAACCTGAAGCTGTAATACTTGCAAACAACAAACAAGCAAGTATTTAAATTAGAATGTTTTCAAAACTTGTACCTTTGGCTTAATACACCATTAGCAAGTTAAAGAAATGTTAATTGTTATAATGAAGACATTTAAGTTATAACACCTTTCCTCTGCCTCAAGTGTAGACAGATATCTCAGTGCTGTACACTTTAAACTGTACTTAACTGACTTCACCACTGCTGATTATATAACACAAATATGCAAGAGGTTCCTTCCATCATAATTCTTCTCGCAAGGTCATACAGTTTCCTAAAGGCTTTTTTAGCCTTTAGATAAACTTTCTTCTCCTTCTTTTAAGATGCCAGCAAACAAAGCTCATACTTCAAAGGCTAATAGTACAGCTGAAACTCTTCCAATCACTCAAAAAGACAATGCATCGGGAAAATAAGGTGCTCATCTCCACCAGCTTAAGTCCATGTAGCATATACATAAAATAACAAACCTCAAACCTGCTGAAGAGTTGAAAAAGGCCCCCAGCCCTACTCATGGACACCAGTAAAAGAAGCTGTACTCATGGCCAGTTGTATGAGCAAATGAAGTCTTCCCTTCCAATGAAATGGGACATTTCATCAAGAGTTATAAAAAGCACAAACAGTGAGAAGTTCTACTGCAATGAGAAGTTTTGTTAGTAACTGTTCTAAAACTTGAATTAGTGCAATGAAATTAAAGACTATGAAAGGAAGAACAATGAAGAGGAAAGAAAATTGGAAGGTAAGTAGCAGGTTGGTCTCCTCTACCCACTATAGCATATCCTGCTTTACAGAAAGGAACCTCCAAAAAGGCTCAGAAATGGTAAGAGCAAAGACTGAATTGGGCCATTTTCCAGATTCGACTCAACACACTCACTAAAATGCTTTCTAAAGTCTTAGCAATTACAAAGCCACTGGTAATATTAAAATTGTAAAAAAATGGCCTCTTCCTATGTTCTACAATTTGTTTTGTTGGTGTGTTCATTTCACTGTGTTTTTCCTCTCATTTCAGACTCCAGAATTTAACAAAATTTTCAGACTGAAGAGAGCATTCATAGAAAGTTGATTTGTCTCTTTTTTTTTTTTTGCAATTTATATTGGCTTCTTACTCATGTTTCCACTTTCTTACCATTATACATATAAATCATATATAAACGAAAGATGTGTACAACAAGCTTAAATTATAAATCAAAGAGTACAAGTTACCAATATCAAAAAACCCCTAGTCATCAAGATCCTTTAATATCAGTTAATAAAGCTTGCATCCCTCTCTACGATTCATCCAGTGACACCTATCCCAGGAAGGGTCAGCATAAAGCCATCTGGAAGAGGGAAGAAAAAAACTGAGCACATTTTCATTTGATCAGCCAGGGGAAAACTAAAGCAAGCCACATATCTACACACAAGATTTTTAAACGGCAGGTCCATTTACAGCAGACTGTGAGGCAGGCAAAATCCCAGAACAGGATGACCCAAAGAGCCCATAGGAATATAATCTAGGTGTCCCAGAGTGGTTCAAAGAGAGCAGGACTGCTGTGCTGGTGCGACATTTTGCCAAACTAACTCTTCTCAAGAACACTCCTGGAACATGGCATCAGAGTAAGTCAACCTGCAGCTACAACATAGATGTGCATTAAATGTAGCAGGAGGTAATGTTCTGCAATAGGTTGCCTGTATAGGCCACACTGACTTCTCTACCTAAGGTACCATGTGCACACAGATTTCAAAACAAGAGTTTTGAAAGTTGCTCTTGTGTCAATGCAATACATTTTTTCAAGAACAAAACTCAACAAAAACATTTTTCCTGCCATTTAGATGAAAGCTAAAAGTTATGCAAGCACAACAAACGTTTAAATTTATAATTAAAGTCAGATTAATACATTTAACTAAAAATCAGGATGACACCATGAGTAAAGAGCATTCAAATCGGATGAGAATATCCACATGCCTTTCTGTGTTACAGGAAATATTAACAGCAGTCTATCTGTTCCTCTTTTAATTACATAGGAAGGCTTCTGCTCATAAGCCAAATCACTGGCCTTCAACGTCACAAACAGTAGTTATACACCTGCTTATCCAGCAAAGCAGGTAGTTTTACCTCATGTCAACTAGCTACAAAAAGAAAAGCCAAATATGCCCTTTCTATGACAAACTGGGATTCCTGGCTTCCTCTTCTGACTGCTGAAATATGCAGTCTACAAAAATTCCACGAAGAGGAGGACTGAGGGGGAAGGAAAAAAAAAATTCCCTTTGAATTCTTAAAAAGGAAGTAGTGGTTGAGAGCTATTAGTGAAAGTGTTGTATTATTTCCACCCTTATGGAATTAGGGGTAGAACGATGAATACCCATAGCTTCTTAATGTAGTTCTTTTCCTCCATGTAATACTAAAATTATTTCTATCTAATGCTAATTTTACTCACTATAAAATAAATACACCAGGTCTAACAGTGAACTATACATATATGCAGACCAAAAGTTCAGAACATAGGAAACAATGGCAATCCAAGCTAGTCTACCTGGCAAACATGCCTGACCTTGACCTCAGAAACGCATTTGTCAATAGCAATTAACTTCATATCCAAAATTTTATTTGAAGCACAAGCAACCTAAACTTAGACCTGCTGTGCACAGAAGACAGGACTAAAAGACCTCAAGAGGTCCAGATCAACCTAACATCCTCTGATGGGACATCCATGTTGTAACAACTGGATATTGTAATTTTCCATCCTAACTACACAGTTACAGTTCAGAAATCTACAGAAACAAAAAGAACTTTGCCAGCTCAGGAAAGTTGGCTTCTACCCTATATGGTTAAGCATTACATTTCAAAATAAGTAGCTGAAAAACATAAATCAATGCAGGGTCATCAGAATCTGCTGTGAAGGAAGGGTTTAAACAACCAAAAAAACCTCTTCCAGAACACTAATAGCATTGTATAGGACAAAGTTTTGGAAAAATCTGTGTTTAAACTTAAAACTTAATCTTGTTTGAAATCCAGAAAAGGAACAACTCTGAAGAGTGCGAGTTAAGAGTAAAAACTGCCATATCAGGTAAGGCTAAAGGTATATGCAGATCACAGCAGTACCAAATGCCTTCACAAGATTCTGCTGCACAAATATTATTTATCCCATAACAGAACTTTCCTCCTTTGATTTGAAATAATCTTCCTAAAGGAAGAAATAAAAATGCATACTACTCAGTATGCTGTTAGAAGCATCCATAACTCTCGTAACTCAAGCTCTAGCATTCATTTTTTATGAACTATTACTATTACAATTGTCATTATGAGAATATACAGCATTAATAACTTGTTTATTTTTTTCAATAGTCTCTTAATACAAGAGCAAAAGGTCACTTGTTTGTTCTTATATACACCAACACCCTACACCAAATGTTTCCTAGTCTTTCTGTCAGTAAATATTTTCAACACATTTGAATTTTCACGTGAAAAACAAAACATGACATGTTCCAACTGGGAACAAACTTAGTTTAACAGTAGCACATTATTGCCAATATTTTTGTTATTTACTACAGGTTCTCACTATTTTATGCTACTACAACATTTCTGATCATTGATTCTTCAGTCTTTTCAGTGGTTGGTTACTGTTCCCTCATAATCTAAAAAGGTTTAAGAATAGCAAATATTTTCTTCCAGTATGCACCATTAGTTCAACTATCAATATTGAAATGTTCCTTAGCTCTGCAATGACAATTCCTCATGCCTTTAACTATCTTGACTAATTGCAGTACTTTTTAGTATTTAGTTTTTATAGTTTTACAAAAGATAAAAAAGAATTTTTAAACAGCTGAACTGCTGCTATTATTTTCTGTGGTTTTCCACTCAAGTACAGTGTTACTACAGAACCATGCACTTTCCTACGTCTTCTGGAAGTTCATCATTTATTTATACTTTCTCAAGACTGAAATAAACACTTAAGACATTGCTCAATCACTTACATGTGTGTCTGGTACAATGTAATACAGAAATTTTATCCGATTAAGTGTCTGGCTCCAGCACAAAGATACTCCTTTTTAAAAAGGAAATGGTTCTGGGCATTTGGCAGACATGTCTGCCTTCTTGTAGGGTCTTGAGATGGTACAGTTCAGTCCATCTCTCTGCCTAAGGTTAACACATCTAAAGTAGACTGAAAAAAACGCTTGTCTCTATTCAACAAAAAATGTGAGAATGCTCTTATGCCTTCTTCCAGTAATTCTGCTACAAGCAGAAAAGTTTCTGAAAGACAGACAAGTTGTGAACATTAATGCATTGTCACAAAAAGATCTAACAAAATGCACAGATCTTAAATAATTCAAATTCTGAGCAAGAAACGATAACAGGAAGCAATCACCAATGCGATTCAAAAGAAAATCCAGAGACAGCAAGCAATCATATAATAGCAACAATCATATAGTAGCAATAATCATATAGTAGCAACAGCCTACAGTAGCAACAGCCTATAAAATTGCTAGCTTTAGGGATGGAGACAAAATTATTCCTTTCCTTTCACTTGCCAGGTTCCATAAATAATAATCATTTTCACTTTAGATTATCTATCAAAAAGAAATGACAAAAAACAAAACAGAACACATCAGCTGTTCATCTGTCTACACATTTTGCAGGTTTCCAGATAGATGGAATTCAACTCCACACAAAGTAATACACTGACACGGTTAGACAATACTAACCCACATGGCCTCCACAGCATACATGAATTCAGTTACTTCAATTTAACAAACAAGCAACAAAAACCATTCAAGTTCAGTAAGAAAAATGAGAGGATAAAGCCATACCACAAGTATTTCTCCAGTGCAATGTAAATCCACCATCAAACAATCAATGGACTGTTGCAACTAATATGAAAAAGTCAAAGCAAAAAAGACTTTCAAGTGCGTTAGGGAATCAATTTTTAGATTTATAAGCATGGGCCCAGGAACAAACCCATATTACCCCACTGCAGACCTAAAGAAACACATTCACTGGCCTCCATTACTGCTAAGTAACTTGGATTCATTTGAAGTCTGTAAAAATTAATTGCAAATACAAAAAGGATTTTTGTTTATTTTTAAAATCACATCAATGTGTTGGTGTTCCTGGCTCAGGATAGATGCACCATGACTGCAGTGGATCAGCTCCAAGAATTACAGTATTAGCTTTGCAGCTCTGCAGGGAAATCCTTGTCAGCAGTAACTTACATCTCCTATAAATGGCCATCAGCACTCCTACATGTTCTAAAAGTATGGTGAAGTTTGCCAAAACTGAGAGCTCCCTAGCCCGTATCACTCTCACAAACATATCAGCATAACACTGAATAGGCCATTCAAGGTGACAAGCATTTAACATAAAAATGTTAACAGATGTATGTAAGCACTGGCTCACATCACTCATAGTGCATCTAAACACTGAAATCCCACCATAGTGCATTATAGCAGGTGCAAGGTCAGTCTCCCAGAGAACTTGGAGTAAACATTCAATGTTCAGAAGATAAAGTATCTCCTCTACAGACACTACAGCCTGCAAGCTACAGCAACACCAAAGTACAGAAAAACAAAACATTTGTTAAGCTTTCAAAGACAACAATGGCAACAGAATGCTGGTAGGATGTAAGAAGAAAAAGCAAGTAACAGATATAGCATCCACTTATTTTCTTTCATGATCAATGTATTTTCATCCCTAGTACAAGACAGCAAGAGAAGAGTGTCTAATCTTTCAACTCCTATTTAAATTTAAATGGTTTAAATTGTTTAATTGTTAACAATTTCTTCCATTGGTGGTCCAACATTAGATCCTAGACATTGTCTAACAAGCACAAGGAGTTACTTTCTAAGTACAGGACTTGACATTTGCCCTTGTTCTCATTCCTGAGGTTCGTTCAACAAAGTCAAGCCCCTTTGGATGGCAATCTTGCCCTTGAGCATATACACTTGTTTCCACCACATCAAAACCCGGATTTGATGCCATCTTCAACCCTGACTAGCGTGTACTTCACCACGTCCTTCAGGTCACTGATAAAAATATTTAACAGGACAAGTCACAATAAATACTTCTGCAATGTTTTGTTCATTACCAGCATCCAGGTAGCACACTGCCTATTGTGAGCACTGAGCTTGATCCTCAGAACAGTTCTACTTTACCCATATAGTTGTTTATACATCCATACTGGAGTGCCCTAACTTCTAAGGCCATTGCAGCAAACAGTCAAAAGCCCTGCTAAAGGCAAGGTAAAAGACCATGCACCATTCTTCCTTGCCCACAAATCTAGTCATTTTATCATACATGGCAATCAGACACAATTCAGCAGGGGTAAATCCATAATTACCATTACTAAATCACCTTCTCCTGCATGTGCCTAGAAATGTGTTCCCAAACCTGTTCCATTATTTTCCAGGAGACTCAAACAGCTTCTAATTCCCCAGCTGCACCTCTGGGATTGTTGGTTTGGGGGCTGTTTACTGTCTAAAGTTGGTTTTGTTTCAGTGTTTTCCTGGAGTTGTGGGGTTTTCTGGGTGTGGGGGCAGCAGGGTTGGTTTGTTTTCTTTAAAGAAAGTGCCCCCTGCAGTAATTGTCCTGCAACATTTTTATCTCACATGTTTTAAGCCTAGAAGCCCTAAAGCACAGCCTTAATAAGTTTAATTCGCTATCCTGTGAAATTGTTTGGCTTTCAATTCACTAGCTAGCATTTTTATAACCAAGGCACTATGAATCTTCATTTAATTCTAAGTGTGACTTGAGTTGAGCAAACAGCATTATTAGCTGCCACTCTAACGCAGGAACTCATCTACACTTATTCTTCCCCCCAGTTGTTAAAAATGACCAGTTATTTGGAGTCTTTTTGTTATAAGAAAATACTTTATTTCTCACAGTTTCTCAGTGCCTTCGGTAAAGTATGGCAATGGATTCTTCAGAAAAAGGCCTTGCAATAGCTACTCACAACAATCTAAGGCACTGAATAATTTCCATTTTTGAAAGCCTAGATATCTGTTGGAAACTTCAGGTTTGCAACTAAAAGCTTCCACCACATCTGCCAGAAGCTTTTAGCGTGGGAGAAATCACATTTGCACTCTCAAGGGGTTTCAACTTGCTTATTTTTAAACACAAAATAAAAACAAACTTTTTTTTGGGGGGGGTGTAGGGGAGAGAAAGAGGAGTGGCAGTATTAAGGCAATTTAAATTAAGGACTTAGAGTTTCTGACCATATGCAGTGGTAAAAGCTGAACAAATATATTTTGATTTTATGCACTATAGCCTACTTTTTCCTTTTGCTTTGATTCATACTTTTTGGAACACTCCATGCTCAGCACAACATCCACTTCCTACATATCTAGTGACTCATTTTTTCAGGCATCTCTTAAAAAGATTAACTTGCAATTACTCCAAACAAATAAATCAAAATCATCATCTTCTAATGTTATTGATGTATGAAGAATGCACAAGGAGATATTACAATGTTTCCACAAATGCAATCGAAAAGAGTTGCTCCAGTGGTTATCTGCAAGAGACAATTTACTTACTATGCTAAAAATATTTTTAAAGCAAATCTGACTTTAAATATCTGCTTTTAATTGTTGTTTACTGTTGTAATCTTCAAGATTCATCCTACTTTTATCCTTAATAACACTGGTGTTACATACAAATTATCTCCTTGGGGCATGTAACTTTTTCCATGCATAATTAAGGGGCCTTTACACGAAGTTACATTGATATCTTCAACTGAAGTAACAGGTCATCCCCAACTTGGTCTATTTATGTGACATACTTCAGCCTAAAACTACCTCTGTCTCAGGAAAAAAAAAAACAAAACATACATATACACACTATATATTACAGTTTCCTTGGCACCGCTTGCAGATGCTCCCTTTCTTTGGTTTTCACTCAACTTTACAGAAAATGCTGATACAATTGTTTACAGACTATGTAGTAAACAGGATCACTCAAATGATTCACTAAAACAAAAGAAAAAAATCTCCAATAAAATAAAATGTATTAGAGTATAACTGAAAGGCAGCTCAAGAGGCTGCAAAGAGACTGGACTAAGTGGAAATGTCAGGAACTGGTATTACCCACTCCCACAAATTATGAAACTGCAACCCCAGGCCACTCATGAACAATTATGAATTATTTGGTGGTTTCTCTCTCTTGCTAAATTAACATTTCAAGGTCCTTCTCCTTTCATAAATCCCAGAACTGATAAAAGTCCCATATATAAGTTTCTAAAAAATGTTTACAAGTAGTGTGGCAAAAATAATATATGTAGGTTTAAATATAGGTGACTGATAGGATAATGACATATTCTTAAACAAGATATAGTTACTAGAAGATCGATAATAAATGTTCCATCATGCAAATATTGTGGCATAGTTTTCATTTTTCTTTATACTTCTGAAGAATTATGTGGTGCTTTTGGTTTTGTTTTTTTTTCAATTCAAAATTAAGACTATCAACATCACCTACCTGCCTTTTCACAATAACATCTTGTATCTGTTATCTATAATGATGATTTTTTTACCTCTCCTCCACCTATCTCACAATTTTCCACACAGGTACACAAAAAATGAGAAAAAAATGACAGTATTGCCAAGAAACAAACACAGAATCCAAAACTCTCCATACTGCTGTAACAATGCTTTAAACCTTTTACAGCACCACAGTATTCCACACCCAAAATTTACAGCAATCTATTCCTACAGATTATCTTAAATCCACTGTTTAGTTATCACTCTAGCTACTGGCCCAGTTACCCACCCGAGCAATTCTCATCAAAACCTCTACCAAATCTTCACATGATGTTATCTCAAGAACTATCACATATAATCTAATTATTTAATACTACCAAGTTGATATTTAAATCAGTCTGGTAAAATGACTAAGCATGTAATTTTTTACCTGTATCAGAAAAGCTAAGACTAACAAGAAAAACCCAGCTAACACTCTTCTAAGATTATCTGTTATTTATCAGACTTGTTGGACACCCAGTGCTTTGCCAAATTAGTCATCTTTAATGTGGCTAAACTATTTGTAACCATAAAAGACCACAAGGTGGTCTTAAATTTTTTGTAAGAGAATATAGATTAAAAGCTGTATGCACAAAACAACACAGTAATGTGGACCATATTTCTTTGTTGAGTCAAACGAGAAAGCTTTAAAAAATAAGCTTAAATCAAAAATATTCACACACTTTGGTTTTCCCAAGTGTCCAAGGACATCACGTAAGCAGAGCCAAAACAACATGCTTAATTAAACACTACCACAGATAGCAGTTTGCACAATTAAGTGCAGGTAACTTGAAAGCAATGCCATAACCCAGCCTTAAGAAATTAAGTGCTTGTCTTGTCCCATCATGCCCAGGTATTGCATAACATTAGAGTGTTAACAATGGAAGGTTTAAGAACTTTTGACTGTATTGTACTGTTCCTCATGCTGTGTCACTCCGCTAACAAATACTGCATTAATTACAGACCACAATATTCACAAAATCAAGAGCTACCCTATCCACATTTCACGGTGCAATAGCATGAAAAGTATGATGTGAAGCAGAAAAGGAAGTCGATTTAGAGCATACGAAATTTCAGGGTATAACATCAATACATTTTAAATATACATATAGACAGTACTGAGGAACTGAAACGTGCACTTTGTTAATTTGCTGGATATTGGAAATTAACTTGACATCAAGTAAAATAAAACTTTACTTGTCCCAGTTCAATCCCTAGTGGACAAAATATGCACTACAGAGCTCTTTAAGTGAAGTTTAAGGGAATTAGCCTTTGAAGAGGAGCAGTTATGACATCACAGCATATATTTTTAAACCATTTCCACTGTGAGTGAGAAATTACCTTGCATGCCCTTTTTCACACTCCTGCTACCAGTAAGAAATCCTCTATAATATCTTAAAAGGGCAAGTAGGAAGAGTTTCAAATATTTTTTTTTTATTACACTCCTCATACTTGGACGAAATAATTTCTCAACATCTGAAATTATCAGTCACAGATGCTGTTTTATGTATTTGAACAGTATTTGAAGCTTTTGCTTAGTAAAAAAAGAAAAAAAAAAATCAACTTACCTCAAGTGTAATCATTTGAACTAAACACAAACCTTACTCCTTTCACACAAAACCGTATTACAGCAAAACCAAAGTGATCTGCAAGCTACAAGGACTGCAGATCACACAACTACCCTGCAATTCACTGCTTTTAAATAAAAAGAAACAGTACAACCTTACCTTGCCTGTCTTGTGATCAAACCACACAAGAGCGTGGTTCCTGGACAGCACCTTACAGTCAAAAGTTGCATTATTCTGAGCCGGCCGGCAGCGAGCCACTGAGCGGCCGATTTTGACAGGCTCGTCCAGGTAGACATGACGCTCCTGAAACGGATGAGAGTTCGGGCGGCAAGTGAAGATGGCCAAGGCTGAAGGCATCGAGGACAGATTGGGGTCGTCACAGCAACCACAGATGAAGAGATGCTCTTCTGATGCAAATTGTCCTCCACAATTTTTAACCCAAACTTCCACAGTAATTTTATATTAAAGCTGGACAAACATTATGAGTGGCCTAGCAAATCATTGTTTCAGTGTGTAAACTAATTCTGGCAATAATCCAGTGAAAAAGCCCCATTATGTCTTTTAATATTGTCAGTGGCCCAAAAGAAGTCTAAAATGTACAACTTTCAATCCATTCTCCTCTGAACGAGTAAAAACAAGCATCTGATTCCTTCAAAGAGTAGCGAAGGCTCTTTGAAAGAGGGCTAGAATGTGTTATATCCAAGTAGATGAGTCATACACATACTTTTGTTTGTAACCTCAACTGCTTTCTTTCTCCCTCCCTTCCGTAAACAACACTGACCAAATTTCTGACCAATGCAACATGGAAGCAAGGAAAGGTTTAGGGAAGGAGGACGAAGAAGGATTAATGTCCTTTCTCAAAGCAAACAGATCAGGAGGCGGACGGTAAATACAAAGCCCTTACTCCAGAAGACAGATCTAGTCACTTCAAATGGCAACCGGCATTTCACCATCTTCGTGTATCTCAACAAAAGCAGAATAAATGGTCCTCGGTTTAGGATACGGTATGAGAGCTATACTGATTTTCTCCCCTACACCACAACTGCTCTACAGCATCGAGTAGCCACTCAGATAAAGAACTTGGTAAGGCATAGAGAGGACTTCAAACTCTCTCGGGGACAAATCAACGCGTGGGAAGGGTCCTTCGGGGACGGCCTACGCGGTGCAATGACAGGTTGCTCTCAGGCGGTGCCCACGATGGCTCTGGCTGGTAGCAACAGACAAGCGTCGCTCCGCTGCGAGTCCGGTGGCGGCGGGTCGGTGGCGGGCGGGCAGGAGTGCGGGGGCCGGCGGAGGAGGCAGACGAGCAGGGGGCTGCTCCAGGAAGTCTCCGTCGGAAGCCCCCGGCGCAAGCAGCGCCGAGCCAGGAGAGGCGAAGCGTCCCCTCCGTCCCGCTCAACCCCTCCTCAAGCGGCTGCGCATGAGGATGGCCCGCTCCTCAGCCCCCCGCGCTCTCCGCCCGCCGAGCTCGGCTCCGCTGGCCCCGCGGGGGCCGGCCCTGCGGCGGCGGGAGAGGCCTGGCGACCGGGCCCGGACGCCTCCGGCTCAGTAGCTCTGCCTCTCAGGCAGCCGCCGACCAGAAAAACTTTCCTCCGACCTGCAGAGCCGAAAACAAACCGAGTCAGACGCGTTCCTCGCCCGGCGCGGCCCCACACCACCACCCTGGCCTAACGCTGCCCGGCCCCGAGGGAGACATGGGGCACACCAGGACTCCGCTCCTTCCCTTACCTTCAGCGCAGCGGCCGCCATAGTGACTGGAAACCTACCCCGTGTAGCAGCCGCGGCGCTGCCGGGGAGGGGCGGGGGTCGGGGGGGAGGGCAGGCAGAGGGAGGAGCCGTCCTCAGCGGGGCCTGACCAAACGGAAAGCTCCGCGGCCGCCTCCTGCCTCCGCACAGGCGGCTGCGCAGACGCGAGAGTAGGCTCCGGGCCGGCGCGCTGCGCTAGCTGAAGCTGCGGGGGGCCGAGGCTCCGCCCCGCGGCCGCTACCGCCCTCTTCCGAGTGGGCTGGTGGGGAGAAAGAGAGGCGTGTTAGTGTGGGGAGACAGTGAGGGCAGCGCGTTGTGCCGGTGAGAGGAGGTGGGCCCAACTGCCAGCGTTTGGGCTGTTGGGGCGGGCGGCGGCCAGCGGCCAGCGCTCTCTCGTGAAGCTGGCAAAGGGAGAGAAGGGCTTCTGTAGAAGAGCACAGCTAGAACGTTTTAGTAGGTGGGAGCGGGGGCAGGTCTCTGAGGCGAGTGAGCCCCGGGGCCGGTGCCGTCTCTTCCTCCCGCCCCGTTCTTTTCAGGTCTGCTCTGGGGGGGCGGAGAGAGGGAAGGAGAGAAAGGGGCTTGTTTGCTGGTAAGTAGAGAAGCCCTGAGGAGAAACTGGGGTCAGACGTCATCAACAGAGGTCTCTTGAGAGCATACAGGAGTCTTCTCGGTCTTCATGGGTTTCGCAATGCTGCTGTCGTTTTGCCATCCCCGGATCAAAAGTTTGGAAGTGGCAGTGTTGTTTGACGTGTGTTGGGACAGGAGAAAGGCTGGCCGTACGTTGTCGTCTCTGATTACTGGCTGGCGGCTGGAGCCGCAAGGGGAGCCGTTGAAGTGATAACTGCAGGCACACGGCAGTGACAGAGAAGGGTCAGGGCGGGACAGCGGTGAGGTCAGACTGGTGCAGTGTCTTCCCGATGTGGGTCTTGGAGCATCATTCAAGGTCATATTTATCTCCGTTTTTTATGAGTCAAGGAATGGTGGTTATCTTTGCAAGGTCATATAGTAAGGCTAGTGCCCAACGTGTCTCAGCGGTACAAATTCATTTTTAAGTCCGTCATTGCCTATAAAGCAAACAAGTGGAGGTTGTTTGATATAAGATAGATGTAGGGAGTCATGCCAGCACTATAATTACCCTGTGACAAGGTGTTAGGATTAGGGTTATGGGAAGGTTTTTGTGATGCTGAAAAGGCCACACAACCATGGAGGAGAGAAATGGAACTGGGCCAGGCAGTACAGCCAGCAGTATATGAGGGAAAGAAGCAACAACTGAGGTAAGGCAGCACAATGGCTGTGTTAGTACTTACAGTAAAATCTAAGGACTGTCTTCATTTTTTCCCCGTTTTTGACTGCACTGTGTGGTTTGGGAGGAGTGTGATTTATTCCAGCCTAGTTTTCTTCTGTTTTCTTCCAGTTATCAAATGAGAAAAAGACAGCAAACACAGGCTGTGATGCCTGTGTTTGAAGCAAAGGATTCAAATCCAAGATGAGAGACAAGTCTGATGTTTTAAGACAGAAGACTAGTGGGCGAGAGCTTTAGGACTGTGTGTCTGTAGTTTCCAGTTCTCCTAACAGGAAAACCACAGAAATATCAGGCACACCATTTAATAGCTTTTATTGTTGTACTGTTGTGATAAACATTTCTAATTTACTTGGTTTTTAAGTAAATGGAAATGGAGTATGGCTATTGCTTCTAGGACACAAGGGGCCATGAGTAATCAAAAGAGGCCATAAAAATGGAATGGGAGACATGAGAACTAGATTTAAGGCCATCACTAGTTAGATTGGAGGGAAGGACTTGTGGAAATAATTGAGATCACTTTAGAATTGCAAAGGCATGAAAAGTGGGAACAAGAGGCACTACAGGTGTTGAAAAGAATATTTATGAGAGTTTTTTTTTGTGTACACGTTTAATGGAGAAAGGAATCTCAAAGAAGAATCATTACTATCTAGAAGACCTAAGAGAACCAAATAGAGAAGATAAACTGTGCAGTGGATGTCTTTTTCCAATGTTCTAATTGGTTGTAGTAATTAGATATGATTATTTTTGTTAAATGTCTATAATTGTCTATACAGTATCTTTCTGTAGTCTTTCTATGACCAGTAGAAATACTTCAAGTATCCATGTCCTTTAAACTGTAGGCTACCGCCAGATAGTAGTATCCTGAACCTTTCTCTCTTCCCTGGAGAAATCTGATTTTGACAGCCCTGTGCGGAGAGGAATGATACATGCCAGGTGCTTTTCTAATACCTTTTTGGCACAGCTGCCAAGTGGTTCATGTAACAGCAGACTTCTACTTACTTTTTAACAAGGGCATTAATTTGTGCCTTCCGTTTCAGCATTAGCGCCAGCTTTCAGAAAACTTGCATGGGTTGTCTCTCAGATTTATTCTCTATGTCAAACTGCCTGATGAGTTTGAAAGCAAAATGGTTGTGTTCTGTTCTGAAATGATAGAATTACTGTGTGGGTCTTTTTTTGAGGTGTTTGATACTTACCAAAACCTGCCCATTTTAGAAATATGGAAAACAACAGGTGGATGAAGAGAGCTTGTCATAAAATGCTCATCCACAGCACTGTGCTCAGCAGCAATAAGGAGAGTGTGTGAGCTCATACTTCCTTTCTGTGAACCACTGTTCACAACAGAAAGAGGCAGTGAACTTTGGCAGCCATGTTAGGTAAGGGCAGCAAGATGCCACTTAGGTGGCCATCCTTTTTGCGGGCAGGAAGTCCATAAAAATGTTATGACAGCCATTATAGCTGAGGGCAGAAACAGTCTGCTTTATCGCCATCTTGGATAAGGGAAATGGAAAAGGTGATTGTCACGCTAAAGAGCTGATGTCAGATAACGGCGCAGTGCAGCAGAGGTAGAGTTATGTGCAAACCTGCCAAACATCTGGATCTGTTTCAAAGTGCAGGAGAGATTCTTAGGTCATAATGACCTGTTGAAAAATCAGATCTTTTGCAGAAGGAATTCTGTTGTCAGTTTTAACCCAACTATTTAACTAGAGAAGAAAAACGCTGACCATCACTGCAGGCAACTCAGTGCTGGGTTTCTGAGTATTGTGCAATGATGATCTTAAAGGCTACAAAAATATTGTACATCAGATTATGATTGTCAGTGGAAAGGTGTTGTGAACCACTTCATTTGTGGGAGATCCTGACTCTAGGGAGATCTGGAATGAATGAGGCATGCTATATAGCAAAAGTTAAGTTTCTAGTATAAAAACTTAAGATGCAAGTTGGTAATGAAAACAGAATAAATGAGTAGGGAGGAAATTGGAGATGCAGTTTTCTGCTGAGTTCTCATCAACAATTTACAAAATCAGTTTTGCATTGACTTTCAATAATGCAACAAATGCTATGTATAACTGTGGTCTTTTAAGCCATACCAAATTTTATGACAGTCAAGGCACAGAACAATGCAGAAATATGGAGCAATGTTGTAATGATTATTTGCATCCTCATGTATTTTTGCAAAACAAACTTGCCTCAGAAGTAGCTTCTGAGACATTTCAGAATTAAGTTGGACTATCAGAAAGGAACTCTATCGGAGTAATAGGTTCATCTTCCCAGAGTTGTAGATATGTCAGATTGAACATTAACGCTACAAAAATGTAGTTCACAGCAATCACTTGATGTTGAATAGAGGATTGGAGATGACCTAGCAGTATGACTTGACAGACTGACTAGCTCAGACCAACTGCTGAGCTATAGTTGTTTTTGAGACGGAGTGACAGGAAAGGTAATTCTTTTTTCCTCAAGTAGGAAAAGTGATGATCTCACCAAGTTAAACAAGAAGTGGCAAGATTTTTGTCACACTGGTGATTCTACAGTATGTTGAAATACTCTGATAGCAATTATTTGTAAAATTCACAATGTACTGTACACACATGGTAGGTATTAACAGAGTAAGTGGTGTGGTTGCAGGATGTGTCAAGACAGTGCCAATCCCATTTGAATTTTTGGATACCTGCTTATTTTGGGAGCTGCTGGATACACACATACTTTACAACCACACTGTTCTCTAGAAATGTGTTCCTCCCTTTGCTGCTATATCTGAGAAATAAATGGAGCAAGATCATGTCCTCAGACTGGTAGTTGCTACCAATAAAACAAACAAAAACCCCAAACAAAAATGACAACATCACCACACATGTATTTGCTAGTAGATTATTTGCTGGTTCCATGATCACACTGAAATAGAGCCAAATTACGGTAGATAAATGAAGATGACAGGTAACACTAAGTCTGTAATACATTTAAGAGATGATTTCCACTTCAGTTTTAACAATGAACTGCTCTACACAGTGTTCAAACCACTGCATGTAAACTATTTTGGTGTCTGTGTGTCTGATGACTGAATCCCTCCCAAAAATTTATTAGAACTTTGCTCCCTACTACTCTTACTGGAAAGATTCATGGAAAACCATGTTTCTGATTACAAAATTTATTCTAATTATCAGCCCAGATTTATTAAAGGGTGGTTACAGTTTTGATTTTTTTTTTTTTTTTAGCACTTCTTTAGTTTGAGACTTTCTGTTCCTGATCTTTTAACTCTAACCGATTATATAAAGAAGGATCACATGATCTTGTTTTTATTTTTCAGCATTAATTTTGGAGGAATAAGCAACTCAACTGGTTTAATCCTCTTCTGTCAGGAAGATTCTCCATTTATCTCATTTTCAATCAGACCCTTCCCTGCTCCTATTTTGTAGTTTGCACTATGCTAATTAAAAAAATGCTCATACCCAGTATACAAATGAGTTTCTTAATAACATAGTAGGCAATTACATTAACATAATGTACATAATTAGCATATATTGAATATGCTGTTCACCTTCTGTAATAGATACATGTATTTTCATACAATTACACAAAAAATTAATTTAAGTCTATTCTATATCATATCTTTATATAATATGCAGTGTATATATGAAGTATAATATGCATACTACTATATAACCAAATTTACATATAGTATTATTGTTTTAAGTGTATTTATTAGACCAACTTTAATCTTCAAATGCAACAAAGTATTGCTTTAAACTGAAATCTCAAGGTGAAGGTTGGAAGGGGAAGGGTGAGATGAGAAGATGTTTACCCAATTCTCTGATGCCACTCAGTGCATAAGAGTAGTCTGCCCAGTCACATCTGCTGGAGCTGATGGAAATTTGCCAGCCAGGACACAGCACATCTGCTGCTACCTGATATAAAATATCCCACTGAGAGGAGTGGCCTAGAAGGGTAGAGATAGCAGCTGTAGGAGAAAGATAGAGGGTGGGAGAAAGCAAGACAGGCTTAAATGCTATACAGTTTCGGCTCTTCAGAATCCAGCTATCCCACATAGATTTATACTCATTTTTATTCCAGCAACTGCCATCACAGGGAATACTTCTTTTAGAAGACACTGTCATCTGGATCCTGACACATATTTCTAGTAACAGATTGCTGACTTTCTGCAAACTAAAACTGAGGTCACAGAGCTTTCTAAGGGCAAATTCCACACATAGAGCCCTACTGTTTTATGAGACTGCATTGCAATCTGCAGCAAAGCATTCTCAGTTAATAGATTCCCAGCTGTGAAGCCTGCACTTTGTCCTGCACCCACTGGCTTCCTCAAGGGGAAAGCAGTCGATCTCAGTTGTTAGGAACATCACAATACTTGAAATAAATGCAGAAATAGTTTTATTCTTAATCAACTGACATCCTTTCTAAGATGAGGAAGATAATCACATTTTACCAAAATTTGAATAGCTTTGAAATGTCTAGGTGAAAATCATCCTAGTGATTGGGAGTATCTCCAGTAGGTGAGAGTCATCTCTTTCAGTCATGACTTCTTCAAAATCATGTCTATTCTGTAAGTATTTTCCTGCCAAAAGATTTTCCGTTAAGCATCAAGTGGAATTAAGGGTTATTGTTTAACAAAATAAGGGGAGAGTGTCAGCCTTACCAAGTACTTGATTCTTTTTATTTTGCTTGTGTATATCTGTATTTTTTTTGACCACACGAAAACTTAGAAATAGCAGCAAAACCAAGGAGGGAATGCATGGTAATATAAAGTTTTGTTCTGCCTGTGATAGTAAGAATGTGAATGAGGAGAAGTATGAAAATATAAACAAGGAATGGCTTGTCAGAACCCATGAAATTACATCTTTTTTTTAATCGAGCAATAAAAGTTTTTGTCCAAGCCTTGTTTCATCTCTTAAATGGAAGCAGCTATGAAATGCTATTGCAGAATCGTTGCTCTGAGTTGAATCTGCTGAAGCTCAGGTTTAACCATGTCTTAGTGTATATAGTAATCACCTACAGAACTTGAGTGTTAACTATTGGAAAAGTTTGTGAATCTTACGTGGCCGTTGTTACCTTAAGTAACTACAGACAGCAGGAATCTTCCTGTACAGCTACTCCCACTGCAGACTGCATAACTCCATTTGTATCTTAGTTTGTATCTTGAAGCCACTTTGACACTAATGGTTTATGATGACTAAAGGCTGTTATATCTTAAATTATTGCAGTGATAATTTTGTGTATTTTAATTCTGAGCTTCATGTACCACTTTAGGAAACTGCTATAATGATCAAAGCATGCTTTTAATTTCTGTCAGTTTGTTTTTGATAAACAAATGTTGTTAATGGGTGTCAGGAAGCAGTAGAGCCAGAGAGTTGTGAATTGCCTATTAAGTATGTATAGATGTGGTGTCTTGGTTTTTGTGTTTGCAACTTCTACTGATAGAGCACAGCATGTCATAATTCAGGCAGCTAGCCTGTTTGCTGGTACTACAGTTGAAGCTGTTTAACCAAAGGTCCAGTGCCAATAACTAAAGGGTTACTTTACATATAGTAGTGATCTTTTTTTGTTTAATAAAGTAGCTGTTTAGCACTGTCAACTCCACAGAATGCTTTCTACTGAAATATAAATAGGACGTGAACTGTGCTAAAAGAGTATGTTAAAACTCTTGCATTATTAAATAAAGAGTTTGGCTTTTGGCTAAGGCACTAAAACGGGCTTTAAGAGATTAGAATGCTTCACTTTTATTACTCCCATTTACTGAGCAGTGTAAAGCCTGTGGGATATTTCTGTGTGACTTCTGGAAGATGCTTAGCGTTGCGTAGGACGTGATGTAGACATGTCTATTAAGTGCTTAGCAATAACCTTAGCTCCACTCAGATGCTGTTCTCTGACGTGCCAAACAGGAAAAGACAACTACGATTCTTTGCGTATGGTGCGCTGCTTGCAGAAGGTCCCCACACCAGCACCCTGCAGAAGCGCTAGCCACGTGGGTAGCCTCTTCCCCAGGACAAGGCTGATCCGCCTCAATTTTCGTGATAGAGCAGCGTGTCCGTGCTCAGGACGAGCTGCAGAACTCGAGCCGTGGCTCCTCGGGAGTTCTGACTGGCCCGGAGCAGGGTGGGCAGTAGGGGGTGGTGTTCCGCGGCTCTGCTCGCGCTATGGCTGTGGGCCGTGAGGGGGCGCCAGGTCGCTGCTCCCCCCCCCTGACCCACGGTAATGGTTTGGGCTCCCCGGCGCTGGCCGCCCCTCTCCTCTTGAACTCTCCTGCGTCAGGCGGCTCCGGTCTCCGCGGCAACCAGGGGGAGCGGAGGCGGTGCGCCGGGGGTCACGTGATCTCCGCGGCGGCAGGGCCGGGGCCGGCTCGGCGGCGGGCCGGTAGCGCCATGTCGCTGCGGGAGCCGAGTCCGGGCGGCGCCGTTGAAGCCGGAGAGGATGCGGCGGTGGCGCTGGCGGAGCTGGATGGTCCGGACCCGTGCTTGTCCCTGTTGCCCTGGGACCGTTTCTCGGCCTGGCTGCACTGCGTGTGTGTAGTGGGTTTTGACTTGGAGCTGGGCCAGGCCGTGGAGGTACGTGAGGCGGTGGGCGGCGGGAGCGCGGTGGCCGCCCGGCTTCGGCGATCGGCTTGTGGGCGGCGGGCCTTTGGGGCCGGCAGCTCTGCGGCAGGGCGCCGCCGGAATCGGGCACTTCCTCTGGGGCCGGCGTTGCACGGCGGCAGGGGAAGCTCGGCGATGTTGTGAGGGAAATGTGGTTGTGCAAAATCCCAAGGCGCGGCGAGGGGACCAAGCTTCGGCGGGGCTGGCGGAGGGCGGGAGGGAGCGTGCGGTGGGAGAGCGGCGACAGCTGTCACCAAGCGTCAGGTGAGTCCAGTGAGCAGCTGTGTTCGTGGTGCTGGCCGTCACGGCCCTGTGCCACTGGGAACGGTTTTCGTCTCGTGCCAAGATCTGTAAGAAGGACGCTCTAAGCTTGGTCTGTGTACCTATAGCTGTAATGCCCTGCACATTTACATGTCAGCGACTTTAAAGTATGCTAGCAATGTGAATGCAAATAGTCTTCGTAATGAACGGTTTGCTCCCCATCACAAGGTATGCAGATAAATTATCTTAAATGTTTGAAGCACTTTCCTTGCACCATTAAATGAATGTCATGCTGTGACAAAGCCTTAGTGATGCTGCCACAAACCACAGGGGTTTTAACTCCCTCCTGAGCTTTGCCATTTTGTATAGCAGACATCTGTGAAATTGCACGTGAAACTGCACGAAAAAGCTGGTTGGGCTGAAAAATAAACTGGAAAGAAGATTTGCAATTCGGATCAGTTTTGCTATATTCACCGTGTCACTGCAGCAAACAGTATCCAGGAGAAACTGTCTTTTTCTTTCTTTGTGAGCTGGGATTTCGTTAAAGTAGTGCTGTCATAAATGTATGTGGACTGGCTTAAAACGCAGGCTAGCTGTTACAGTATTTCAAGTACATTATTGATAGGCATTGTTGGCTGCAAGAGAACTGCAAATAAAAAAACAACATACTGTCCTAATTACTTAGGTTACATTTACTTCATGTTATAAGGTATTGTTAGCAGCAAAGACAAGCACTGCTTTATAACCTCTGACTTCAGCAGATAATGTGCTTGGTGGCTAAGTGGAGAGAGTAGCCTCTGTCCTGTCTCCAAACAACCCTGTTAACCATCCCTTCAATTGTAGTTGATTTAGCTCACAAAATGAAAGTGAAAATATCTGCCTAACTAAGGCCTGATTTTTTTCACTTAAGTTACTGCAGGAAGAATAATTAACTTCTAGTTTCAGTTTGAATTTTGGGAAGATACACCCACCAGTGAGGGAAAAGGAGTATGAATTCTAGTCTAGTCATCTGCATCATTCAGCTGCTGAAAAGTTACCTTTGAGTGTGTTCCTTAGTGTAAAACAGCATAGGAAGGTGTTCAGAGATTAAAAAAAGCTGATGATAGGTTTACTAAAGGCAGTAAGCAGGTATTCCTGTCACATGTCTACTTTTAGCTTTAGTAATAGTATGTTGTATGGCTGGATATCATTGGACAAGAGGCTGAGGGAAAAAGAAATTAATTTGAGATCTTATGGCCCAGGGACAGGTGACCTGCTTAGAGACCAGCCAATGGATATACTTTTTGTTTTTCTATAGAGTAGGTTAGCATTATGCTTTCAGGAGGCTTACTTGCTTATATTCTCTAAAACAAGATTAAGTTAGATAACTGGATGTTAATGGTATGATAATATGGGGACTCCAGACTAAATGAGTGTTACAGCATTGAACTTTGTTCTTGGTGAAGTTCCCCTCAGTGAACGCCCTGAAACCTTCTTTGAAGTATAATCTTAGATTTGATGATTAATTTACAAGGTTATTAATTTATTTTGCTTGCTCATTTCAGTAATTTTGGGTCTGGGATTTTTTGAGTAGCTGTTTAGCTGAAATTTAAGTGTCTCGACTTGGTCTTCTTTCTTCTATGTTCATGTCTCATTTACTTGCGCAGTTAGTGGTTTTGTACATCCAAGGTACTTTAAGTGATGGTACTTTCATATCTTTTATTGTATTGCATTGTGGTTTTTATTTCTGCATTGTAAATATATTAAATAAATTCACTACTTCTTTTTTGTGTGTGTGGAGGGACATAGCTTTTTGAGTATGTTCCTGGAGATTTCACAGTTCTCAGCTCTCATTTGGAGCAAATGCTCATCTTCCAAGAGTACTCTTAATAGAGGGGGAATTGTGTGATTTCATTTTGATTACTCCTATTTTGGTTGCAAGAAATTTTGGACAATAATGTGTTGTTGGCTTTCTGTGGGACCATGTACTATGTTTTGTATGTACAAGATAAATTTTAAAGGGTATAGTCTTGCTCTTCTTTGAGACCTGTTGCACCAAAAATCTCATGGTTTTGGTTCTGTTTTGCTTTGTTAATGTATCTATGGTCCTCAGCTGGCATCTAAAGTACCTTGTAAAGATGAATGATCAAGTTATTTTAAAAGCATGTGAAAAATAAAAACCTATTAATGGCTTACCTTTAACAGTAGCCTAAGGCTAAGCAGGTATTTGAAGACTGTATTGTAAAAACATTGAATAGAAGCTAACTGCTTATATGAAGTGTATTTTCAAATAAAGTTGTCTTTTGTTTGTTTGTTTTATTTCTTGTAGGTAATATATCCTCCACATACAAAACTCACGGATAAAGAGGTAAGTCATGGTTGCTACATAAGTATATGATTTGGATTTAGTTTAGTAATTTCAGGAACTATTGTGACTCACTTTCCTTTTTTCCCCCCCTTTTAGAAAACAAATATTTGCTATTTGTCTTTTCCAGATTCTAATTCAGGTAAGTGCTTCCTTCACTTTGTAGTTCATCTGTTGTTGGACTGAAGTATGTTTGAAAAGTCAAGAGTAGATATTAATGGGTTAATTCAATACACAACAGTTACAAATAAGGTTAAATGAAAACTAATTATCTGTGTTGCAGTAAGGTCTGAGAGTTGTTTTTGTATTTTCGGTAAGTGACGTATCAGGAGTGTGAATGTAGAAGAGCTTCAGAATATTTTGCAAGTAAAGAATGAACACCTTAAACTCATTTTTTTAACAAAATAATGTCATTGTAGGGAGGAATGTAGGTACAGAGTTCGAAGCAAATGGAAGGGATATGGAACTCTTCTCATAAAGGACTAAATGTGTATTTCCTAAATTCCTAACAGTGAAACTGACTTTTAAATTCAAAAGCGTTTAAAAAGAACAGTTGCAAAGGGAAAACCTAGGCTATCTTGCATCTTCTCTATTTTTGATGTTTCTATTCCTATGTGTGGTCCTACTTGCTAAATTCTTTAAGCTTCTGATGTTCTGCTGCCAAAGGGAAATTGGAGGCATGTGGCTGATGACCTGGATCACCTGCAAAAAGATCTGGCAGAACTACAGACACTTTCTTTCACATATATTTCTTTACAGAAGTCAAAACCTGTAGTAACAGACTCTTAACCTGTGCTTTTGGTTGCTGTGCGACATACAAGGAGAGATGTAGACGTGTGCTTTTCATGTATGTGTGAACTTTTTCTTATGTGATTTTACAAAATCTTGCCTAATTTTTCTGCTTTGTCTTAATGTCATCAAAATTAAGATATTTTCTCTGGTCTTGATATGTTGTAAAACGAACTTGCTTTAGTTAACTGTTCGAATGTCATGGTTATCCCATCATACAGTACTTTGCTACTTTTGTTTTTTTCTTGGTATGTTGTGAATTTCCTGTTGCAACTTCAAGGGTTTTTAAGACTCAGACATGAACACTTTGAATGTGCTGGTATAATTCCGTGCTGCCAGCTGCACAGCCATTGGCTTCAGCTAAGGGTTTGGGCTCTCTGTGGTTGCTGGAGCAATAGTTGTGTGACTGAAAGAGAAGATGGTGAAATGGAGTTTTAAGTCTGGAATCCAGAAAACGGAGCTTTGCCTGCCTGTGTAGTCAGTTAGCACTGGCCAGTGTAAGAAAGGACAGCTGTGACGAGTCAGGATGTTGTGACTGCACGGTTTTTTTCCTTGAGGTCTTTATGGAGAACCAAGTGACTTTTAACAGTCAGAAATTCGCTGTTTAACAGTAGCCCTAAGTCTAACAGTCATTGTCTTTTTATAGTCAGTTTCATGAACATTTACATCTGTTTACATAAGCAGATAGTCTGCTTATCACAGGTTAACAATGCTCAACTGATTATCTTCCAATTGGTTGTGATGATAATAGTAGTGCATTCCATGTTTTTTTACAGGTTTGCTAGAATGAGTACTGTAGCTGCATCTTCTTAAGATTCTAGCAGTGCCCCTTAGCACGGTGCGTTCTGTCCAGCTTACGTAGCTGAACAGTGTACATACTTGAATTAAGGGTTTTTTTGAGCTTCGTGTCTTTTAACAGTAAACATCAGTAAAGGGGAGAATGCAGCTGTGAGAGCACCAGTGATGCAAGATCTGATACTACAGTTCTCATGTTCCACCTGGAGAAAGCTTCTGGCTTATCTGATACAAACTTAGCCCAAATCTATTTGAGAACATTAGTGAGATGTAGTATTCAGTTTCCTTCAGTTTTCTGCATTTAGTTTTGTGGCTTTTAAAAATACCAAGTCCTGGGCCTGCACATGGAGCTGTAAGAGTCATCTCTAATAACACTCCTATTTGACTTACAAATTGTTGTCAAGAAAAGGCTAAGTGCAGTCATCAACAGAGGAATGATATGTGGTCAATATGATTAGAACTCAACAGGCAGATCAATAAACCGGGCAATGACAGTAGGAGGACAGCCATCAGCAGAGCTTCTTTAAGGACTTGACAGCCTAACAAACTCATTGTGAGGTACAGTGACGTTTTTGTTGTTGTGGGTAAGATACTTATTGTTGCCAAAGATGCTAAGTTGTTCACTTCAAAAATATAAATGATCGCAGTAGCAGGGCACAATACCAATGCAAGATAAATAAACCGAAACTATTATACTTCTTTTGTTGTGTCTAAGTCCTCATGTTAAACAAGACTCAGACTCAGAGTACTCTGTTGTTTATCTCTTCCCTTCACTTAGGTTGTCTTGGGGACACGCAGTTTTGTTTTAGGTTTCGACGATCTCCTGGAAGGAAAGTCTCATTGTGTTGTTTTCTGGACCAATTGGACAGAGATGTACCAGTTTACTTAAAGGTTGGAGATATGAAAAAAAAATCATTTCTTCTCAGTAATGTTAATTTGTGTACCTTCACACTTAGTGCTTGAAAAACTAAATCTCTCAACTGGTTATCCTCAAAGACAAAGCTCAGCAAGTGTTTTTTGTAGCCTGTCGTTATCAGAGAGTGCTGGTGAATGGTGCCACGACCAGTTGGTGGCCAGTCACTAGTGCTGTCCCTCAGGGATCAGTGCTGGGCCCGATCCTGTTCAATATCTTTATTGATCATCCAGACAAGTCCATCATCAGTAAGTTTGAAGATGACACCAAGTTAGGAGCAGATGTTGATCTGTTGGAGGGTAGGAAGGCCCTGCAGAGGGACCTTGACAGGCTGAATGGGTGGACACATGCCAGTGGGATGAGAGTTAACAAGGCCAAGTGCAGAGTTCTACACTTGGGCCACAACAACCCCAAGCAGCACTACAGGCTGGGGACAGAGTTGCTAGAGAGCAGCCAGGCAGAAAGGAACCTGGGGGTACTGGTAGATAGCAGCTGAACATGAGCCAACAGTGTGCCCAGGTGGCCAGGAGAGCTAATGGCATCCTGGCCTATATCAGGAATAGTGTGGCCAGTAGGACAAGGGAGGTAATTCTCCCCCTGTGCTTAGCAGTGGTCAGGCCACACCTTGAGTGCTGTGTTAAGTTCTGGATCCCTCAATTCAACAGAGATGTGGAGGTACTGGAACATGTCCAGAGAAGGGCGACAAAGCTGGTGAGGGGCCTAGAACACAAGCCCTAAGAGAAGAGGCTGAGGGAGCTGGGGTTGTTTAGCCTGGAGAAGGGGAGGCTCAAGGGAGACCTCACTGCTGTCTGCAGTTACCTGAAGGGAGGTTATAGCTGGGTGGGGGTCAGTCTCTTCTCTCAGGCAACCAGCAACAGAACAAGGGGACACAGTCTCAAGTTGTGCCAGGGAAGGTATAAGCTGGATGTTAGGAGGAAGTTTTTCACAGAGAGAGTGATTTGCCATTGGAATGGGCTGCCCTGGGAGGTGGAGTCACTGTCCCTGGAGATGTTCAAGCAAAGCCTGGATGAGACACTTGGTGCCATGGTCTAGTTGATTGGATAGGTCTGAGTGATAGGTCAGACTGGATGATCTTGGAGGTCTCTTCCAACCTGGTTGATTCTATCATAATAATTAACTAATAATTAGTTTTGTCAAGTGTTTTTAAGTCTTATTGCTATGGATTTTGGACTGCAAGGAGACAAGACTTACTTTTTTTATTGTCCAGAAAGCTGTATATCATATTGTAAAAAACATTACTTTTTAAAAAACTTGATATGCTTTGTAACTTAATAAAGTTGAGATGTCTCTTTCTGTTTCCACCCTTCATTTTTTCTGGATGGAGTAGTTAGCTAAAAGAGGTGATGGCTGAAAAGTTGCTCTCAGCATTCCCTCATGGAAAATTGAGGCCTTTCACTGTGCTAGTGGGAGTCTGATTCTCAGACTCAATTTAGATCTATATATGTGGCAAATACTTGGAGTCCTGTTTGTGGGAAGGACAAAGCTGATGTTTTGTCTCTGAAATATGAGACCATGCTTCCTTAATGTTCCAGAAATCTTTTAGAAAATGAATAGATTGAAGGACTAGTTTTTATCTTTTCAAGTCAGACCTTTAAGTTTTTTTGACTGCTAATATCTTTGTAATACTGCTTGGCAAAGGTAGGAGCGTTGATTTATTTCTCAGGAAGTTACTTCTATTTTTGCTTTCATGGTGTGTCAGGAAAGCACAGCTGGTTCCACAAATTGATGTTTTCTCCTTGGAGTATTTATAAAAAAAAACCACACAAAACAAAAACAAACAAACCAAAACAATAACCAGAGTCATCTTTCTCATTTATTACATCTTACTAACTTTGGAGCTTGCGGGGAAATAATCTTTTAGAATGTGCACTGAATGCTGAAGGACAGTATCAGGTTGTTGTACTGAATTCTTTCCTTTCTTTTGCAGAAAGATCCAGCATATTACTATGGTTATGTGTATTTCAGACAGGTTCGAGACAAATCATTGAAGAGAGGCTATTTTCAGAAGGTAATTTAAATTCTTTTAGCAAAATATTAATACATAAATTAATTGTTTTTCAGTGACCTCAGAAAAGCAGGAAGAGTATCTTGCTCTCTTAAAAATACTGCACTGTCAAATTAGATTTTTTGTGTGCTTAAAAATCAAAAAGTTAGGGACCGTTGGGAATTGTTTGTTTGCAGTTGCCATAATCACATCTGTGGTTGGCTTGCATGTGTAAGGAAAACCACAGTTGATGTTCTCTGCAGATAACCAGTAGAAGTGCAACAGAACTGAGGAAAAAGGTTACCGTTAAATTATGTATTTTTTTTCTTACTCTTTATTCCAGTCGCTGGTCCTCATCAGCAAGCTACCTTATGTCCATCTCTTCCACACTATGCTCAAGCAAATAGCACCAGAATACTTTGAGAAAAGTGAAGCTTTCCTGGAAGCAGGTAGTGGTACTGTTATGTTGTTCTGGAATAACTTGTGTAATATCATGCACTTCTTTTAAAGAAATAACAGCACTGTCACATTCTGGCTTGTGTCTCTGTCTCCTTGCAGGGTTGAAAGTTCAGCCTGCTGGTTTGATTCCTATATCATTGAACAGAACTAACATGATTTTGGATTCCCCCATTGGGGACTTGATGCTCTCCTCTTTAAAGCATGAAAGGTTTTGTTGGATGTTTCAGGACCAGTTGTTCAGCACTAGTAACTGGCGGCCATCCTTAGTTTGCATTCTTCACAGATTCGGTCATTTTGGGGCATTCTGACAAATTTTGTTAAATATCCTCAAAAGGATATTTGCATAGGGGGAAAAAGCAAAAGATCAGGACTGAAAACAGGTGCCTCAGCCTTACTGTAGAGATTTGAGCCAAAGAGGTCTAATAGGAAAAGAGATTATCTCTTTGCCTAGAGGTGCTGGGTTCTGAGTCTGGCCTATACAACACTTGTGTCTTTGTGCTTTCACTGAGCAGCAATTGGTGGAACTCATTCTTGATGAAGGAATTGTGGTTTTTAGTCAATTTACAGTTAAGCAGAGTTTTTTTTGACTGGTGGTGTTACAAACAAAATAAGCTCTGCGGAAATGACTAGAATTATTTATGATGTTCATATTTTTTTTACAACAGAATGCTGAAAAACTTTCTAGCCAAGCTGCAAAGCTCTCTGTTCCCTTCGCAGCTTGTTTTTGTTTTGCAGTAGCTATTGTACATAAATGTATGTGTTCTTTTCAGAGCTTCTTAATATCTATTCTCATGGTTTCTTATGTAACATTTCATAAAGTAATTTGAGGCTAGTTACTAATAAAAAATGGAGGACAAGGAAACTGATTTCTTGACATGAAAACCTTTATGGTTTTAATGAAATAATATATTAAGAATGTCAAAAAGGCTGTAAAACTTCTTTCAAGTTTAGAGTAATTAAGAGGTGAGTAGAATTTCTGCAAGCTTTTGGCACTGATTTAAAATTGCAGTGTGCACAAAGGTGACTACAATATCTTGGGTTATAGCAATGTAAACTAGTTATAAATTATACTACTTTTCTTTTTCCTTTTAAGTTTGTAGTGATGTTGATCGTTGGCCACCACCAGTTCCAGGGAAAATATTGCACTTGCCTATCATGGGCATTATAATTAAGGTAAATTCTCCTGTGCTTATTTTACTCTTAAGGGTGTGTCCGACTGTGTAAACGCTCACTGTATCCTGCCTTGTTTTCAGTGTCCCATACTTCAGAACAGGAATAGATACATACAGCACTCAAAATGAAGGTCTGGGAGATCTTGATTAGGTTTCTTGATTGAGGAGAGGAGGCAAGCATCTTTTATGGTGCATAGGTTAACATATAATAAGCAATGTTTAATACACTTATTAATTGCAGTGTCTGTATTAGCCTTCTGGAGTATGCATTCTATGAGACTGTAACGCTAATTGTTTTTGTCAAGTGACACATTAAGTAAAAATACTGAGCATTTATTTCCAGTCAAGCAGATTAAGTATATTGATGAAAATAATTCTTATTCCTGAAGTTTGACTTTTTTGGGCTGCACACCAGAAATTTATTTCTGTTGATATTTTTTAATGAAAGTGAAATACTTGAGGAAAGCTATTAAAGAAGTTGTGGCTAGTGGGGTGGGGGAGAAATGTATGTGTGCACCTAGATGCAAGGAGATTATTTGATGACTGAGAATTGGGCCTCAGAGAGTCATAGCATCTTCATTTGATGCACTTAAATAGATTTGATAGATGCAGAGGTACATTCTTAGCAGATACCCTCAAGTTTATGACTGGATGCACATAGATCACCAGAGAGGAAGGAGAAGTGTCTGAAGCTGTTCTAAAAGCAAAAAGTTAATAAAGCAGTATTCTGTATCCTGGGTGATAATGATGAAAGCTGGATATGTCTTTCTGGGGTATTGCCCACACTTGTTTCATCAGTAGCACTTACCTGTAAGAGTTGGAATGGGTCTACTGAGTGTAGGAATGCAGTAATTACTATCTTCTGTGGTATTGTCACTGTTTAGTTGTGGGGTGGTGCAGTCAGTTTTAATTTCTGCATATAAATTGCATCCATTTGTGCACACAAGCTTCAAGTATGATTAAATTTGTAGTTATCAAGGCAGAGATAAAAACTTTGAGGCCAGAAAAGTAGATTTGTATTGTTCAGTCTGTTTGGTTTCTGCCTCATACCCACCAGGATGTCTCATGTTTCAGCAGAAGATACTTTCTCAAATGAATTCTCTAACACCTTAAAACCCTGTAACTTTACTTCTGATCATTCTGTCCAACACTTAAACATATTTTTACTGAAGTTACTGTAACACTTGTAAGTAATGTTATTAACAATAATTTTTTTAACTGAGGTATTAATTGGATGTTCTGTTATTCAGTTTGCAATACAGTGTGACATAGTATTGCATATTGAGTCCCTGTAGCAGTCACCTGTAGTCTTCAGATATGTGTTCATCGTTATTGGATGTAACTTCTATAGAGTAAGTTAAGCGTCATGCTGTAATACAACTTCTTTGAGGATTATATTTGGCCTGTAAGTCAGCATTTTAAGTCTCTGCTGAATTTGATACAAAGAAAAAAATCTTTTTCTTTCACAGCTGCAGATTCCAACATACCGTGACAAGCCTGGAACAACACCAGTAGTACAGGATGTGCATCAGGTAGAAATCAGAGAGTTCTACTGAATATCCCCAAGAAAAAACTAAATGCCTGCTTTCATTTTTTTACTTAAAACTTGTTCCTAGAAGATTGGTAGCAAATCCTTGATATATTTTGATAATAATGAAATCTACAACCTTTGGAACTTTGAGTGGAATTGTCTGGAGTTGGGTTTTTCATAGGAAAGGTATTTTAACCAAGTTACACCTAATTCAGAAAGTCCAGCTCCTGGACAAGGATAGTTGGCTGACAAAATTACTGAATTTGACCTCCTTTTACTCAGTGAAACTGTATTAAACTAGGTTTTTTGAAGGATTAAAACCAAATTAAAAATCTTTAACTATTGAAGACAGATATAATACATATCTGTGCCTTGATGTGCTGCATGACTATTTAAAACAGCTTCAGTATTTTATATCTGTTCTGAACTGAAAGTCTCTCATGCCTATAAGTGGTGCATGCGTTGGGTTGGGGAAATCTTGCCTTGAGCACACAAAGGGAACTTCCCTCTTGAAGATGATGTAGTGCATACTGCAGGAGCACACTAGTGGTAAAAAAACTAGGGTTTATACTATTTACCATCTGTAAGCATTTAAGGGAAACTATTTCATTTAATACCTAGGTATTCTGATGACTAAAAAACAAGCATTGCGATGTCTTTTAGGCAGATGCTCAGATCTCCATGCCTCTACCGACTGTTCATGAAGTAAATCTTTTCAGGTAGGAGTTTAAACTCATATATTCCTAGTTGTGAATCCCCACAAGTCAAAGTTTTGTGACAGTTCCGTAAAACATCTCATAGCTTGCATGCTAACATTTGTCAGTATTGGTTTTAGTATTATTTTTCTGTAAAGATAGCTAAAGAACAATTTTGGCAACATGTCAGCTCAAAGTGCAATAAATAAGTTCATTAAATGTTCCATTTACAGAAGTATTTTATATTTTTAAATGAGTATTAAATGCTACTGCAGGTTTCCTTTTTATCCAGTTTTTAAATATATATTTCCTCTGGTTATGTTAAGTGTAATTAAAATGCCTCAATCTATTTTTAGGTGCTTCTGTCCAGTCTTCTTTCATGTCCAGATGCTTTGGGAACTGGTACTGCTAGGAGAACCACTTGTTGTGATGGCACCATCACCATCAGAATCTTCAGAAACTGTGTTGGCACTTGTTAGGTAAATGTAGTGGAGATTCCTAACTAATGACTGAGTCGTTGTAGATTGTAGTTGTGCACAATGTCATTTCACTGCAATCTATCAAAGCATGACAAATTTTACGTTTGCTTGTGTCTGTCATGGAATTTGCACTGCATATAGGCAATGAGTTTACCCTCTTTTTGCCTTGCAGTTGCATTTCACCACTGAAGTACTGCAGTGATTTCAGGCCGTACTTCACCATACATGACAGTGAGTTCAAAGAATACACAACTCGCACACAAGCACCGTGAGTAAATCAAACTTTGTTGTGAAGATGTTGTTCAAAGCCACTCCTAACCATAAATTTGTTTTAATATATGCTTTAACTAGCCTGAATTCCTGATAATTCTCTAATAACTTTAGACTACTTGTAAGATGTATCTTACAGAGTGCTATACTTAGCTGGTGTAAGTTTTCACTCCCATTAGATACAATAAAGGAAGCTATGAAACCATGTTGTAAATAAAACTATGTTGGAGCTTCATAGGATACTTGTGTATGAAGTAAATGAAACTGTAAATATTAAAGCAAGAAAAACTTTGCTTTTCCATAGGATCTTGTCTGTGCATCTTGTGAAATTGTTCCATAACTGTTTTTTTTAAGCAATTACTGAACACAGTGACCTGTATGAATTCAACATTCATACAGCTGCTTTATAAAGTTTATCCAGTTGATGTCTTAGTTGAGACAATAATTTAAATATCTCTTCACTAAATTTCTTAGAAAAAATGTTGTAAATAGTTAACTAAGATTCATTTTAGTATGTCAGTCTAGAAACCCAGATTTGTTTCAAAGTGCTCAAAGAATGGTTTCCCCCTTTTTTCCTTTCTTTTAAATCCTATGCCTATTGTGCGAGCATACACCTCCAGTATTTCCTATTGCAAGTAACTTAAGTGCAGCTTGATTTGTGAATGGAGAGTATGTGTTGAGTTCACTGGTCTTATATTAATATGTTTTTCTGCTATCTGAACAGACAGTGGTTGTTGTGTTGGGATTTTTTTTGTTCTGTTGTTTTTTTTTTACTGTCTTTTTTTCTCTGAATGGAAGTATTGCCAGAGATACAGCAGTGGAAAAACACACAAACGTAGGCACTGCCTTTTGGATTGTATTCCATGGGAATGGTTATGCAGTATGTAATTTAGCTTCTAAAAATAATTTGAGGAAGAATTTGGTTAAACCTTAGTAGTCCCTGTTTAAAAACTTCATCTGCTCCGCTGCAGCAAAGTGGAAGGTTTGTTCAGTACATACAGTGGTATTTGAAACAGAGCGCTAAGTGCTCCAACTTTCTTAGAAAAAAAAAAAACAAACAAAAAAAGAAAATAGGGTTTTAGAGCAGTGACTCAAAGAGGAGGAAGAATGCAGATAATGCATTCTGTGTATTTCATTAACTTCAGCAAATGAGAGTAGCAGGGCAGTGGTTTTCATCTTGATGTTTTGATTTATCATGCCTTCTCTGAAATTATTTCAGTATTTTTTTAAATCAGAATTGGTTCTGGTCAATATGATGGATTAAGGCTCCTGAAAGTGACCAAGTATCTTTCCAAGCCCTGCTATTATACCACCAGTAAAAAGTGAGCTGTAATTTCATTATATTAATGCTATAAATCCAAATTCTTCAGGCCTATACCATAGCAGCAGTCCCTCTTACAGCCTCTTGTTCTCTGGATGTGTCCCTGTGCATCGTTAAAGTCAGATTCAAAGCACAGAGAAGATGGGAACATCTGACAGGCTGTGAGCTTAGGCACAATGCTGTTAAGGTGTTTGCACTTCATCAGTTGTTAACTGATTTTAACAATGAGCATTAAAGTTTTTGAAAGTAAGTAGGCTAAGTGTCTCTTTATTAATGTCATCTAAGCTGTAGCTCTACTGACAAGTCAGATACAAACAGCAGTCACATTGAAAGGAAAACATTCAAGTACTGAGAGTTTGTTATAATCAAACCTTGAAAAGCAGCAAAGTTGGATTCCTGCTTATTAAAAATAAAAAATAATTGAAAATCAGATGATAACCTATTCTCATCATTGCAGATGGGCAGAATTCAGTCCAGAGTTTAAGCAGATGATGTCACTTTTATTCTGCACTGCTGTTTGGAATTTAAGCTACATCTGTCCTGATACTTTTTAAAACATTTATAAACATACAGTGTGCTTAAGTGCAAATTAAAATGCAACTCTTAAATACAATGGGAAATAATTTCAAGCTGAGTTGAAGTTTTTTGTATTCATCTGTTACTATTGTATTTTAAACATTATTGCTATTTTTCTAGACCATCTGTCATTCTAGGAGTGACAAATCCTTTTTTTGCTAAAACACTTCAGCATTGGCCTCACATTATCCGAATCGGAGATATTAAACTTCCAGGTAAAGTACAAATATCTTCTACAGTCGTGCACAGCAAGTCTGACCTTATGCTTATTTACCAACATATGTGATTTAGTTAAATTACTTCAGTAATTTACTTACCAAATCCTTAGGGATATAAATCCATCAAGGGCCTTCTGACTGGAGAAGGATATACTTGAAAAACAAAACAAAAAACTTCATTCAGCCTATGAAAAAGGAGGCTTGGATTGATTTTTTTTTTTTTTTGCTTACTCCATGGCTATTGTTCTAATTCCTTTTATACAGAATTTCTTTTGGTCAAAGTTCTAAACATTTGTTCTGAAAGTGTTTACCCTAAGGGGAACAAAGAACGATGGCTGCTTTGATTCAGAGAATCATCATTCTGACTCGATTGTTTGTTTGTTTGTTTTCAACAGGGAACCCATATTTAAAGTGAAAAGCCTGTGTGTCATTAGTCATATGTTAACTGGATGTTTTTTGATAGATACTTGGATGCTTGTCAGTGTCTCTAATGCTTCTTTAAAATATTAAGTAGTCTTAAAAATAATAAAAGGACCCATTTCTAAAAATCAGAGCAATGTATAGTACATCAACTGTAGTGTCTAGTAAGAGTTGAAGATTGCAAGGAAGATGGCTTTAAATGTTTCAACAGGTGACGTTCCAAAGCAGGTGAAAGTGAAAAAACTGAAGAACCTAAAAACTTTGGACTCCAAACCAGGTAATGCATTGCTTCAAAGTGAAATTATCAGTATTTTAATTTTTAAAATTCTTTTTTTTTCCTTTGTCTTACATGCTGGGGTTTTTTCTCTAGGTGTTTATACCTCTTACAAGCCGTACTTGAACAAGGATGAAGAAATCGTTAAACAGTTACAAAAGGTAATACTGCAAGTCTCTTCCTTTTGGTAACTGATTGTGTACAGCCATATAATGCTTTCAGTTAAGGCTAAGCTTTGCCTGTGTAACAAAGAAAACTGGATTCCAATTCCTTTATGATTCAGTTCATAACTGACTAGAATGTATCTTTCTTGTAGAATAAGGACTGCAGCCTTGTTAGAAGTTTCTTTATGCTAACTTCTTGAGTTGTGCCATTTGTATTGTTAATCGCTTAGAGAATAGGAGTGATGAGTTCATCTGCTTTGGGTTTTCCGCTCTCTACCATTCCCCTATAGCCTCTTCGATCTGGAAATGTCACGCAGGAGGTGTGTAAGAATCAGAGCTTCCAAACTTTAACTGATTTGCACAATTTTTTTTTCCAGATTTTTGTCTCTCCTTTAAATTCTTGACATGGGGATTAAAAATTGACAGTTGAAGGGATGAGTATCTGTGCAAAGGCACTGTGTGCTGTTGCTTTTGTTTCATGGTTCAGGCTAGCGCATGCAGTGTGTAAGCTTATGGCAAATGAATGAATGCAGAATAAACAGTATAATTACTCCTTTAAAAAACCCACCACAACTACTTACCTGTTTTGGGGTTACAGACTTACTGTTGTACTTAATTTCTTTTCTTTCAAGGGTGTCCAAAAGAAGCGTCCTATGGAAGCACAGAGCGTGATCCTGCGGCGGTACTTTTTGGAATTGACAGAAAGTTTCATTATTCCATTAGTGAGTTGTTAGACTAACAAAATTTTCACACATGTCATACAGAGTAGGATTTTTTTGGTACTAGCCTAAGTCCAGTAACTATCCAGTACCGAGGAGTGTAACACTGGCTTCAGGTACTGTTCAACGTCTTGATTAGTGATCTGGATAAAAGGGCAGTGTGTAGCCTCAGCACATTTTCTGATGGTACAAAACTGGGAGGAACAGCTGACAGGCCAGTGAGTGATGCTGCTGTTCAGAGGAATCTTAACAGGGTGGAGAAATGTGCTGAGAAGAACCTCATGCCATTCAGCGGAGAGAAATGCAGAGTCCTGTCTGTGAGGAGGAATAAACCTATACAGCAGTGCATACTTGGGGCTAAAAGGCTGGGAGGAAGCTTTACAGAAAGAGGATATGAAGACCCTAATGGATATGAAGTTGAACATCAGCAACAGTGTGTCCTTGAAACAGAGTAATGGTATCCTGGGCTGCATTTGGGGGGGTGTTGCCAAAAAGCTGAGGAGGCAATCCTTGCCCTGTAGTAAGTGCTGGTGAGGCCACAGCCAGAGTATCATGTCCAGTTCTGGGCACCCAAGTACCACAGAGAGATGGATGTTCTGGAGAGAGTCCAGTGGAGGACCACTGAAATGATCAGTGTACTGAGATGTCTTTTGTATGAGGAAAGGCTGAGAGAGCTGGGACTGGTTAGCCTAGGGAAGAGAAGATTTGGAGGGCAATCTCATCATTGTATATAAATCAGCATTTTAATGAAACCACAGAAAACACCCAGTTGGAAGAGACCTCTAAGCTCATCCAGTTCAACCCTTAACTCAGCACTGAAGGGTCAAACCATGTCCCTAAGCACCAGGTCCACAGGCTGCTGAAACACCTCCAGGAATGGTGACTCCACCACTGCCCTGGGCAGACCATTCCAATATTTGAGAACCCTCTCTGTGAAGAAATATTTCCTAATATCCAGCCTAGACCTCCCCTGGTGCAGCTCGAAACCATTTCTTCTAGTCCTATTGCTTGGCACCAGGGAGAAGAGGCTGCCCCCTTGTTGCTCCAGCATTCCCTTCAGGCTGCTGTAGAGAGCAATGAGGTATCCCCTAAGCCTTCTCCAAACTGAACAACCCCATCCTAGGCTTAAAGACATCAAGAAATACAGTCATTTGTGTACACTTAGAAAATGTATATAGCAACTTCTGTTTATGTGTACATGTGTGATCTGGAAAGGCAGAGCCACTTCCTGGTGTCAGACTTGAAGCTTTAGCAGTGGCCTTGCTGAGAAATGTGCCATTAGCCCCCTGAGACCATGCCTTTGCCAAGCATTGCTACTGCAGAGGTACCCACAGCTGACAGAGGATTTTGTAAGTTGGTTCTGTATTTTACTTGTGTATGAGAGACTGAAAATCAATTCTACGTACTTGACACAGACTGGGATTGCTGTTTTGGAATCACCCGTGAGGTGGAGGTACCTGTAAACGGCCACTAGAGAAAAGGGAGGTTATTTACTAGTGTCTGGAGTTCAGAATGTATACAGATGTTAGCTTCTTGGCCTCTTTCCCCCGGACATTCTTCTTGAATCTTGTTGACATAAAATTCCATAGCTGGGAAATACAAATGGTGTTAGATAAGTTTCTTATGCTCTCATGTGGTAAATATGCATGACCTCACCCTGTATCAATACAGGAGAAAATGCTGTGGTCACAAGTGATAAGTAAACATAGACGTGGACTGTGTATCTTTAATACTACTTCTGCAAACAACCTTTCTTTTTCCTTGCCCTAGGAGCGTTATGTGGCAAGCCTGATGCCTCTGCAAAAATGCATATCACCATGGAAGGTAAGGAAATAAATCCAGATGAGTCAGAAATTTATATTAAGTAGTTATGTGAACAAATGGCCAGCAGGGGAAGGAAAGTGATTCTGACCCTCTACCACCCACAGTGCTGTGTCCTGCTCTGGAGACCTCAGCAGAAGAGACATAGGGACCTGTTTGACCGGGTCCAGATGAGCCACAAAAATGATCTGGAACACTTGTGCTGTGAGGCCAGACTGAGAGAGTTGGGGTTGCAGCCTGGAAAAGAGAAGGCTTCAGGGGGACATTATTGTGGCCTTTCAATACTAAAAGGGGGCCTGTAAGAAAGATGGGTACAGGTTTTGTAGCATGACCTGTTGTGACAGAATGAAGGGTGATGGTTTTAAACTAGAAAAGGGGAGATCTAGACTAGATAAAAAGACTTTTTTTTTTTGCTATAAGGGTGGTAAAACCCTGACACAGGTTACCCCAAGCGATGGTAGGTGTCCCATCCCTGGAAGCACTGAAGGCCAGGTTGGACAGGGCACTGAGCAATCCAATCTAGTTAAAAGATGTCTGTGCTTATTGCAGGTGTTTTGGTCTAGATGAACTTCACAGTCCTTCTAGCCCAAAGCATTCTGTGATTCTAACTGGTTTTTTTTCTTGCCTTAGAGCCCACCACAGCTGAGGCAGTTCAGCCAAGATGACTTCATGAAGACATTGGAAAAAGCAGGCCCACAGCTCACATCAGGTTTAAAAGGAGACTGGATAGGACTTTACAGGTCATTTCTTTCATCAGGATAATAAATATATGTAAATGAGGACAGACTAATAATATTGAACACTCTTCTCTTGAATGAAGTTATTGTCATTATTGATTTGGATTAGATGTACTTTTAGAATATATACTTAAACAGGAATCAGTAGTGCTTAGTACTCTTGCTTAGGTCTGTACACTGTATCCTCATAATAGTTTTTGTGAGATACTACTAACCCTACAGGACTCTGTATACCAGTAATGTTTGTGATTTTATTTCTCCTTCTAACTTGATTCTTCTTTTCCATCAAACACAAAGATGAAAGTAAGGATATTTCAAACTAAGCCTTGATATTTTTTTCCTGACAAAATTCCTAACCTTCCCTGGCTTTCAGACACCTTTTATTGGCTTTGTTTCCTCAATCCTTGTCTCGGTTAATAGAAGCACCTGTTACAGTCCACTTCAAAATATAACAGTCTTTTGAAAATAGAGAGAGGGTCCTAATGTCTCTGTCAATCTCAACCATAATTACTTTACATTTGATGACACTGAAGACAGTGATACCAAAATTTATGATTAAAATATAAGGTGTGTTTTGCTTTGGTGTTTTACCAGGCATTTTTTGAGGTCACCAAACTTTGATGGTTGGTTCAGAAGCCGGCAGAAAGAAATGACGCAGAAGTTGGAGGCCCTTCATTTAGAAGCACTCTGTAATGAGGTTAGAAAAATGTGTGCTTATATTTTTCATCTTGTAATTAAAAAAGCCCTTTTTCTCAGGTCGGTTCTGCTTCTGCTATTTTAATTGGTTGAATGTAAAAATGTTGATGATTTTATCATGTCTAGCAAAACATGATTTTGCCACTTAGTTCTTCAAGCTAGAACTAACATGGCAGAAGAGAACAACATGAAATACCCTTCACTTTTTAATAATAACTGTCATTATTTTAAAATGTGTGTTCAGTGCTTTTTCAGTTTATTGTGTATTTTGAAACTGGTTATACCTCTTCCCTTTTCCTCTTTATTATGTTGTTTTGTTCAGCTTTCTTCCTTGGCATTTCATTTGGCAAGACGTTTTCGGCTGTGATATAGTTTGTAGCTTTGAAGGTATAAATTCAGTGAATACTACAGAAAATTGACAACTAATTAGATACAGACAGTAAATAAGCCTACAAGTGGTCTACAGTAATTTGAAGCAAAGATGTGAAGTCTGTTTATTGATACATAGCAAAATGCCACATTTTAATGTTGTAAGATCCATTCTTTACTTAAGATGTCTAAGTAGGTATCAGTGTAATTTGAGGCAAAACAACTGGTAAAGAAAGGTGTCACAACAGGAGAAGAAATTGTACAACTAATGAGGAAATAGAAAGAAAGAAAGAGAAATCAACACCATAGCTTTGAAACAAGCAATAATTGTGCTGGTTATTTTTAAAAAGCTATTGATTTTTTTTATCCCCTGCATTATCAGTCCCCAAACAGTGTATTGTAACAAGCCAAACAGATTGTTCAAATAGAGCAGCCCAAATAATTTCCAGGGCAATAGCTATGTTGTTTATACCACCTGGAATGTATCCAAATAGATAGATTACTGCAAATAAAAGAAAATGTGTGACAACTTTATTTTTTATTCTGCTCTTTATTAGCTTTTTCTTTCAATCTGGGTGTTAACATCTTTCTATGCATCAGAAAATGTCTTTAGTGGGTGAATAAAGGGCTAGAGGAACAGAAGTTCCATAAGAATTTCCCTGTTTAGTGCAGAGGGGGTTGGACTAGATGACCTTCAGAGGTCCCTTCCAACCCAGACCATTCTTAAGAAAATTCACTTAATGAGTACATTTGTTACCCACTATGATAGACTCATAGAATGGACCAGATTGGAAGAGACCCCTAAGATCATCCAGTCCAACCTATTACCCAGCCCTATCCAATTAACCAGATGAATGCCCTGGAAACCAGAAGTGCCGCCTGGCACTACTGTAATATTTCATTGTGCTGGCAGATCTGATTTGGTAAACCTTCACTGACATTTTGCATTGTACATGCACTTTTTGATACTAAGCCTGTGTAGCATGATTTTATATATTTTTTATTTGCTTGTATTGCATTTGTGTGATATAGTAACCTGTTAGGCTAAGTCTTGGCCAAACCGGTTAAAGCAGATTTTGCAGTTCACAGTAGAGACAGTACATAGGTAAAATGAATTTACTAAATGGCATAAGGAGAAGGCCCGTTCTGAAACAGTAGATAGAAATGAATATTTCAATGCTTTTATTCCTTCAGAACTTGGTTTTCTGGAGTCAGAAGCATACTGAAGTGGAAACGGTGGATCTTATCTTAAAGTTAAAGAATAAACTGGTAAGTAAATGAATTGAACATGGCACAAATTTGGACATCTTACCTAAATAACCCTTATATCTAGTTGTGTTGATGGGTGCTTAAAATACTGCTCAAGATCTAGGTAGCTGAAGAAATCAATTGCTTAGGATTTTAAAACAAAAATGGCTTGTTTCAGCCATGACTGAAAAGTTAGCCAGCTTCCCGGCATGGTGCAACTGTTTTGGAAGCATTGATCTTGGATGTTTCCATGACTGAAAAGTTAGCCAGCTTCCCGGCATGGTGCAACTGTTTTGGAAGCATTGATCTTGGATGTTTTTAGAACTCCTTGGAATTTTGTGACTGATCTGAATGGGAGCAAGGCTCAGTGGTCTGGGAAGAAGGAAAACTGTCTAAGCTCATGCTGTTGTGTGGTTGTTGAAAAAACCTGCAGTCATGCAAATTCTTACTCAGCAAATAAGAAATCAGTTTTCCAGATTTGCTAATATTTCACTTTATGTCTTAACTTGCAGTTTTAGTAGAAATTGTATTTTATTGTTTCTGTACAGTTGCAGGCTGACAGAGAACATCTTCCTGTAAAAAATGACACACTGAAAAAGCTGGAGATGCACATCAATGATATTATACAAGCACTTCCAGATGACTTACAGGACATCTTGCTCAAAACAGGCACAACGTGATTTCTACTGGGCTTTTCGATTGCACAGAAAACAAAAGGCAGAAACAGTTTCACAGAAGACAATGACTTGAGTTCTGAACACAGCTGTAAATATCATTTTAACACTACAAATGGACTGTACTAATTGTATAGCCACTATAGCATTTTCACTGGGTTTTTTCACTTAAATACCAATGCAACTAAAGGAGTTGCTATATCTAATAACGTCTGAAGTAAGTGCTCTTAAAGAAAATTCTGTGGGTGTGTGAAAGGATACCACAGTATAGGACCACAGTGCAGTGCTGGCATTGCAGAATGTTTTCCAATTGGTGCTGCTATACCCAATCCTGTTAACTCAGGGTTAAGCAATACTCTTCTCGTACTGTTCTGTTGATGTAGTACACAATTGCTTTTCCTTCCTTCTAGTTCTCAACTAGTGGTTAAGTCCAAGTAGGATATTCTGTGACTTGGTCAAAATATATTATATACTAGTAAACCTTAGTTTTCAAAGCTGTTTCACAGATAACTGGAACAGTCAGATCCATTCTTTACTTTATTTCTTTCTCCTTCTTACCATCTTTCCAAAACCATATTCATTTAGCATCTTTCAAAACAAGAAGGCAGCTGCCAAACATTTCCTGAAGGGAAGTCTCTTTCATACTATGTCAGTTAATTAGGGTGCTCTTATTCACATGCCTTAAATTATAAAATAAGTGTATAATAACTGGTGGTTTTAATTGATGACATGCGGGATTTGAAGTGGATCTCTAGTATAAGTGTAAGCATGCAATATCCATCACAGGAAATAAACACAGTTGCATTGTAAGAGGGTTTTCAAAATCAGTGACTTCAGCAGGGTTAGCTGACATACAGTCTGTTTCAGTTGGTGATCACAGCAGTCAGCTTCTGTTATAATTTCTAACTTTTAAAGATCATACTCTTAGGATATTTAAGGAGGTAGTGGGCTGGAGGCAGAAACTCTTGTCTGCAGCTGAAAAAAGCCTATGGAAGGGTCAAACTGGGACAAGAAAGAGTTGTAGCATGAAATTATCCTCACTATATGCATATAGCAGACATGCATAAAGTGTGATTTCCCCTTACATATTAAGCAGTGCAAATGTGATGTTAGTTTCGGTGGTATTTAAGAACTCAGCTGCTCTATGTGCAGTGACATACCTTGACCGGTTCATATAGAACAAACTCTGGCATCCACACAGCATACACATCTATATGATGAGAGGATCACAGTTACAGAAAAAAACTCTGCTGTGCTTGGATAGAATTTGTAAAAACTTAACAACATAATCCTGCTATCAGAATATGCTTTTGTATGATAAATATTTCATACCATCTTTCTAAAAGTGTCTTTATGAAAAAAAGTGGTTTTTATGAAAAAAATGTATTTTAATACTGTTATGGTTTGTATACAGCTGCTCATGACCAAAAGCTTAATGTATACTTTGTTACTTAAACTACACCACTTCAGCATTAATGTCTAACTTGCAAATTTATTTCTTACTTTGCACACCCTGATGAATAGCATTTCTAGTCAAAAAATTACTCAGTGGCCATTCTTGTACCAAATTATCTTAAATGATTAACCTGGAGCACTGTGTAGTTTCTTGGAATCATGTAAACTGGTAACAACTCTGGTAACTATGACATGACTGCAAATATGTATTTTTTTAAAAGAAAATAAAGGGATTGTTTTGTGTTTTTTTCATTCTGGAAGTTATTGTGGCTTTGATGATTGGTGGCATTTGTTTGTTTTTCGTATCTCCTGTGTAAGCAGAGATGTTCATCACCTTGTAGAGACTGCTCCTTAGTCTGACTTGGTGAAGCTGTACCCCTTGGGTACTTTGATCATGATGTTTTGTGGTTGTAATATAACAGAACTGTAGGACCCTCAGGAAAGCAACATGCAGTCTAATGTTTAGTCTGATTTCTGTATACCTCTGAGAGGCTTCCGGGAAATATGATAGGGGGAAGTACACTGCAACCTTTCTTCAGTGGGGTTGATACAGTCTCGTTTGAAAGAAAAGCTCAAAGCCAGTGCAGAAACCTCCTTCTTTTAGTAACTTTGCCTCACTGCTCATCTTGCTTTCAAAAAAATAAACACACATTGGATGGGAAGAAGTCCCTAAGCGCAGGAGGAAATAGCTGAGGGGTGAAAAAGGATCCTAGAAAAGAGGTAACAGCTGTTCAGTAAAGCAATGCTGAAGGTCCTGGACTGTGTCATCAGGAAAAGTTAAGACTGTCTCCATTACTGTTAACAGGACAGTAAACTGAAAGTGCCTAAGCATCGGGACTCCCAAATTTCTTTTAAGCAACCTAAAGATAAGGCTGAGAATAGAAACATGAGTTCAGGTGCACTTGAATATGATAAAGGTGCAGCTCGTCTTTTAACATCCGTGGTTTGAAGGGAGGAGAATGAATTGGAAGCGTGTAGTAAGTAATAGTTTTGTATGGTTACACAGAGCAACCACTGATCGTAACGTTGATCAGCAGCACTGATCTTGCGCCAGTCTGGGTTATTGTGATGGAATGTTTCGGTTTGATTTCTATGTAGCTGGCTCTGTGGTTACTGAAGTGTAGCCGGGGGCTTTGTTCCACACTGAACCCCCTACTTCTCTGTCGTTGTGTGCTGTCGTTAAGCAGGAAAGCCTGTTGGCTGTCGCGCCTTACCCTAAGCACAGCGACAGCGTGGGCTACACTGGGGTGACGAGGTGAGGCCGCAGCACGTCTGCCCCAGGGAGAGGTTCTCTGGCCCTACCGGGCGGTTCTAGGATCCGGCTTTGCGTCTGCGCCTCGGCCTGAGGAACTGCCCGCAGCGTGGACTGCATTTCCCGGCCTGCCGCGCCGGGGGCGGCGGAAGCTGCGGTCGGACTCCATCCTCCGTCGTGCACTGGCAGCAGCCGTTGGGGCTAGTGAGGCGCGGGGCGGGCGCAGCGCTCGCTGGGAGCAGTAGTCCCGTCCGCTGTTGGGTGCTCGGGCCGCGGGGCGGAGGGAGGTTCCGTGGCCGGGGGGATGTGGCGAGAGTGACGCGATTTTGTCCGCGTTGGAGCCGGCGGCCGTGGCGAGCGTGACGTGGCAGAGAACGAGCGAGCTGGGCTCTCCGGTCCAGAGTTGCCGCTGCCGCCTGCACCTTTATAAATCGGTGCGGCGGGGCGCGGGCCGCACTCAGCAGGCAGCCGCCTCTCTCGCGGAGGGATTCTGCAGCGCAGAGAGAAGCCGGGCCGCGCTTTGCCGCTTGCCGTTCTCGCCGCGCTCGTCTCGGTGCCTGCGCCGCCATGGGCCTCACCATTTCCTCGCTGTTTTCACGCCTCTTCGGCAAGAAGCAGATGCGCATCCTCATGGGTAAGGGTCGACAACAGTGCCCTTCTACCACTTGACCAGGGCCCGCTCCACAGAGTCCTGAGGCCGCAGCTTTTGCACCCTACTCGGCCGCGAACAACGCCGGGCTCGTCCGCTAACTCTTTTAGGCGCGTTCTCCTGGCTCTGAGGAGGGGGAGGCTCTGCCTTTAGCTAACCCCCTTTCTGGGGTACGGGATATCTCTCGGTACCTTCCTTGTGGGATTGTGGGGTCACTGTAAAGTGAACGAGCGGAGGGAAGAAAAGTAGCGATGGAGGGAGGGAGGTGGGGATTTGGGATGTGTCTGTCTTTCCATTTTCTTTGCCATGTTCTCGGTTTTCTCTCGTTCCGCTCTTCTTCACCCGTACTCCTTCCCAAGTACCCTTGTCGTGGGTCGCGCCTGTGGTTGATCGAGAGAGACAGAGCCCTGCTTTCTCTGGGCTTCCCAGCGGGGCGTGCGAAACCCTGGCCCGTTTTTCACCTGCGTTTCCGCTTGGTTTGTGCGTGAGCAAGAAGGTAACACAGAGGTGAAATTGCAGTAGGTGAAGCCGGTGCCCGTCGTTTGGGGAACGTTTGTTGGTCGAGCAGGCTGTGGGGCGGCGGGCGAGGTGTTGCGCCGCGCTGTGGGACGGTTGCGCTCGACCCGGAGGCGCTGCTCCTTGCCCGAGCAGTGGTACTCTTCGAGCAGGGTGTGACAAAACCTGGTATGTTCAACCCCTAGAGCTTAAGAAATTGCCGTGTATTGACCCGATTTCAGTAATCGTGCTGTCTGCGTCCCTGACTTTTGTGAAAGGTCGTTTCGCTATAGCATCTGTGCACTTGAGTTCTCCTGTACTTCGTGTACAAAGCCACAAAACCCTGTTGTAGGCTGCTCTTGCGATGCTTGCTTAGATTTATTGGAGTCTGCTCCAAATTATTTATTTGGAATTAGATTGTAGTTCTCTTGTCCAGGAACGTGTAAGAGGTTAAGCCATTGGATCTTGAAGTTTGTTACTTGAAGACTGTGGTTCAAAAGGCAAAAGCAAGTGTATTTGCTTCTTATGTCAATATAGACGGCAGTGGGACTTAGCATAATGCTCATTTATGATGTTGCCTGTGTATGCAGGGCAGATGCGTTAATGACACTTTTTGTTTCCTTCTTTTACTGTGTCCTCCATGTATTTTGTAATGACAGAGTTCTTGTATGCCCAGTCGTTTGTACTGTGTATTTACATGTAATGTATTGGTGAAGTTAATTTTTCAGAGAGAAGTGTTGATGGAGAAATATTGAAGGGGAAGATATTAAATGCATGAGTTGATAATAGATTATTAATTTAGCATTCAAACTTTCCTTTCACAGCTTGCTTCACCTATGGAATTCAACATTAAGTGGAATTAATTTAGCTTTTAAACCAGACTTTTCTTATGGAATTCAGCAGAATTTGATTGTTGCTCATCAGCCACTGTTACCAGCAGTAAAAAGGATGCACTGTCTTTTATATCCTCAAACGACCTTTGATAACAGGTGGATACTTCCGCACTGTTACTGCTATTTTCTGACACTGTTACTGGTCTTTTCAAAATGTTGGTTTGCGTGCTGTAGATTGTGGGGGTTTTTTGTGGGTGTGCTGTATTGAGAATCACTTCATTGTGTCCCTTAAAGACTTTCCCGTTAAAATCAAACCTGAAATAATAATATGGAAAAGATAATTAAGTTCTGAGAGAGTTAGTATAAAGATAAAAGTGAAGGAACACTAACTTGTAGTAAATTAAGATTTGTTAATTTTGAGTTTTTTTTTTGTGATGGCATTTGATTGTAACATGAATGTCATCAAAATACAGTGGAAACTTTTATTTTTGTTGCTTTCTCTGATTATGTAAAATGTTAATTTCGGAAGCAGCAACATGCACTGTTTCATAGTAAACTTTGGAAATGCTGAGGTGACAACTAAAACTGATTTGTCCTGATGGGGAGGGTTCTTGTAAAAAGTCCGTTCTCAGTTTTGTTTCAGTTGTAGTTCATAGGAAAGTCTGCACTGTGGTCAGTGAGGCAGATCAATATTTAGCCACCAGTGATCAGAATGGAGAGTTGGTTAGCGAGTAATGTGATATGGTCAGAGAGGTGGTGTTCCCAGTGACAGGCTAACATGCTTGAGATTTAGAAACACAGGAGGAGAGGGTGTGTAAGAGGTTCTTAAGAGGAGTAAGGGCTTAGAGCCACAATTGTTTTAACAGCAGCTGGTAGCATTGTAGGTGTTTTTTCTCCAGCCGAAGGAAGAGGGTGTTTGACTCAGTTGAAAGGTAAATGGTTACAATGGTCTGTGCTTTCCCATCTGCACTTCATTGTTAGTTTACTGCTTTGTGGTACAACTGCTGACTGTTGTACCTTGCATCAACATTCTTACATACTCGTCCTGCCAGTGAGGTCATGGAATCAGAGTGAAAAATAGAGAATCAGAAATTTGCATTACTTGTGGATTTAAGGCTTAGGTTTTGACTTTCATAGTTAAATCAACTTAGACTTTATGACATGGAAGCAGCTCACAGAATTACATTTAGTGTTCCAGTGCTGAAGTAAATGTATTTACTCTTGGACTTACACTTCTAGTGGCTCAAAACAACAACTGTGGTTGGGTGCTCTTGAAATGTCATGAAAGGGATGGTAAAGGGTGAATTGAAGAGAGAAGTATGAATAGAGGCCATACTTTTGATGGCTGTTGCCTGTTTAAGTTTCATGTTTACAGTTTGCCTAAAAGAGGCTGTTTTTGCAAGCAGCGTCACTGTGACCTGGAGAAGCTGCCTTCCTTCAGTAAAAGAATTCTGCCTGCCTCAGTGCAAAGTCCCACAGCTTAATTATAATTGTGGATAACAGTGGCTTTAAACAAATTTCCTGGGATTTGTGCTTGCAAAGTTAATGCAGATTTCTGCCAGTGCCATTGAGCTGTTTGGTCCTGGTATGAAAGCAGTAGAGCAGACATCTGTGGCAATAATTTCTTTAAGCAAATAGTTCATTTTTTTTTAGTATTTTATAGTTTCCAAACTCTGAATCATATTTTCAAATGGTTCTTGATATCTTGTGTATATTCTTTGAAGCAGAATGAACTGTATCTCTGCTCTGCTCCAGGATGTGTATTTTGGTGTTTATGTCTCTGTGGTCTTCTAAAAGAGACCCAACACTTGGACAACAGTAAACTCAAAACTGTTAACTTAGGGGGAGTTTCTTACCCCTCAAGGTGCTTTGATTCTTTTTCATGACATGAACGTGTAGAACTTTTTTTAATAGTGTTTTTAATACACAATGACAGTGCCAAAGAGACTGAATTGGCATGTGTAATCCTGTTTGCAGTATCAGTACACAAGACAGTTATAGGTGATGTTTTTTTTTTCTGTAACAGCGGTTTCTGTCTTTAGAAGGAAGACACTTTTAAAAAGTGTGGTTTTATTCTCAGTAAGTAGGCAGTTTTGAAGTTAGCAGTTATGTGGCTTAGGCGGTATTTTTGTTTTGTTTGTTTTTCTCCCCTCCTGTATAAGCAGAGCTATTCAGCAGCTTATAGAGGCTGAATTGATTAACCTGTAACTCTTAGGTGACTAAAAATACCTGGTGTGATGGAGTGGATTTGTAGTTTGATTTATGAATTATGGTGTAAATAATAAAGCTGCAGTGCCCTCAAGAAAACACATGTTAGGGACTGGCTTCCAAGCAAAACTTTAGCCAGTTTTCAGTCTGTTTCTTGTACATATCTGACAGACTCTTGAGAAACGTGGTAGTGGGAAGTAGACTGCAAGCAAAGCTCCATTCAGGGTTCTTTAGGGGAGCTAGTATCAGTTTAAATTCCTGAACCACCTTGATGTTTAAACAGAGTTAGAATCTGTTTCAAAAGAAACAGGGGAAAAAATTACTGTCTTGTTTTATGTCTTCATCACAGACTTGTAATGCTTTTAGTAATGGTGACTGAAAAGGACCTCAACATAGAGCTACAACCCTAGGCAGAATGCAGACATTGAAACAGGAGTCATCTGTCATCATGGCCAGTTTTTGATCTTTTCCTGTGTCCTTGCAGTTTTTACAATGAGCCTGCACATTCTCACTACAGATGCTTCAGCCATTTGTAGTGTCACAGTGGAGGAATTGTACCACCTGCAGAAAGTAGTTGCCAACGTGGTGAGCTGGAATTTTCCCACCCCTGTTTTCAGTTTTTATTTTCTTTTTAACTTGGTGGGCTTGAAGTACAGGTAAAGAGCTTGTACTAACACCCATATATGTGAGGTTTGAAGGCTAAAGGACAGTGAGGAAACCTTGTTTTAGCAACTTTGCCTCACTCCTCATCTGACTTTAAAAAAAAAATACATCACATATGCACACATTCATTGTTAGGACCATGTTGGGAAAAAGTCCTGAAGTGAAAGAGGAAGTTATCTGAATGATTTAGGAAAGGCCCTAGAAAAGGGGTAACAGCTGTTGAGTAAAGTAATGCTAAAGGGCCTGGACTTCATCAGAAGAAGTTAAGACTGTCTCCATTACTGTTAACAGGAGAGTAAACTGAACATGCCTGAGCTTTGGGACTCTCAAAGATAAGGCTGAGAACAGAAATAAGAGTTCAAGTGCACTTGAATATGATAAAGGTGCAGCTCGTCTTTTAACATCCGTGGTTTGAAGGGAGGAGAATGAATTGGAAGTGTGTAGTTAGTAATTGTTTTGTATGGTTACAGATGGCAACCGCTGATCTTAATGTTGAAATACTGATAATGGACAATCACACAGCAAATGTTTGTTAGATTGTTCTCCAACTATTGAAGTCATGAAAACTAACTGAATGACCTCGCTATACAGGAATGCCAGTTTAGAGGTCTGAAAGATAACTTGTTTAGAATAGCCCTTGAATTATTTTGTAGTACACTTTGCAATCTTTATTCTGAACAAAAAATCTGTTTTAAATAATTTAATGTATAATGAAAGAACAGCCTCAAGTGAGTCTTAGTCACTGTGTAGCCTCCTGTTAGGCTCTAATGTAGAATTGTCTGTTTATCAAGATCACTAAACATACTTTTCTTCAGTGGAGGCTTCTGTTCAAAAAAACACTAGCTCTTGTGTACTGATAAAATAATTATCATAGAGAGACTATAACTTCCTTCAAAATTTGTAGGGCTTTTGCTTGAATCAATTTTGTGCAATAGGGAACTCAGTCACATAAGTGTGAAGTACAGCTCATTATGTATTGCCTCAAATATAGTTCACACACTACTATGGGCTTTTGTCTGTAGCTGTGAAGGAAGCTGTGACAGCTGGTTATGAAATCAAACTCCTCACAGAAGATGGCAAGTTTTTAATAAACCATGGTTTGCTTCAGTTTTATTCCCGTATTACTTCCATGTATTTGCCTGCTGCTTTGTGGCAGGGAGCTGTATGTACGCCGTATTGGTGCAAATATCACACTGCTTTGCCTTAGCTTTGCAGCGTCTGGAATGCTGAAGAGGGTGCAAGTCATGGAAAGAGTGTAAGAAAAGGTTCCTGCGCTAATCCGTGTTCCTGTGATGGAGTGTTTCAGTTTTTCTCTGTGGTCGCTGAAGTGTATCTGGGAGCTTTGTTCCACACTGAACCCCCTACTTCTCTGTCGTTGTGTGCTGTCGTTAAGCAGGAAAGCCTGTTGGCTGTCGCGCCTTACCCTAAGCACAGCGACAGCGTGGGCTACACTGGCGTAAGGAGGTGAGGCAGCAGCACGCCTGCCCCAGGGAGAGGTTCTCTGGCTCTACCGGGCGGTTCTAGGATCCGGCTTTGCGTCTGCGCCTCGGCCTGAGGAACTGCCCGCAGCGTGGACTGCATTTCCCGGCCTGCCGCGCCGGGGGCGGCGGAAGCTGCGGTCGGACTCCATCCTCCGTCGTGCACTGGCAGCAGCCGTTGGGGCTAGTGAGGCGCGGGGCGGGCGCAGCGCTCGCTGGGAGCAGTAGTCCCGTCCGCTGTTGGGTGCTCGGGCCGCGGGGCGGAGGGAGGTTCCGTGGCCGGGGGGATGTGGCGAGAGTGACGCGATTTTGTCCGCGTTGGAGCCGGCGGCCGTGGCGAGCGTGACGTGGCAGAGAACGAGCGAGCTGGGCTCTCCGGTCCAGAGTTGACGCTGCCGCTTGCACCTTTATAAATCGGTGCGGCGGGGCGCGGGCCGCACTCAGCAGGCAGCCGCCTCTCTCGCGGAGGGATTCTGCAGCGCAGAGAGAAGCCGGGCCGCGCTTTGCCGCTTGCCGTTCTCGCCGCGCTCGTCTCGGTGCCTGCGCCGCCATGGGCCTCACCATTTCCTCGCTGTTTTCACGCCTCTTCGGCAAGAAGCAGATGCGCATCCTCATGGGTAAGGGTCGACAACAGTGCCCTTCTACCACTTGACCAGGGCCCGCTCCACAGAGTCCTGGAGCCGCAGCCTTTGCACCTAATCCGGCCGCGAACAACGCCGGCCCCGCCCGCCCACTCGCTTCCTCACCTAGTCGTCCGTCTAGCGATGAGGGAGTAGGGACCGGTAGGAGCGGGTCTCGAGCTCGAGGCTCCCTATTTCCCAGCACCGTTCAGGGATGCGGGAAACGGTACGTCTTTCCGTACCCTTCCCTTCGGGCTTGCGGGATCGTTGGAAAGTGAAAGGGGGCAGGGAGTGGTTGGGGATCGGTGATGTGTCTGCCCTTCCTCTTCCTCTGCCGTGTTCTCCTTTTCTTCTCTCTTGTTCGTGTTGTGTGACATCCCCAGTCTTATTGTCGTGGGTCGCGCCTGTGGTTGATCGAGAGAGACAGAGCCCTGCTTTCTTTGGGCTTCCCAGCGAGACGTGCGAGAGTCTGGCCCGTCTTGCACCTGCGTTTCCGCTTGCGTTGAGCCAGAGCAGAAGGTAGCCGAAGATCAAATTGCAGTAGGTGAAGCTGGTTCCCATCGATTGGGGAACGTTTGTTGGCCGAGTAGGGTGTCCTTTTCCCGGGGCGACGAGCGAGGTTTGTGCTGCGCTGCCGGGGCGGTTGCGCTCGACCCGGAGACGCTGCTCCTTGCCCGAGCAGGGTGTGACAAATCCTGGTGTGTTCAACCCCTAGAGCTTAAGAAATTGCCGTGTATTGACCCAATTTCAGTAATTCTACTGTCTGCGTCCCTGACCCTTGTGAAAGGCCGCACTTGAATTCTCCTGTACTTCGTGTACAAAGCCACAAAACCCTGTTGTAGGCTGTTCTTATGGTGCTTGTTTAGCTTTACTGGAGTCTGCCCCAAAGTATTAGACTGTAGTTGTCTTGTCCAGGAACGTGTAAGAGGTTAAGCCATTGGATCTTGAAGTTTGTTACTTGAAGACTGTGGTTCAAAAGGCAAAAGCAAGTGTATTTGCTTGTCATGTCAGTACAGAGAGAGCCTTCTCCAAGTAGCCAGTGAGACTGGCTCCTTGCAGAAAATTCTTGGCATAATACTCATTTATAATGCTGCCTGTGTATGCAGGGCAGATGCATTAATGCCACTTTTTATTTCCTTCTTTTACCATGTTCTCCATGCATTTTGTAGTGACAGAGTTCTTAGAATAGAATCATAGAATCAATCAGGTTGGAAGAGACCTCCAAGATCATCTAGTCCAACCTAGCACCCAGCCCTGTCCAGTCTACTTGACCACGGCACTAAGTGCCTCATCCAGTCTTGTCTTGAACATCTCCTGGGATGGTGCCTCCACCACCTCCCTGGGCAGCCCATTCCAGTGGCAAACCACTCTCTGTGAAGAACTTCCTCCTAACATCCAGCCTATACCTCCCCTGGCATGCCCAGTCATTTGTATTGTATATTTACTGGTGATGTATTGGTGAAGTTAATTTTCAAAGAGAGGTGTTTATGGAGAAATACTGAAGGGGAAGGTATTAAATGCATGAATTGATAATACATTATTAATCTATAATTTAAACTTCCTTTTACAGCTTTCTTCTGCGGAATTCATGATAAAGTAGAATTTATTTTGTGTAGATAAAGCCATCTTTCGTTGCTTATTTTGATAAAACTTGAGTTTCATTGTTTTAAAACATGCATGTAATACGGTGTGGTTTAAAAGTAGCAGGTTGTAGTTGATACTGTGAACTAAATAAAAGTTTCTGTTTTTCTAGTTGGTTTGGATGCTGCTGGTAAGACGACAATTCTTTATAAACTGAAACTAGGAGAAATTGTCACCACGATTCCCACTATTGGTAAGAACCAATTTTCTTGTCTTATTTCTTGTTACTCTAAGTCTGCGCTGTAGAGGGGAGCTTCTAAAAACTGCAGGGATTTGGTATCTTTGCTGTTATTATAAGAATGAAGACAAACATGATCTTTCTAGTATTGCCGGAACATGACTCTCTCAGACCAAAGATGCATCTGGACCAGAATCTGCTGTCTAAAAGTGGCTCAGGAGAACAGGAGCCAATTAAGGTGCAGTGCTTCTCCTGAACACATGAGCCTCTAGGAGCCTGACCAAAAGATTTAGTGAATCAAAGGTGTACTTGGTTTTAAGTGGTTGTTTTGTTTTTTTGGTGTTTTGTGTTTTTTTTTGTTGTGGTTTGGGTTTTTTTTTGTTTGTTGTTTTTTTTTTTCCTGGTTGGTAGGCTCCTTTGGCTCCTTTTCCTTTCCTTGAGTCAGTTTTATTCTTGATCTAGCAATTAAGCTTTGGTAAGCCATTTTGTATATATTTGAGAGAAGCATAACTATCTTGGTCATGGTTAGAATTACATTTTAACACTAGTATTAATTGTTTCCAATTCTTATCTCTTTTACTTCTAGGTTTTAACGTGGAAACGGTGGAATATAAAAACATCTGTTTCACAGTGTGGGATGTTGGTGGTCAAGATAAAATTAGACCTCTTTGGAGGCACTATTTCCAAAACACACAGGTAGGAGTTCTGGGATGGTGAATAGTGCAAGACTTAGTTTGTAAAGTCTCATTATGTACCTCTGTAATGTAAAACAAAGTTATCTTCTGCCCCTTCTTTTCAGAAAGGCTTTTCTCTGCTTCCTGCAAGTTAGTTCTGAGAGGTACTAAAATTCTACATTAGCTGAAGCAAGTTTACCCTTGAGACTTGTAGTCTGACAAGAATGGTGTTTTCTAGGATCTACCTATGTGCTCTAACATGCCAGAACAAACAATTTGTTTGTGAGGAAACTCTTAAGCTTTGCTGTAGCTGTGCTTTTTTCTTTTTGAACTGGCATTGTCCCATACATAAAAAAAGTCACTGTTTATGCATGCTTTTACACAGTCCTTTTTTTTAATAGTCACCCTTACAATACACAGCTTTTACTGTGCAATATCCATGTATGTAGTACAGTGAGTATCTAAAAATATTGTGAAAGATCTTGTTACTGATTGATAGTGTCAGCTTCATATTGATGTGACTGCTCTCAGTTTGGTGACAGGGAAGTGATTCCTTCAGTTCACAAGTAGTATTAGTAAGTTCATAAGCTTATTAGTATGAGGAACCTTTGGGAGTAGGGTTGTTGATTGGGCTTCTCTCTGCATTGAATATAGAATTGTTTCCAGGAACTTCGGCATAGCATAATGCGTATGATAAGTGCAAAGAAACGGAGAAGTCTGGATTGGAAAAAAGGGAGCTAGCAAAGTACTGTTGTCAATAGAGTAATATTTAATTTCAGTTCTTTATTCAGCTCTATTACTAAATAAGAAAGATGCTTCACTTAAGTAGAATGATGAAATATATACACAATTTACTCTTAAAATCTCAGCCTAAAAAAAACTTATAAGTAGGACACTGGAATAACAGTGATACTTTTAGAAATACCATTTGGTGTAAAATTGATTAAACTCAAGTCTTACTTTAAAGATACTTTTTTTTTTTCCAGTGAAAAATTAGATGGTTAAGCACTGGCTATTCTTTTGCATTTAACATCGTACAAGGAGTGAAAAAGGAGAGGCAGTTATTTAGTTGATGAAATTTTGCTGATCAGCTCTTTTTTTTCTGTAGTGATATGAGACTAATTTGTAAACCAATATTTGTGAGTTTTAATTTCTTTGATTTAGAAGGCCTAGCTTTATTTTGTAGCTGAAATTTATGATGAAGTTAGACAAGACATCTTGTATTGCTTCAACAGAAATTTCTATTGAAACGGCGTACCAAAGAGAGGGGACGATCACAGTATTCCATAGCAAGGATTTTTGGGGTTTAAAGTAGTACTGCATGTTTACCTTGGTTTTTCAGAAATGCTCAACTTATTACAGGGCCTCATTTTTGTGGTAGACAGCAATGACAGAGAAAGAATTGCAGAAGCAGCATCAGTGTTGCAGAAAATGGTAAGTATTGATAATTGCAGTTGTTGTGTTGTATTTTTTTGATGCTTGTTGGCTTCCCCAAGAGATGGAGGATTTTAAAATTCTATCCATTTTTTAACTGAGTGAAGAGTACACCTCTCTAAGCTGTCAGCCATGAGCTTCTCTAGCAGAACGCTGTTGGAGGTAGTGTCAAAGACTTCAGCAGAATCCAGGTAGACAAAATCCACAACTTCCCATCATCCACCAGGCAGGTCACCTGGTAGCAGAAGGAGATGAGGTTGATCAAGCAGGAGCTGCTGCTGTTCATGAACCTATACTGGCTGGGCCTGATCCCCTGTTTGTCTTGCATGTGCCATGTGAGTGCACTCAGAATGAACCATTCGATAATCTTTCCTGACACCAAGGTCAAGCTGACAGGCCTGTAGTTCCCTGGATCCTTCTTCTGGCCTTTCTTGTAGATGGGTGTCATGTTGGCAAGTCTCCAGTCATCTGGGACCTGCTCTGTTAATTAGGACTGCTGGTAGATCACAGAACTTGTAGAGGTTGGAAGTGACCTCCAGAGATCATTGAATCCACTCCCTTGCCAAGGCAGGGTCACCTACAGTAGTTTGCACAGGAATGCATCCAGGTGGGTTTTGGAAGCCTCCAGAGGAGACGACTCCACAACCTCTCTGGGCAGCCTGTTTCAGTGCTCTGTCATCCTCACTGTAAATAAGTTTCTCCTCATGTTGACGTGAAACCTTCTATGTTCCAATTTGTTGTCATTGCTGCTGACCACTAAAAAGAGATTAGCCCCATCCACTTGACATCCACCCCTGAGATATTTGTATGCATCGATAAGATGTCCTCTCAGTCTTCTCTTCTGCAGACTAAACAGCCCCAGGTTTATCACTCTCTCTTTGTAGGGCAGATGGGCTGGACTCTTTCCAGCAGGAGAGATGATGGGAGAGCAGCTTGGCAAGCTTCTCTGCCAGCTTCCTCATCACTGCAAATCCACCTGACTTACACAAGTTCTTTTGGGTACTAGTTAAATTTCACTTAGTGCTTATGTGTGACTTCAGGAGCAAGAATGAGAATGTTGATAACCCTTAAATTTGTATTTAAGTTTCTTCAGTGCTTGTTGAAGTAATTGAAGTTCTTAATTGAGCTAATTTAATAATCATCAGCATTTTTTCTGTTAGCTTGAAGAGGATGAGCTGCAAGATGCAGTGCTGCTTCTGTTCGCAAACAAACAAGACCTGCCAAATGCCATGGCAATCAGTGAAATGACAGATAAACTAGGTCTTCAGGCTCTGCGTAGCAGAACTGTAAGTAATAAACTTTGCTTGCTGGACTCTTACCTTCCTTTTATTATATATCAAAAACACAAATTTTCCTTTACAAGACAGAGAAGTTTTTGCCTCATTGTGTAGAAATACACACCTGGTATTAAACTCTCTGGTGCATAATTTAAGGTCCATGTTCAAAGTAAGTGCAAACTAATGTGGCATCCATAGAAGGTGCTTTAGTGGTGTGTTAATTTAGATATTTCTGTGTCCATTTCCTGAGGAGCAGTCTTTCGAAAGCAAGAAGCTAGTTTCCTGTGCATAAACAAGCTCAAGTTCTATCTTTTTATTTCTTAATGTTTTAAATGGTGATGTATTGTTTAGTAGGCCAAAACAGAGTTTCTCAGTCATGTCTGAGCCCCACATGCTTCATATATATTTTCCGAAACTCTTAAGCACCCCCTGTTCAATATGTGCTCTGCTTACAGCACAACACAGTGTTATATGAACGCTCTTAGAGTGTGTCTGGATGTCACATACTGCGATAAATTAGCTTGTATTTTGCTAGTATTTAATTTTGTTTTCTGTTCTGCTTTAACAGTGGTATGTCCAGGCTACCTGTGCTACACAAGGAACTGGTCTGTATGAGGGACTTGACTGGCTGTCAAATGAACTCTCAAAACGTTAATTCTTACTGGAAGACTCTTTCACCAGGGACACATTTGATATAAATGGTCTAGGCTTGCTACAACAAAATTAGTTTGCATCTTGGTTATTACAATATCTGGAACTGATATTTGGGCAGGATATTACAGCGTTTCAACTTCTGTTGCCAATTATTGTTTACCAAGCTACATGTTGCGAAGGTAGCAATATACTTGGGTAAATATCTCCTTAACTTGGAAAAAGTGTATCCTCTGATTTTATTTTTTTTTCTATTCCACTTGTTAGCCTAAATGCCTGAATGTAGTTATTGTGACATCCTGAAGATCTTTTTTCACTATTCTTTTGAGCCCAAATAAGTTAATGAATTTTTTCCTCCCTGCTACTTTTAGTTTAATGATGCCATTTCATTCCTCAGACAGTCTGCTGATGTAAAAATGTAGCATTCCGAATGTATTTATTTCTTTCCCTTGCCAAAAAGAATTCCCAGTACTGCTTATTCCAGCCAAGGAAATGCTCTTAAAACACTATGTGAATCTACTGCACTGAGGAACGTTTTATTAATCTTTGGGTTCTGTCAGCCCAACTTGCCTTTGCGTGAATTGGATTTGATGGGTAGAATAGTTCTGTGCTGGTTGCAAAGAGCTCATGTTGAGGTTGTTTTTAATGTTCAGCAGATTGTCTTCCTTTATATTGTATCTTTTTTTTTTTTTTTTTTTTTTTTTTTTAATTTTTATTTTTTTTTTTTTTTTTTTTTTTTAATGTTGCATGTTGCTTTTTGGTCTCAGCCTGACTATTTTGGCCCAATGTATGATAGTTCTGCTGAAGTTTTACTGTTTGTTGGTGAACATATCTTCTTTAAAAATTTTTTGAAAATTCATCAGACTCAATGGATTAGTTTCTTCATAACCCACTTGGAATTATTCCTAATAAAATGATAAAAGGTATACTTCTGTGTACATTTTCTTGATTCCTCAAATAGTTGAATTGCAGGTTGTCACTTCATTCTGTTTGTATTTACTGAGCTTTCCTGGAGCTCTGTATAGAGTGGGATCTGAAAGTGAACAGCTAAGTTGTATGCAGTGCTCCAGATCAGCTGTCATCAAGGCTTATTTAACTCTGAGTGCCTTGGAGGTTATATTCCTTCCAATATGTCCAGATGTGAGAATACTGCCAGTTACAGAAATTGTATTAAAACTACTAGGAACTGCCTGAAAAGCATGTATGTTGTGTCTGCAATTCAAGACCAACATGGGTTCTTGAATTGCAGGAAGGATTGCCAATTCTGTTGGTGGCTAGCTGGGAAATAAGCTTGAACACTTGTACAGGGTTTTAGTCAATGTTATAGTAATGCTCATAGACACCCCCCAAAATCTGCTCTGTGTGGCTGTAACTGCTTTCATATTTCTACCTCCTTGCATGTCTGTAGTTCAAAAGACCTAAATTAACGCCTTTTGAGGCTGCTGCTAATGAGTATTTTAAATATTTTTCTATTGCCTGTCAGAAGTAATTATGCAAATATGGCTGCATCCTCCAACTGAAATATTTTAATCTAGTGACTGTGTCCTTAGGAACCTAAAGCATGATTTCAGTTTCAGGCTAAGCTCCTGCCTTATTTTTAGTCCAGGTCCTGTTATCCTTGCTACAAGAAAACCCAGTGACAAGGTATGGTGAACTCAAGCTAGTTTAGGTGAAGAGCACCTTCCAAGGCAGCTTCTGCTTTAACTGAGATTTAAGTTTCAAGGAAGTACAATTACTGTCAACACAGATAACCAGAGAAAATTCTAGAGCTTTTGAATGCAGTCATTAACTGTCTTCAATATATAGCAGAAGCCCAGGAGATGGTGTAAGGTGATGAGGGTTTTGCCCACACCTTTAATGAATCGCTGATTACATATTAACCAAAACTGATCTATCCATGTATTGGATCAGTGGCTATTAAGACTCATTCCAAGCAATGTAGTTCCTTGAAATAAAAGGATTATCTTGTTCAGAAAAGGCAGCTTGTCTACAATACGGTTCTGTTGGTAGTTCTAACATCTTGTGAAGAAACAATGCTTGTGACAAATGAAATGTAATGTCCTCTCCCAGGGAAGAAGTTAGAGGTAGACTTTAAATAAAACAAACAAACAAAACCACTCAGATAATTGGAAACAAATTAGGCCTATTATCTTGAAGGAAAGATTCTGTTTGGCAGAGACGGAGATTGCATTGTTAAATAATTTCAAATGCTTTTAAGTAATTTTCATGTTTGGGTGAGCTCTGTTTAGCCACTGTGCTTTTGAGCTACACCATAGGTATCAAATTTGTATTTCAGAAACCCACTGTGCTTGGCTTTGTGTACCAGTAGGTTGTAATTGTACTATAAAATGGCTTTTCAAGTCAGAGAGTAGTGAATATGGTGAGCTTTAAGAGTGATTTGAGTCTGTGTACAGGGTTAGGGATACAACTTAAACTGAAGTGTAATAAGACGAAGTCAGTGAAATTCTGGCATGTAATTCAGTAGTCACTAGTGTTAATCAAAGCATAGGGAGGAATTGAAGCAAGTATTAATATATTCCTGTAAACAGATAATACCAGACTTGACCTCTGTTACTCAAATGGTACTTGCCTCAGTACTCTAAGGTTTTATTCTGAAAGCCATTGAAAAGAAAAGGTACTTCATGGGCTGTGGAATAATGCCACTGGTGACAGAAATAAACTTTCACTCCAGTTATTGAGTTGTCATCAACAATTCTCAAATATGTTCTATTTTTTTAATGTATGCTGTAGGTTATGTGCTCTTGATTCTAAGCAGGATTCTCCTCGGTGGGTGCATGTGCTTAGAACTAAAACTTTGTATTCAGATAACAAATACGACACTTCATTATGCGTATTCTGGCAGGCTGTTGCTGCAAGTTGAAATCCTGCTTTCTTTTTTCTTTGAAGTTAATGCTACTTCAGTAACTATTGCTTGTCAGTGCAAGAACAAACTTAGTTCTGATGATTTTTTAATTATTATTCTGCCTTAACTCTTTCAGTACCCAGATCATATGCCATGTTGAAGGCTCTATCTATTTATAAGGTTACTTGTCAATCAATTCATCGAATTGCTTTCATTGGAAAACACCATTTAAGATGATCAAGTCCAACCCTTATCTGACTCTGCCACACCTGGCAGAGCAGGCTCCCCAGGGAGGTGGTGGAGTCACCAGCTGTGGAAGAATTTTAAACACTGTAGATGTGGTACTTAGTGGCATGGTAGAGTGGTGACTTGGTAGTTGAACAGTTGGTAATATTTGGTAATATTCAAGGTCTTTTCCAACCTAAACAACTTTGACTCTGCTAGGGCAAGAGCCTAGACTAAGAACCATCAGCAATATGCTACTTAAAAACGAATGGCTGTTTGTAGTAGCACACAAACAGTTTAGTCAATCTCAGCTGTAACATGCAGTGCCACCACAAGGCAACAGAAGTGAGTTGTTGCACAAGTGTAGGGTACATGTCTTTTTTCAACATAAGCAGACTTGTTATGGTAAAGACACCAGGAACTAAAAAAGGTAAGTGGCAGAAAATTTAAATGGGAACTTTATTAGGTGAAAGAATGAAATCTAGTGAAACGGTTTTCAAATGCATTTTGTTTCACACAGCCAAAGAAGCTTGTTAACGTAATTTCAACCCACTGGTGAACTGGATGAAACATTTCCCCAAATCCCAATTATCTTTTACAACAGATGGAAGAGTGCACTATTTCTAAACTAAAAAAAAAAGTAGACAAGAACACCATTAAAGATTCAGTTCTTGTCCGGAGGCAGGAAAGGAACAATGTCGAACAACTGCAATAATGGCTTGTTCAGTCTTTGTGTTTCTTCTTAAAGACTGAGGCACAGATAGCTAATACACTAGATAAACTATGCCATATCTCTCCTTGCCTGAAAACAAGCTGCCTTTCATTAGAGCTAGTTATGCTAAACTTTAGTACTTCGTTTGCTGCCAGTGATTATAAACAATAGGAAGAACATAGATGCAGTCAGATTTTACCAGGTGCTGAAGTTATTCTTACTCATACCAAGTTGGCACGCAAAATGCTTGCACATCAATTATAGCCTTGAATTTAACAAGGTTTATTGTTGACAGAAAGTCTATTAACCAGTCATGAAAGAGCATCTTTTCAGGAGGCAGTAGGTACATGATTCATGCCACTTACTAAAAAATTGGGTCACAGTAATGGTAAATGAGGAACACAATTTCCGCATTTGCATTTTAAAAAATTGTCCTAAAAGTAATTACAGTGAGGTTGAATCAAGTAATTTGTTTTGAAGTTCTGTGTTTGGGTTTGAATTAAGCAGGGTTCTGTACAATTTCACAAATGAGATCAATATATCCTTTTTAACTGAAGAATTCTTAATCCTTTAAAAACACCAATAAAAAGGTATATGATAAACCCAATTTTCAAAATCCAGTCTTAAAAAAATTATTTACTAGCATATAAAAAGGGAAGGGAAAGTTGTAATGTAGACACCTGAACTGTGTGATAGAATTCAGTAGAACTATTAAACAACTTTTCAGTAACTTCCAACTTTCCATTAAGTAGCATACAAGCCATGGTGTAACCTCTGTTCCCCAGCAGTAAATTATAGTTCTTATTCCAAACCCCACAGAAGTACCACACCAAAGCTGATCTATTTCCATTTTAAGTCACATATTAGTGCTATATGATCAGAAGGATGTGAAACACTTGGCAAAGCCTGATGGGTTGTTACTTCTTCATGACTTGGCAATGGAATGACCTGTTCAACCTCCAGAGCATTCCTGTCAATGAAAATGTAGTCCAGACATCCATGAAACCCACCAACATAGTTTGTATAAGCAGGTTCTCCACAAGCACTCAGCAGTTTGAAAGGATGGCTTAGAGGCATATTGCACCTTTCTTCTTCACCATTTGAGATCCAGTCTTCATGATCTTCAGCAATGCCACCACTGCTAATGAAACTGTAAGTCCCAGATGAAGGTGTACTATTGAAATCTCCACAGAATATTACTGGTACACTTGGATACAAGTCACATGCTACGTGCCTGATGTGAGACAAGGATACAGCGATTTGGATGAGACGGATGTTCCCACCTAAGAATACAAAAAACATACTTCAAATACTTGACAGCAGCAAAAAAAGGCATCCTCCAAGATGCTCCTTCAAGCATGTATCATGTACAGATCTGAAATGACAATCTTGAATTTTCTGTGCAATATGACTTAGAATAATTTTCATTAAAAAGATAACTTTGAAGTGTGTGCCAGTTCACATTTTAGAGAGGCAGGCAAGGTTTTAATTTAAACTTGCACATGCAAGAACTCTGAACCTTGAATGCTCATATTACCACAGCTTTCCATTTCATAGCAACCAACCCACTAATGTTCCTATAAGGAACATTCCCAAAAGGAAGCTACAGAATCTTTTTTAGAAGAGATGGTTCTCCTGGTTTCCCTCCTGATAGTACCCTTCTATAACTCATGTGCAACACAATTGCAAACGTAACGTGCAATTAGAACAAAAACTCATGAGTAGCCCAGTTCTTTCTACTCAGCTGGAACAGAGAGGGGAGAAGTGTTTACCTGGGACTCAGTGAGGAGTTGTGCAGTAGATAACATCGATGTCACTTCATAAAGACGTTAAATACGAGAATTGGTTATGTCAAGGAGCTAAGTCATCTGGAGTGGTGCTAGAACGATTCCAGAGTGTGACAGAACTGGAAATAATTTTGGGTTGTGAATGTACACCTAATGTATTATGTACTGCCCTCTCCCTGGGCATCTTTCAGCTATATTCTACAGACTTTCAGGCAAGCTGGAACAATCTTAATCTAAAGAAAACAAATAAACACACCTACAGCCTAGCTTGGTTCATCAGACAAGATCCAAGGCAGGAAACCCCCACTTCAGGATGAAAAGGTTATATATACATGCAAAAGCATAGCGGAAAATCGACACTCCCTAGAAAGGCTAAAAACCTTTACAAACCTAGTTATCCTGCATACAGGAACACAAGAAAATTACCTTTTGGGTGCCAGTATAGGTGGGTATTAGCTACACAAATTTTCCTGGAAGGATCAGCTGTAGACTGAAGAACTGAAACCTTTAAGAGAAAAAACAAGCTTTGGTAAGCCTTCAAGAGAGAGGTTAGGTATTCTTTAAAAAGCAACAGATACCTTATGCCTTAGCAGCAATCCAGTTCAAAGAATCCGATGCTTGTAGCAGTACAGCTCCAGTATATATGATCTGGGTATCTGCCAATACATCACCGCTACCCCCAGGTATTTGACAAACGTTCTTTTTCCCCAATGTGTCTGGGTTGGCTGTTATTTTTTCCTTCATTCTACATTTTTTCATGTGATGTTGCTAATGCTGTACCATTCTTAACTAGTTGCATTTTCTGTTCTGCAACAGAATTGGAGCAGTCCGAGTTTAGCAAGCAAACTGTAACACTGCATAGCTCTTAAATTCCATGTAAATTTAGAGGTGGATTCAGTTACCAAGGAAAGCTGTGAGCTGGAAACTTTTACCAATGAGTGTTCCTGAAATTCCTGACATTGGTCTCTGTCTTGCACACTTGTTCTTAGAGAGCAGCTCTGCTGGCACATCCACTGGCATCAACTAACTCACAAACCTGTCCAACGTTAGTTGTCTCCCTAATGGCAGTTTCTGAAGTGGTATTAGTAAAACAAGCTAATTTAATCACCTTGGTTTAGAACTGACTTACAAGATTTATGAACAACATATTCTGACACATGAACCTAAGTAGTGAAAAACTCGGCAGGCAATAGCACCAACCTGGAATCAATACCTGACCCAGAATCTCAACAGCTGTCACCATCTTGCCTTTTTTATCAGTTCCGGTAATTCCACATACCAAATTCAGTGAGGTCTCAATGGTTTGTTGTTGTTCCCAAGGTGCTCATTACCCTGGCTAACAGAGAACGCAGCGCGATTCTATACTTCAGATTGTTAATCTCTCATCTTCCTTTCCTATGGTTTGAAGCTCAACCAACCTAGTTAGGCTGCACCTGCCTGGAGATAGCAGGAGGAGGAAAGGGGAAAGAGAATGAATGCACATAAAAGCTCGTACCTGCAGCACAGATGATCTCTGCAACACCTTCTCCTGCACGACGGGGTACTTGGCCAGCTTATCACATAACTCTTTTTGCAGTGGGTCCGAAAGCAGGGCTTCATTAAAAGCTATGTCATGCTGGGTAAGGAGACTGAACTTGTCCCTACGGTAGAAAGTGGCCAGGCCTTCGTGCTGCTTCTCCTTCATCTTAAAGAGCCCTTCGAGTCCAAAAGCATCTAGGGCTGGGGCCAAGCTGTCCACGAAGACAGACTTATCCACTTCTTGCAAGCAGATGAGGTCGGCGCTGTAGCCCGCCAGCTCCTTCTTGAGGAGGTTCTGTCGGTAGTCGAGCTCCAGGGCGTAAGGCGCGCAGTAGGGATAGAGCACGGTACGGGAGAATTCTGTCTGAGCGTAGGTGTCGGCCAAGATGTTGTAAGAGACGGTGCGAATAGAGCCTTCGGCGCAGACCTTCTTGGTGTAGAGGTGCCGGGAGTCGAAGGTGCAGGCGCCGGGGCCTGCCTCCACAGGGCCGCTGCTCTCCACCTCGCGGGGCAGCCCATAGCGCTGCGTTCCATCCCCGGGAGTGCACTGCAGCTTCAGCCGCAGCCCCACCAGCGCGTTGGAAGGCGTGAAAACGCGCTCGGCGGACATCTCCACCCACGTCGGGCCATCACCGCTCGCCGCTGGCTCCCCGCCGGCCGCGGGACGCTGCTCACGGTACCAGCGGAAGAGGCAGTACTGTGGTGTAGCGAACTCTGCGCTCACTTTGGGGCACACGGGGAACCCCGCCAGGAGCGATCGCGGCAACTGGAGCTCTGTGAGCGCCGGCGGGTTGCGTTCCACGCGGTACTGCGCCTCCCCAATCTGCAGCACGGCACCGTCCTGCCAGGCCGCCGAGTTCGGTATCTCCTCGGCTACCTCTTCCCCGTCGCGGGAAAAGAGTCGCACGGCCGGCGCCACCGCCGTAGCTTCCCCCGCCGGGCCGTCCTCCGCCCGCGCCTTCTTATTCTTCTTCCCCATCTTGGCGCGGCCCTTGGCAGCATTGGTGGCGATACGTGCCAGCGCCCGACCCAGCGGTTCCGCTTGGTCCCGCTGCATATGCTTGGCACTGCCATCGGGAAGCACGAACCGCAGACTCAACTTGGGCTCAGACGGCACGCACCGCACCACGGCCCGCTCCATGGCGACGGGCAGCCGGCCACCGCCGGCGAACACAGCAGCGGGCGAGCCGCAAAGCCTCTTGAGGGCGGAGCACAGCCTGCGCCACATGGAGACACAGCCACGGCTTGCCCGCTTCCGAGAGGCGCGGCCGGAAACGACGAAACGCGCTCCGCGGGCGGGGCTGAGCGGAGCGATCTGCACGTCACTGAGCGCGCCTGGGGAAAGGGCGGTACGCGAGGAAGAGTGAACGTTAGTGCCGTGCGTGAGGGCCGGCTCAGCAGCAGCTGTTCGCTGTCTGGGGGCTGCTGGCCTTTTCTTAAGCCGTTTACTCGCCTGTCTGGACAGGTAGTCGGGCTTTTTCCTGCAGCAGTGAAACGTTGAATCTTCAAGAAAAAATTTCACGTCCGCCAAGCAGCGGCTGTGTGAAAAAGGAGTTGATTTTCTATGTAATGTGCAGATGGGTGCAAACATTATGGCTAAATCTTCCTGATAGTAAGGGCTTGCGTTTGTTTTGTGTTTGTGAGGAAACGTTTAATGTCTGGATTAAAGCTGCAAGCTGGGCTGTGAAAATGTGCTAGCCAGGTGCCCAGGACTTCAAAAACATCCGAAATTCTCACTAGCTGTTGGTGGGTTCCAGGCTCTGCCTACACTGGTACAAAAGTAGGATTTTAAAGTCTCCTTGTCAAATGTAGGCAAGTGGAGTTTCTTTACATTTCTTATTAGTTTTGCAGAATAGCGAAGCTTAGTTATCTGATGCGTTAAGGTATTCTAATTTTTTAAGCATTCTTGCTGTGATCTGGAGTAAGAAGGTTGTCTGCCTTCTGCAGGCCCCAAGATGGAGCAAAGAGACTGATAGGCTGTATTAAGCCCTGTGACAGAATGGGAATTTTAAATTTTTCTAAGGCTCTGCTATAGTTTTTTTTAATCACAAGACTATTATTAGTGTGGTACTGTTCTAAATATGAAAACATCCCACCCTTTCTATTAATAAAAAGGCCTTGAATGAACATTGAGTTTTGGACAGGTGAGCCTTGTTAAAGCAGGAGGAACCTAAGCAGGCACACCTGCCTTTCAAAAGTTGTGCTTCAAAGCACAGTCGGTTTGGTTATCGGTCTAGTGGTGAGGCTTTGTATGCCAGCCGTTGGGTAACAAGAGTGAGGACCTTGCTTGGTGAGTCGAGATGCAGAGGGCTCAAACGTGCTCTGCTGAGGTGATCTTGAGGTTGCGATGTGTTTCTGGTGCGCGTAAACGATGCCAGGGAAGGTAGATATCGTTGGGGCTGTGGGTGGGCCTGTCCCGGCGACCCCCCGAGAACACTCCTCCCGAGGCTAGAGACCGTCTGGGCGGCGGCCCGTTTTCCGTGCCTCGGCCCTTCCCCTGCCAGACAGCCGCCCGCCCTCGGCGCCGTGGCGACCGTTTTGTTGTCCTAAGCCACCGCCGAGCCGCCTTTGCGGCGGCGTCTTGTCTGGCGGCCTCCGGGAGCGGGACCCCCGGAGAGGTGAGGGCAGGCTGGTCAGGGGGTGTGTGTCCCTCAGCGGAGTTAGGCCGCAAGGTGTGTATTGCTCTTCTCTCCGCAATGGGGCTCTGTCGCCGGGCCCGGCTGGGCGCGGCCAGCTGTAGAAGGACCTGGCAGGTCTCCGCGCTTTTTCACTGACCGTTATTTCTTTTGGTGCCTCTGCAAGCACGCGTTTTAATATTATTAAAACGTGCCACTGAGGGGGAGGGGGGAAGCTTTGGCTTTCCACTCCTTTGAGAACCTGCCGAATCACGGTTGAGTGCCGTGCATTGTATTTCTAAGGGAACCCTACCGTCAGTCTGTCAGGATAGCCATGTTCGGCCACAAGCAAGACAAGCCGGTATAGAAGGCGTTTGTTGGTGTTTTTTGTTTGTGGTGGTTTTTTTTTAATTATTATTTGTTTGTTTGGGGTTGTGGTGGTGTTGTTTTCCCTGAGTTTATACAAGACAATTATTAAACTTTGATTGCCAGGTGTCTTTTAACTGTGGTTAGTCAGTTACGTGCTTTGCAAAGTCACTGAGGCCTCAGTCTAGAATTCTTTCTTCGGACTCACACCTACCTCTACTTTTCTGTTGTTCAGTCCCAACTACGGTTATAACCCAAGCTCTTAACTTCTGTCTTGAATCCCACGTCAACCACACCAAATTATAAGCCTTCTTTTCACTGTGATTCTGCATCCACAATCTAGAATTTAGCCACATTCCCCCTTAGCCACATTGATACTTTGCATCCTTCGGTTTAGTAATCTCAGTTTAATCTTTGCTCAGTTCACCCACGCTTCTCAAGGTGCACACCTTGGCATACTGTAAGTGCATATACAGAGCTCACATTTGCTGCATCTTAAAAAAAAAAAAAGTGAAGCATTTGTTAAAACAATTGCAGTGAGCTAAAATGAAATTGTGCTCTACTGTCTTGAGTAAGTACATAAAACACTATCACTAGAGTCTATTGATGGGAGTACATGTTTATATGCAAGACAGAGCTCTCAAACAGCCTGTGAAGTTCACCACGTGGCTTTAAGCATTTTTTTCAGTTGATTCTGAATAGTGTCCAGTTTTTACACTGCTTTTTACAATATTATCAATTTCTTAACATTTATATGTACCTTTTAAAAAATGTTTTGCATGAAGAAAGATTAATTATTGGGTTGTTTTGTTTTTAGAAACATGAAGAAGAGAATGCCCTTTTTCTGTAAATAACTTCAGGATAGTTCCATGTGCTCAGCCTTTCTTTAACAGTGATATGGTGTACAAAGAATAATTTTGTCACAGTTTTGTGCCCATATATTTGCTGTTGTGGTGAAGCTGTAAGTCTATGTTGATGCCATTATGGTTTTTGTTTTCCTTGAGAGACTGCCTCTCTGCCTCAGTAGAATTCTAGGACTGCATACTCGAAAATTTTATGCAGCCTGCTTTGGGACATTTTTTTTTTCTCAGAACTTTAGAGGCCACTGTAGTCTGTCACTGAAGGAGTAGGCTGTCACCTGCTGAAGCCCTATCAGAATGGAAGCTGTGCCTAGTATAGGGGTAGTCTGGTGCAGTCTGTCAGGGCATTAATAGGCTGCTTTTCTGATGTCTTATTTGCTGTGTACAGATGATAGATTAGCACTACAAAGAGATCTGTGTCAGAACTTTACTTTTATGCAACATGCTAACCTTGAGTTAGTGGAACTGTACCAGTGTTTTTCACTTTGTATACACTTTCTATTGAACTTTGCAGTTTTAACATAAATCAGTACTTTCATGTTCTCCAAAGGTAAATTTTAATAATGCCTAAATTGTGGAAGTCCTTTATGCTACATAATTTTACATCTTAGGTGCATTCAACTTGATATATGCATCTGTTAAACTGGATTACTTGTACTCTGGAACCTTGGTTTTGTTATTGGTTTTAGATGGCACACGCTGATGGAGCACCTTACAGTAAAAAGGCTTTGACAACTGTCCTTCCTCCCATTGTTTTACCTTCATCAGTCATATCTGATTTGACACCAGCACAGAAGAAACTATTGAAATACCGAGGATGCAATGAACAGCAGAAGAGGCTTAATCAGTTACTGTGAGTTTCATGTAATTCCAGAAATGTTGATGTTCAAATTGGAAAAAAAAACCCCACATTTGGCATCTGAAAAATAATGGTGTTACTTAACTAATTCCTATGCAATTGATGTTCCACTTCAGTGGCTGAATTTCTAAGTGGCCAAGTACTAAAAGGTTGATTTTTCTCAAAAGACACTTTTGTGTGTTGACTTCAGGAGGAAGGTGTCTTGACAGGAGCACTGGATGATTCAGTGAGCTGAATCAAGCTATTTGCATATTCTGACTATGGTAAAGACAAATATGGTTCTTTATATAAAAGAAGGCAGAGTATGCAAAAGAAGGTTTACCGTATAGTGATCAAAGATTGGTAAACATGAAAAACTAGGTTGCATCAATTATAATGATAGCATTATTTTTTACATCTTATTTGTAGTTTTTCTGCTCTTCTGACACTATGTTTTACTTTAGAGCTGATCGAGCTTTAAAAGCCTATCGCATCACCATGAATAAAAGAAAACAGAGAGATCCTGCACCTCCCATCCCAGAACTGCCTTCTACTGTGAGAAAGTATTTCTTTAATATTATAACTGTTGCCTGGGACATATATGGGGCTCCATATCTGAAGGGAGCGTACAGGAAGGCTGGGGAGGGACTGTTTACAAGGTCTAGTAATGTCGGGACGAGGGGTAATGGGTTTAAACTGGAAGAGGGGAGATTTAGACTGGATATTAGGAGGAAGTTCTTTACAGTGAGGGTGGTAAGACACTGGCACAGGTTGCCCAGGGAGGTTGTGGATACTTCCTCCCTGGAGGCGTTTAAGGCCAGGCTGGATGAGACCTTGAGCAATCTGCTCTAGTGGGAGGTGTCCCTGCCTATGGCAGGGGGTTGGAGCTGGATGATCCTTGAGGTCCCTTCCGACCTAAACTATTCTATGATTCTATATGTCTCTTACTTCTTAGTACTTATCTAAACATACTTAGCTCAATTTTTATAAATACAGAAATGTATTTTTATGCTCAAGTGGTCCCATTCGCATTGATACTTGTGTTTCTACAGAATTACATCTTTAGAAATAGTATTTGATACATTTTATATTTCTGTTTTTTTTTTTTGGTGTATGTTTCGTGCTTTTAATACATCAAGATTTACTTTTCCTTTTTATGCAGATGATCAGTGAAGAAGCACAAATACGAGTGAGTTAAATACTTTTTCCACCTTCTTAGAGTAGGAGAGGGAGTGATCTTTTCCAAGGGCTTGGGCAAGTTATATGGAGTTAATGGTGGCTAAACAGGAAAACCTTTCATTGGTCTTGTTGGAGAAAAATGGACTAGGAAGCAAAACAGGGAATGTGTCCAGTTCTAAGCCCCCCAGTTCGAGACAGACCAGCAACTACTTGAGAAGGTCTGCTGGAGGGCCTGGTGTATCTCTTATACAGAGAGGCTGAGACACCTGGAGTTCTTTAGCCTAGAAAAGTGATCAGAAATCATAAAGACTGAGAGGAGATGTTCTTAATGCATGTAGATATCTAAAGGGTGGAGGTCACAAGGGTGGGATTGGGCTCTTCTTGGTGGTGCCCGATGAGAGGACAAGATGCAGTGGGTACAATCTAGATTATTGGAGGTTCCACCTCAACATCAGGAAAAACTTCTTAAGTTTGAGGGTGACAGAGCACTGAAACAGGCCATCTAGAGAGGGGGTGGAGTCTCCTCCAGAAGCTTTCCAAACACAACTGGGTATGTTTCTGTGCAACCCAAAGTAGGTGTACCTGGATGATCTCCAGACATCCCTTCCAACCATTCTGTGATTTTGCGAGTCTGTTATTCTGGTCCAATGGAAACTGTATGTCCATCATCAATTTAAGCTGTGATCTAAGTCTTAGTTAAAGATCATTAATTAAAAAAAAAAAAAATGTAAAGAGCTGCTAGAGTTTTCCAGTTGGGGTCATGGATTGTACTTCACTCTGTAAAAAAAGCACAAAGTGTTCACCTGATTTGAAGAATATGTACGAATCCCACAGTTTGTGTATAACTTTTAAAATGAGACTTTATCTCTGAGAGCCACTTTAAATTCAAATTAGCATTGAAATATTAAGTAGCTAAAGGTATCCATCTGCTTTTCCTAGCTGATGTGACGTAAACTCATTTTGGAGACTGCAGAGATTCAGATCTCTTGTTTTGATTTATAACAAAGGTGTCACTCAAAAACATACATACCTGTCTTTTGACCAGAAGTCCTCCTATTTGTGCATGCTTTTTGCCAGATGAGTGTTTGTCCAAAGAACGATAGCAGGAATCTTGTATTATCTGTCATAAATTTCATTAGAGAACCAAGGAGAATACTGTGCTGAAAAGTACAATGTTTTGTATTTTACCATTTTAGCAACCGTAGAGCAGCTTTTGGTGTACTAGCCAATGAATACTGAAAAAAATCAGATTGTCATCTGCCCTAGAGTGGAAGAAATGATGAACAAAGACACTTCATTGTTAAGGCTAATGTAGAAATGTTGACAATATTGTCCTTTCAGGAAAATTATCTCTTTATGAAGAAGTGTGTGCTACGGAGGCCAGTGGTTCCCATTCCACAGCAGTGGCTAACATCTATGCTCACAATGGTGCCACAGTCGCTTATGGAAGGCAGAGAACTATTAGTTCAAAAACTTATGGAAGAGGTAATGGAAGATTATGAAAAGAGCATGAGAAGATTTATGGGTAAGTAGCAGTGTAGTATATCTATATTGTCAGCTCTTCTAGATTCTTACACCGAAAATACTTTTTCCAGATTTTTCTTTCATCCAAGAATGATGTTTTTGATTACTACTGATTTTTTTTTTTTCTGCCTCATCAAGTGTGTATTGACTGTAACATTTAAGGCAAAACTTGCTTGTTCTTATGTGGACTAGTGCGGGTGGCAGGCCGCCGGGGAGGCCGAGAATCGATCGGGGTACTGATGAGGACTCAGCTGCCAGCAGCCTTATGGTCAGTGCAGTGCAGTACAGCTTTATTCAGGAAGTGCAACAACTTATATACCCCTTTAGCAGAGGTGTGCACAACTAGCTAAGGTTTACATATGTGGAAGGTACAGATTGGTTCAGAGTTATAAACAAGGTATCGATAGGTCAATCAATCCCCTGGTGTCCACCCCGTGGGATGGCAAGCTCAGCCCCCTGCAGGTGTGCGTGGGATGCTCATTGTTTACAGCTTACTGTCCTGGGCCCCAGACAGCCCAAGGACAATTCGCAGCATGAGCTCAGATGTTTACAGCTCATGCCCTGCCTAGGGAGAGTGTTCTCCCACAGACTAGTAAAATGTTAACTAGTTCCTACTAAAGAAAGTAGAAGCCTTTTTAAATACCAGTATTTATTTTCTTTGATTTTTCAGGAGCAGCAAGTTTTTTTAAAGCCATTTATCCACTAGTACATCTGTAAGGCTTCAGGTGCTGCTTTCTGTGCATGAGGAAGCTCACAATAAAGATTTGCAAAAATAGTTAGCTGTTGTCCTCAATCACTCCACCCACCCCCACACAAATGGTAGGGGAAGCAATACACAAAAAAACCCTGAACTAACAAATTTACTGAGATAATAGAACAGATGCACAATTACCTTAGCCTGTTTGCAGAAAATGTGCAACAAAAATGCAGAAGCAGCAGGAGAAACCAGCAATAACAATGGTTCCCCCTACCTAAGCACACAGAGGCTAGCCCAGCAGAAAAGACCAACACCCCAAAACAGGAAACCAGAAGCAGCAACCAGAAGAGAAAGCCTCTCATGTTATGATCTGAACTTAAAGCCCTGTAATATGTTGCGTCAGCCAGCACTTTCCATTTTGAAGCTGGCATGACAGCAGCATGGAGTTGAGTATCACCAGCAGATTCAACTCAGCAGCTGGTTTCTGGGATCACTCACACCATTCACCTCACTTTTTAAGCTTTTTGAAAGGAGTCGTGAACTGGAATTTTGAAAGTATTCCCTTGAAGTCACACATTAATATGTTTTTTTTATTTACATTGATAGTACCTGAAACTGAGCTGAGTTTTGTGAATGTTTTGGTGGATAGCACATACTTCTAAAAATACTGATTCAAAAATACAGAATTGATTATCAGACTGACGTCTTTGTATCTTTGTAATGTCATCAGTGGGATAATCAGTTTAAGGGGAACAGGGGTCTGATTGAAAGAGTCCAGTGCAGGGCCACAAGGAGGATTAGGGGACTGAAAGACAGCCTTATGCCGAAAGGCTGAGGAACCTGGGACATAATAGTCTGGAGAAGAGAAGACTGAGAGGGGATTTAATAAATGTTTATAAATATGTGAGGGCTGGGTGTCAGGAGGTGGGGGACAGGCTCCTCTTACTTGCTCCTTGGGACAGGACAAGGAGCAATGGATATAAGCTGCAGCACAGGAGGTTCCACCTCAAAACAAAGGGGAACTTCTTTACTGTAAGGGTCACAGAGCACTGAAACAGGCTCCCAGAGGGGTTGTGGAGTCTCCTTCTCTGGAGACTTTCAAGGCCTGTCTGGATGTGTTCCTCTGTGATCTGTGCTAGATTGTGTGGTCCTGCTCTGTCAGGGGGCTGGACTTGATGATCTCTTTGATTCCCTTCCAACCCGTAACATCCTGTGATTATCCCTCCATAGTTATAGTAAACATAATTACCATAAATACTTGACATATCTCAAGTTGCAAGAGACCCACAAGGATCTTTGAGTCCAACTTCCTGTGCTACCAAAATCTAAATCCTATGACTAAGAATTCCTTGAGCTCTGACACATTTGGTGCTCTGACCACTTTGCTGGGGAGCCTGGTCCAGTGACAGACCACCTTCTAGGTGAAGAAATGACTTCAAATACTTTATTCTATAAACACTAGTCTGTCTGAAAACCTTCATGAATAGGGCACAAAATCGGAATTAACCCTCCTGAATCTGTGTAAATGTTTAGCAGAAACTATGATTTTGAGATACGTTTAGGAGAATGTGTTTTTATATAGTTACCTTTGCACCCTACTATATGCTCAGTGCAACCTAGAGAAAGACTGAGGACACACAGTGCCTGTTGAATGTGGCTGAACGTTCCTCTAATGTGTATGTTTTTACTTTCTCCTGTAGTTCGAACTGTTCTTAAAAAGCCAGACGTGAAAGGACTTGAAGATGAAGAGGAGGCACCTTTGCCTGTGTTGCCTCTGTGAGTGGATTAAGTCAGCAAATTACCTACTGGCAAAATACACTCATTGCATGAATGAAATTCTTATTTTGCTGCAGGAATAGAGTTGTGGCGCAACATTAATTCTCACATTCCTTAAGACATATTTTTCTGTCTGCAGAGGATGTTACATTTGAATGTCTTATATCTGAATGCTGAATGAAGTTCTAGCACTGACAGTGTTTTATTACTGTCATTATAGTTACACAGAGTAGCATTAATGACTGCAAGTAAGATTTCTGCTTCTGACTGCCCAGATGCTGAAGTTGTATTGCAGCCACCTCTGGAATGAAGTGTGTGTGAAAGGTAGTTTACTGGCAGCCAGCAGCATTGTACAGTACTTTCAAATACTAGAACTGTATCTAACACCAAGGTTTTGTAGTACTTCAGTGTTAGGAAGCAAAACCTTGTGACTGAAGGAAAGGCAGTATTAGACTCTACTAAAAAAAGAGGAAATCACATAGACAGTATTCTCTGAACTGCATGAGAAGCATCTGAATGTGTGCCATCTAAATACAATAAATAATTCCTGGTGCTGTCATTAGAAATTCACATGGGAAGAGCTTCAGGAAAAGCAGGCAATTTGAAAATACTCTAGAGTATAATTCATGGTTGATCAGAGTAACTTTCTGACTTCCACTGCATCATATTAAGTAGGTGTGGCACTTAATTGTTAGTGGTAAGGATTAAGCTTTTTAATACTGCTGTTTATTGAAATATTGCTTGAGCTCTTCACTTCTGTATGTTTTGGTTGTTGGTTTGGTTGTTTTTTTCCAGAGGACTAGATTTCTCTAGCTCATGGCATAAAAATTTTCATCATGCAAAAAAGAAAATCCTTTCAAAATTGCACATTGTCCACCCCACAATGAAAACTCTACTGGATTTTGGTTATGAAGCGTTCTCTTCCTTCCTTTTAGTGGATTTCTCAAGTTTCAGGTAAAGCCTGTTTGGGCGAATTATTAACCCGTGTTGGTATTTAAAGCTGTGAAAGAAGAGTTAGTTAAACCCCCTATATGAGAAATACTAGCATTTATGTAATACATTTCTTCCATGTGTCATTTAATGTTCATTGAGTCAGTTACTTTATAATATGATGCATTTAACTTCTCTCTGTTATCCATTAATATCAATGCTTAAATTGCTGGGAGTATCAGCCTTTTCAGTGTATGTTTTGCCTTTAATTCTGTAAAGGTCTCATTATTTATTTACTCTTAATGCCTTGCTCCCCATAGATGTCTGACTGAAGCAGCATTTGAAGAACACTTGCTGGTTGTCATCAGTTCAATTTTTAATCTTGGAACTTTTTGGTTTTGTAATTTTCAAAAGGATAAAAAATTCAGCATCTTTTCATTTTTTTCATGCTAACTCTTCCTTCTTTCTTGAGGTTTGGGGTATTTTTTTCCTCATTTAAGCCTACAGAAATGATGCTTAAGTTCCCTCTGTGCTTTCTGCTGAAAAAGAATAGGTCTGTAGTACGGTGTTGATCAGCATTACTTTACTCCAAGGTTTGTTTTTTGTTTGTTTGTTTTTTTAGCTTGAAAGGACCAATTGATTGTGATTCTTTGGAGGCTGATGTCTCTCTAAGCTGTTCTAAAGCAGAAGGGAAAATACTGAATACATGGTATCAAAGAGTTATGGGTCTCTTTTCTCAGAAGGCAATGACTGGCACAAAGTTGCATCACGTTGACTCTTTTTATAATTCAGTGGCTGTGCTTATGTCTAACCAGGTAAAATGTTTCTGTGATGATGTGAAATTTAGGGAACTTGCATGAGTCAGCAGGTTAGATGATAAGGGGTTTGGTTATATAGCCATTGTTCACCATCTGTTGCATATCACCCAGTAAAGTATTCATGGTGTTAAATATTTCTAACTTCTCTCTTAAAATAAATACATGGTCCTGTGTATTTTTTTTTTAATTCTAGTCTCGTAAATACAGAGAATTTAGTCATTATACCAACTAGAATGCAATTAGCTTGAAGAAGGAAGTATCTCAGTCTTCTCAGGACCCTTCCTATCACCAATCTTGGCACTGCAGTTGCATGTAGTATATTAGCAAAATGAAGAAAACATGATCTCTCTGCCTTGAAAGCAAATGTAGTTTTAAAAAATCCAAAAATTTGGCAAATTCCATGGGCTTTATTGAAATGTTTGTCTATTTCTTCATTATTTCACATTCTTTATGGACTGGGACTAATACTCTCTGATGTCATTAGAAAAATTGGCACCACTTCAATTATCCATGAAACAGGCCAAAAGCGCTAAAATGAATGGAAATCCTGGCTCACTGAATGGCAATGAAGGAGGAAGGGGATTTGATCTTTCAGCTAACAGGTGATATATATTTTTTTCCTAGCTGAAGGAATTATTGACAAGAACAGTTGAAGCTTTTGTGAAGCTTTTTGACTCTGAGGCCAGAAACTGTCTACCTTTATTTACAATGACATTGATTATTGATGAAAATGGCATGGAGTTTTATCCAAGCTTCCAAGAACTGGAAGAAGCAATTTTGTCTGTAGTAAATCGTATAGGACAGACTCTCCAGGTGTGCTTTTGTCTTTATTTAAATATGTAGCTGATAAGTTGTTCGATGTGTGAAAGTATCAGAAATATAGAACTCTGTTGTGGCAATGGGAAGCAGAATTCAACCTGACATATTTTCCGTAAGCATTCAGGAAATCACATCATGAATCTTTATGCATCAGAATTCCAGACTCTGAAGCTCATTTTGTTATTCTCTCATTCATAAAATATCAGTATACCTGCTACTTACAGTTTCAGTTAGCAAATCTCCATGTATGGCTACAAGTTAATTATCTGCTTGTTCATACAAGTCAGGCTTGAAAACTTACCCTGGAACACTGACTAACAGGTAATCTTTCTGTTTTCTCCTTGGGTACATAAATAGCCACATTCTAAGTTATTTATGTATTTATTTTTAACATTGAACTGTGAACTAACATTTTGCATAGAAATGTAATTAGCAACTTAGTTATATATGTGATGATTTATGATAATTAAAATCATCAGAGAAAGACAAAGAGAATTAGAGTTGATGTTCCTTGTCTTTGTAAGAAGAAAAGCCTCAAATCTGTAACAACTAATATGTATTATTTGTAAATATTTATCTCTTGGAAACCATTCTCTGACTCCAAGGAAGACAGCCTTTCTGGAGGCTTTAGGTGTATCCCTGTGGACTGAGCATAGATCTTTAATTATAGGTGACAGTGCTTTCAAAGAAGTGTTTGGGTTTAGTTTTGTGTTTGCACATGTGATGGAATTTAGTTTTGTGTAAGATCAGATAATTATTTTTTGTCTGTTTTATGTTTCTTGTTTAACTTTTTGAATCAGGAAGAATTGTTCTAGATGTGTATGAAGCACCTGGCCTTGGTCATAATTAAAGCCTCTTGCTTTTCTGGCACAGTGTGTTACACAGATTACAACTTACTATTCAGATATTGTATCTTTGTATTACTTTTAAAAATTTAAGTAACCAGAACTTGCACTTCTATTAGAACATCCAAACGGTACATTCTTGGCTAATGGGAGGCACTACAACCCTGGACACTGAACTTCCTAGTCACACTATAGTATGGGCCACATCTGCACTAAGGAAGTCTATCAGGGACAACTTAGAAGGTCCAAAGGCATATTTTGAAAACTATGGTGAGTCACAGAACAGTGTTTAAATAACTCTGTGATTTGTTTGAAATAAATAACTTACTTTACAACTTAAGTGTGATACTAATATTAATATAATTGAATTGTAGTTGAAAGATATGGCTGGCTTGTGGATGGAACTGCAGAAACCCAGGTGGAAAGATTTAAAGCAGAAGAACACAGTTTTGATGAATATACTGCTGTAAGTTTTTAATTCTACATTTTAGATATGATTTTTACTCCACCCACAGCAATAAAAAGAGAACAGAGGATAGCAGGTGCTTAGCCTTTAGCTAAAAATCATGTTGACTAGCTACTAGTCTACAACATAAATATTTTTCCCCAAAAAAGTCTGTAGAAAATAGAAAAAACCCACATTATTTATGTTCTTCTATGTGTAATGCTTGCTCATGTAGCCAAGTACCTGAAGTAAAAAATGTGATCTTTTCCTGAAGTTCATAGATGAATTCTTCACTCACAAGAAGGAAATCTTGAGTTTACCAGAGACAGCTCATTTTCCTATGATCTGTTTGAATTGTGAGGACACAAAGCAAGGTTTGGCTAGTAATGCAGACACCTTTGCAAAAAGACTAATGGACAGAATAGTGGCCAATTACAGACAGGAAAATGAGAAGTAAGTACAATTTTCTGCCTGTGATTGCTACATGGGTTAAATGCATTGGAGAAACATGTAGAAGAAATGCAAATACACCACACTCCTGGGCAACTAATGACCTCATAGTAGTTGTGCCAGCTGATGGGTTTTTTTCCTCACTAATAGGCTTGGGTAATGAAGAGGCTAAAAGATCTGAGGACTTAATTACCATTCTAGTTTTTTAAGTGTGAAATACAGTACTATTGCACTGTCAAAGGAACAACTAGCTGGATTCTGTAGATACCTCTAGGTTTTCATAGGTAAGGGCAGGTAATAACACTGCTCAATTAGAATAGGCTATTTCAGTGCAAGGGACCTACAACGATCACCTAGTCCAATTGCCTGAGAGCTGACCAGGTTAACCCATGTTGTTAAGGCCGTTGTCCAAATGTCTCTTAAAACACTGACAGACCAGGGGGCATCACCCATCTCTCCAGGAAGCTTATTACAGTGTTTCACCACCTTTCTCAGTAAATAAATGCTTCCCAATATCCACTTTAAACCTCCCCTGGCACGAATTGGAAGCTTTTCCATACATTGCCTCACTGGATCCCATGGAGAAGATATCAGCAGTTCCCTCCCCAGTTCCCATCCTCAGGAAGCTGTGGAGAGAAGTGAGGTCACCACTTGGCCTCTCTTTTCCCAAACCAGACAAGCCCAAAGTCCCCAGCTGTTCCTTATAGGATTGTGTTTTCCAGCCCTTTCACCAGCTTTGCTGCAGTTCTCTGGTTAGGGGCCTGTTTGATACACCCTAGCATGCTGTTTGTCCTCTCGGCTGTCAGGGCACAGTACTGACTCATGTTGAGCCTGCTGTCACCAGAACTCAGAGATTCCTCTTTGAAGGGCTGCTCTCCAGCCACTCCTCTCCCATTTTGTGTTTGTGCCCAGCATTAGTCCACCCTAGGTGCAAAATCCAGCATTCCCACTTGTTAAATTTCATCTTGGTAATCAGAAACCAATGCTTCAGTCTACCTAGATGTCTCTGCAAGGCACTCTGTCCCTCAAGAAAGTCAACAGCACTGCCCAGTTTGGCATCATTGGCAAACCTGCTAATGGCACATTCAGCTCCTGCATCCAGATAATTGATAAATGTATTAAACAGAACTGGACTCAGAACTGAGCCTTGGGGAACAGCACTGGTAACAAGTTGCCAGCCAGGTGTAACCTCATTCACTACAATCCTTTTTAGCTCTGTGCCTCAGCCTGTTCTTCCTGCTTATTCTGCAGCTGGATAATTTGTCTGCGGGCCAGTATCAAAAGGGCACTAAAAGGCCCTAAAATCCAATTAAGCTACATCCACCACCTTTCCCTTACTAAGCAAATGACCTTATCATAGAAAGATGTCAGTTAAGCAGGGAGTTAATTTATAAGTATGAATTAAATTACAAGTGAAGTCATTGTTTGGTTAACTTGAACAATTATAGTCAATTTTGTAGTGATTCCACACTCCCAAAATTAAGAAATTATTTGCTAAGACAGTGTTTGTGTGTATACTAACGATACTGTACCTAAATTTGGGTATTTATCAGAAGTAACTACAATGTTTATTGTGTATGAATTCTCCAAAATCCAAAAGAATCAATTACTGCAAGTTAATATTCTCTGTACTAACTTGGCCTTATTCCCTATTTAAATTCATAATGTAATGGAGTTAGTGCATGGATAGTCCTTGAAGAACTAATTTTGGCTTTTAATTTTATTAAAACTAAGCTTGAATCCTGTCAAATGAAAATTTGAAATGTAAATGTTTTGTGTAAAATATATCTACAGGATCTGCAGGGAATTTGAAGCAATTAAGGAACGTGCATTAAAAATTCCTGGGACAACAGAAGAAATGATAGAAACAATACTTTATATAAAGAATGTCAAAAACAAAGGTATCCAAGACCTGTTGTTAAGGATCAAGGTAAATAACTCCTTTAATTCTGCATCTTTTACCAAACATACTCACTTAGACAAATAGAGAATTCACCCTGGAGTGTGGAGAATTTTGTCTGATTGTGCTGCATGGATGAGTAAACTGTGCCTCCAGTGTTACTTCAGCCAGAAGTGGACCTTCAGTTCATTCTTTGCCAAAACCTTATTCCTCGTTCCCATGTGTTCTACCTGTTAGAAATGCAGCTTTTAATAAATCTTGGGCAGCAACTTAGTGTTTGTACCTAGAGACTTAATTCAGGATTGCTTAAAAAGCTGTTTATGAAAATATAACATGCACATGTAAAGAGAATTTTGTGTGTGAAAACAATTGTGATGTTGAACACAAAAGAAGCAGAATGTAAATGGTGTTGCATTAGCAGTGGTACTTTGTGTGTACTTAAATCTATGCAAGGTGTGAGTCAGTCACTGGTTACTGGATATTCGTTGCTGGAGAAGAAGCTCTTTGCTGTATGTTATATAGTAGGTAAGTGATGTTGTGGTAATAGACTCTATCAATATAACACATTTGTTCTGCAGAATTTATGACTTTTATATCTTAAATAATAGTAGTATTTTACATGTTGATATACAGGCCACTGGAGTCATACTTAAGAGAAGTAAGCTTACAAACAGGGCAGGGATTTGAATCAATTTTAATATATATTTTCAACCTTAATATTCAGTTGACTGGATTAACTCTGAGTTCAGAAGTCTGTGAAATGTAGATTTCTATTTTATCTTTGTAGATAATGCTGTCTTATCCTATATTTTAACAGACCTATGATGATTAAAGCTGTGTGAAATCTCTTTTGTAGGAGTCATGTCGACAAATGAATTACTTCTTAGACGTTTTTTTATTTACTCCTGAAGACATTGCCCAGAATGCAGCAGTCATATTATGGCCAAAGAATATTAAAGCTATTTTTGATGAGCATGATGATGTAAGAGTGCTTTCTTTTTTTATGGTCTATTATGGCTTGTTAGACTTTCCACTTTACTTGAGCTATTTACTCAGGAGGCTAAATATATCTACACACATAACGTGAACTATACACAATTAGACTTGCATAAATAACATTTCCAGGTTTTTATATCAACAGAAGGCTCGAGTGGAGTGTTTTCGTCACTGTCAGCTAAAACCTTCAGCAAATCATACCTTAATTTGTTTGTGGTCAGTAATAGGTAATTCATAGGAAGGTGAAAATTAGAGCTGCATTGTGCTGGAGCTTGAGATCCAGGTTAGTTTTACATGGAGTTCTTATAAGTCCACATGTTTGCATTTTATACTCTCAGATGTGTGTCCATTCTTATTCTATTGCAGCAGAAGCAGACTACTTCATCTTTTGGAGATGTTCTCTTGATCTGCTTCACAATTTTTGCATAGCAATAGGTGTCCTTCTCAGAGGAGATCTCCGCTGCCTTGGCTGGTTCCTTGTTGAGTCCCTCAAAGTAACCTTTGTGTGCAATGCCTGTGCTCTAGAGTGGTCTTATGTTCTGGCATTTCTGCCTTTTATAGCTGTAGATACATGTGAGGTAGCACATAGCACTGGCTTGGAGCAGTTTTAGGTGTCCTCTTCTGCTAATAAATCACTGAATCCCAAAGATGATAATTATTTTTTTTTTCTCTCTAGAGTTTTCTTTTGTTTGATTGCAGAAGGAGGCCTTTAAGGCAGCACTAGATGGTATGGTTATTGAGAATACATATGAAGGTTGTATAAGCTTAAATGAGAAATACAGAAAGCAACCCCTGAAGAAATGTCAATTATTGTGAGGCTAATACTTTCTTTGTATTGTTTGTTTTCTTTTTGCAAACATTTAATGTAGATGATACTCTCTATGTTATTCATTGAAAGGACTTAAACCACTTCTGCATTTTTTTTTTCTTAAAAAATAACTACTTTCTAGCTGATTGAACAGTCTAAATATAAAGGAGATGAAGAACTGCAACTTAAATGTGAGAAACTGATGGTGGAATTAGACGAGCTGAATCGTTCTGTGACAGACTTTGAAGAATATTCAGAACTGGACTGCATGCAGCAGGTCTGATTAACATGCAGTATAAAATCTTTAGAAATGGTTTGTGTGTGCTGTACGTAGGGGTCATGGGAGAAACTTAGAATTAAAAGCACTGATTATTTTAACAAACGAGAACTAAAACATTTATCCCTTCACCACAATGAGTAAACTGATAAAATGAACCCTTCTTCCTCCCCCTGTTTCTATGACATTGGCAATAATGTTTGACAGAAAGTTTACTGCAATGTTGTGCAGAAATGAGCTGGTAGATAATACCAGCAATGACTGAGATATTATGAATGTGCAAAAGGAGGTTTTTTCCCCTGTGAGTTTGTGGGTTTGGTTTTTTTTTTTTTGACTTGTGGAATTCTGGCTCTGGTGACATTATTTTCAAATCACTTTAGTGGGATGAGAATTTCCATCTCTGTTTTTGCTATCTGGAGAAACTAAAGGAAAAAACAACAGGTTTTAATTGTGATTGATTGCTTGGTTGATTGATTGATGGATTTCTAAAAGTTCAATTTTCTGTTAATAAAGGGCAGATCACTGGCTCTAAATCTTGGCAAATTTCCAGAACTACTTTATCATCACCAGAACACATCTTGCACTGTAGTCGGAGTATTTCACAGTTGTGCTTAGTAACTTTGATTAATTAAAACCAAAACACAGATCCTAAACTAATAAATCCTAGTTGCCCTTGTGATATATCAGGTGCATAAAAACATCTATGCCTGCCTTCTAGAACAGTGAATTTTAAAGCTCTGATGTTTTGAAAATGGTTTTGTACTCCTGAGTTCAGTAGTGATAAAAGTTTATTTTTTGTAGTGTTCTGTGTTTTTCACAGTTAATACACTCAAGGATAAGTTTTAAACTCATGTTTTCTAAATTATAAAAATGCATAGGTTTATTATGTTTTGATATCTTATGATAGCTGCTCAGAGCATAATTTAGTTATTACTCAAGGCATACAATTATTTGATTTCAGTATGTGGCTATACTGAGGGCATTACAGAAACGCATACAGGAGGCTGATGAAACAGTAGCTCTGATTAATAAAGAAGAGACTTTGCTCAAAAGACAACTGAGTGACTTCCCACTCCTCAGCAAGTTAAAAGTTGATATTGAACCATATCAGAAACTCTTCAGTATTATACTGAAATGGCAACAAACAGAAAAAAGGTAATTCATCACTTGAAGTTAAATAAGGGAGAGTGGGAAAAGTGCTTATGCTTGTTTTTCTTTCATGTCACATATAGAATGTGGATTTGTATTTTTACAAACATTAGTTATTAGCTTTGTAAGTATAACAGGAATATAGTAGTAATATAACTTCAGATCAGGGTTGTTAGTTTAATTCAGGTAGAAAAAAAATAGTCAAATGTTATTTTGGAAAGGAGCATATTGCATACTGCATTCTAACTGTGTTAGTCATGCTGATGAAGTCCGTAAGATGAACCCTCTGAAAGAAGTTCAAGAAAATAATAAGCAAGAAAAAAGATGGTTCGTTACAAGCCATTTTGTATAGCAGAAAAGTAAGAAATTCAGTTAAAAAGGTCACAATCTGTCTGTAATGACAAACATTTTCCACCTAATGACTGTCCAAAACGTCATGTGGATATGCTCAATGGATGTTGCTTTCTAGTGGCCAGATCCTGCCATGAGGACTGTGGTATAGAATCATAGAATGGTTTAGGTTGGAAGGGACCTCAAGGATCATCCAGCTCCAACCCCCTGCCATAGGCAGGGACACCTCCCACTAGAGCAGGTTGCTCAAGGCCTCATCCAGCCTGGCTTTAAACGCCTTCAGGGAGGAAGCATCCACAACCTCCCTGGGCAACCTGTTCCAGTGTCTTACTACCCTCACTTTATGTCTTGGTCTAAATGAAGTGAGGTGGTTTGCCCGTTCCTTCGCTCTTTGGAAGTTAGAACATGATATAGCTGGAAAGATTGGATTTTTCAAAATACAAAGGTATAGTATATTTTGATGTCATGTGTTGACCTCTATCTAGAGCTTAACTTCAATATGTCTCAATCTGTTTTAGTTACTTGCCTTCAGTATGTAACTGACATGAAAGGATTACGCAAATACAGTGTGAATGAGTCCCCTTCAGTTGTTGAATTTGCATAAAATGACAGTAATTAGAAACAAGAATTTGAGTGTAATATAAATAACTGTTAATCTGCATCTTGTTTCTGTTGCTAACAAGTGTTAATTGTTGACTGTGTTTGTTGTTCAGTTTTCTGACTTGGTGTGTTTTCTCAGATGGATGGATGGGACCTTTATGGAACTAAATGGGGAAAGTATGGAAGCTGAGATTGATGAGTTTTTAAGAGAGGTAACTAAATTCTCAAGGCTCTTCCAACAAAAGCAGAAGAAAATTCAACAGGAGCAGAAAAGTACATCACATCGCAAAACCACAGGAGAGAGGACAGGAGAAGAAGAAACAAAGGCAAATCCAACTCTTACAATGTGTTCTTCAGTTCTGGAGCAGATCAAAGACTTCAAGGTAGGGGAAGTTGAAGGATATTAGGATTTGGTGCTCAATTCTGCACACAGTGAGAGTAGACAATGCAATGTCCTGTACTAGGCTCCTATTGAAACAGAGTGAGAGCTCTGAATCACCATTGCCAGATTGTACTGTCCTATTGTAATAAAATTGCTTTGTAGGTTTGTTAATGTGAATTGTTGGAGTGGACACATAAAAGGGAAAATTAATTTTTGGTTGCAGAGAAATATTTAAGGATGTGCTTGGGAATACTGAAATGAGACTATATGTTAGGTGAATGGAAGCCCTACTTAATATAGCTGAAAAATTCTTCCTTTTTTTCTGGTAAGACTGCACTTAATAGTTTTATTCCTTACTGAGTAATTTACTGCAGTTATTCAGAAGTGGAATGGATAAATGAATCTATCTTCAGAAAAGATTTTAATGTCATCAGCTCCTGTAGGAGAATTTTAAGTGCACATCAGAGATGATAAAACAAATAAGAAATAATGCAATGACAATTTTGACCTTAAAAATGTTTTTCCTCAATTAGGAGAACATTCCAACTATGACTATTTTATGCAATCCTGGCATAAAAACTCGCCACTGGCAGCAGATGTCAGCCATAGTAGGATATGATTTAACACCAGATTCTCAAACTACTCTGAGAAAAATTTTAAAGCAGAATCTAGGCCCTTATATGGAGAGGCTTGAAGCTATAAGCATAGGCGCAAGCAAGGTAAGCATTGAAATTTGGTAGTGACAAATGTCATGTGTCTTAGTGACGCCTTTTATGACTTACTAGATTTTTTTTGTCTTTGCCCTTATGCAACAGAAGAGCTTTGATGACTTTGATCCATTAGATGATAACTGAATGTGTAAACATTTGTATCCTATGGAATGTGATTAATATGAGTAGATTGCTTCTGTGCACTAGAAAATGATGTATTAAGAAGAATCACAGACTGTAAGAGGTTGGAAGCAACCTCTAGAGATCATCAAGTTCAACCCCCACCACCACCAAAAGCAGTATCACCCAGGCTAGTCCGAACAGGATTGCATCCAGGCAGCCTTTGAAAGTTTCCAGAGAAGGAGACTCCACAACCTCTCTGGGTAGTTTGTTCCAGTGCTCCGTCACCCTCCCTGTAAAGAAGTTTCTCCTCATGTTGAGCTGAAAGCTTCTATGTTTGAGTTTGTATCCTTGGCTCCTTGTCTTATTACTGTGCATCAGCAAAAAGAGATTGGCTCCATCCACTTGACACCCACCCCTCAGTTATTTATAGACATTGATCAAATCCTCTCTTAGTCTTCTCCAGATGAAACAGCCCCAGGTCTCTCAGTCTCTCTTCATGGGACAGATACTCAAGTCCCCCAGTCATCCTTATGGCTCTCCATTGGACTGCCTCTAGCAGATCCCTGTCTCTCTGCAACTAGGAAGCCCAAAACTGGACACAGTATTCTAGGTGTGGTCTCCTCCCTTGTCCTGCTAGGCATGCTTTTCTGGATACTTCTAAGTAGAGTTTTGAAGAGGGCAAGGTTAGCCCTCTCAAAGTCCAGGGTTGAAATTTTACTTATCACTCTGCTTCTGTGTCTAGTGATATTAAATTGTAACATGTGGACTGTTTATGCTTGGCTGTGTGATCTTTCCAGCTAATGTCGGAGTAAATCAAGTCACCCATGAGCACCAGGCCAATTAATTATGAGGTGACTTCCAGCTGCCTGGAGAAGGCCTCATTGACAGCTTCTCCCTGGTTTGGTGGCCTAAAGTAAATGCTTACAACCATCACTCATGTTTTCATGTCCCTTGAGTCTTACTCATAAGCTTTCAATGCTTTTGCCATCTTCCCCTGGGTTAAGCTTAATGTGTTCTAGGTGCTTACATGGAGAGCAATTCCACCACATTACCTTGTCAGTCTGTCCTTCTTGAAAAGTATGCAGTCATGCACTACCATATCCTAGTCATGCAAGCTGTCCCACCATGTCTCTGTAATCACCATGAGATCATAATCCTGTGACTGCACCCATATTTCTTGTTTATCTTGCTTATTTCTCATGCTTCTTGCATCGGTATACAGACACTTCAGAGACTTAGAGGAGCATTGTTACCATTGGGTGTCATATAATCCACCATCCCTACAGCCCCTGGGATAGCAGGAGAGCTGGTACATCACCTCACAAATATCCTGTGCTTGTCTTCAGTCAGCTTGTTTTTTAACCTCTTTACCCTTTGAAGTTAAAGATCTAACAATCCTGCTTCAACTTATGCTGTTAGAGCAAAATCGCTTATGCAGCTAGATGAACTTGTACATAAAATCAGCACATTGGAAAAAAAATAGTGCAGTGACTAAAATAAACTTTTTATTTCTAAACTGTAGGAATTTTCCTTAGAGAAAGCAATGCATGTCATGCAGGAAAGCTGGGCCTCTGTTTCCTTCAACACATCTGTGTATCGTGAGAGTGGCGTTCATATTCTGTCTGCAGTGGATGAGATTCAAGCTCTTCTTGATGACCAGATTATAAAAACTCAGACAATGAGAGGATCACCTTTCATTAAAGCATTTGACCAAGAAATCAGGGTATGAGGAATACTTTCTTTTATTATTTTTATTTGCAGGGTAACTATAATACAAGAGTGTGGTAGTTGTATTACAGCTGTATTGTGTCACTGGTTAATAGATCACTTCCATTGATTTTTCAGCAAGATTCCTCTGAGTTCATGTAAGGCCTACTTAAATTACTTCTCTATTGGAATTCCCTCTTCTGTTCAGATTGAAGTACATCTGAAACAACGTGATTATTTTTTTCACATGTTTTACTAAATCACTGTTTCTTTTAGTGCCTTTAACCTTGCCTCTTAACCATAAAGTTGTTGAGTGATGACTGTATTTTGGAAAACTTAAGTACCCTTAAATATTTTTCCTTTATATTGTTCACTGCTAGATATGTTTATTTTCTGCTTTGAAAAGAGAGTACCACAGTGACTACCTTGTATTTATTCTCTCTAACAATCTTCATTTGGAAACATTAATGTAACATTCTTTATTTATGAAGGAATGGGAAAATCGCTTAATTCAGACTCAGGAGATCATTGATGAATGGCTGAAAGTACAAGCACAGTGGCTTTATTTGGAACCCATTTTGTCTTCTGAGGATATAATGCAACAAGTGCCAGAAGAGGGGCGTCTCTTTCAGACTGTGGATAGACACTGGAGAGATATTATGAAGTGCTGTGCTGAAGACCCAAAGGTATAGAAAGTTGACAGTACTGAACAAGAAATAATAGCTTCTCTTCAGCTTTGTCAAAGGTTTTATTTTCAGAATATAAGTACAGTTAACTACTCCATCACTTCCCTAGGCTTTCTGAGAACAAAGCAATACTGTGCATTATTTGAATAACTTCTGCTGTTTGAAGTACTTTATTTAGTAACTCAGAGTTTGTATGTGTTTGCTCTTACAGGTTCTTGTTGTGACTTCCATGATAGGGTTACTGGAGAAGCTTCAGAATTGTAATGACCTTCTTGACAGAATCATGAAGGGGCTTAATGCTTATCTTGAGAAAAAACGTCTGTTCTTTCCACGGTATGATGAATTTTGCCTGTTTAGGAAAAAAAGGTTCTGAACATTTATTTTGCTCTGAGTTTTGTCAGCCTTTAAAGTGGTCTGACAATGCAGCTGACTTATTAATATATGAATTTTCTTTCTTAGCTTCTTTTTCTTGTCTAATGATGAAATGGTGGAGATCTTGTCAGAGACTAAAGATCCTCGCAAAGTTCAGCCTCACTTGAAGAAGTGTTTTGAAGGCATTGCTAAACTACATTTCAATCCAAATCTGGATATTAAAGCAATGTATAGTTCTGAAGGCGAGCATGTAGAGCTGATTTCAACCATTTCTACTTCTGAAGCTCAAGGTGCAGTAGAGAAGTGGTTAATTCAAGTAGAAGATACTATGCTGAAGACTATACGTGATGTCATTTTGAGATCAAGAATGGTATGGGGTTTGTAATAATTTAATAGTTATAGCACAAATAGATCCTTCTTTATTTTAAGGCTGTCTCTTAGCTTCCTAAAATTCTTTCTGAACACAAGTTAATGAAGTTATGAGCCCAGGATGAAGTTAACGTGACTTGTATTTATAGGCTGGTGAGATAAATAAGAATTTAGTCGTAATAAGAATCAATCAATTTTCTGCTAATGCTGGATATAAGTTCTTTTAAAAGCTTGGTATCAATACCGTGTTTGTAGGATCTGTCACTTGACATAATTAAATTATCTTGTTTATTTCTAACTTGCAATTAAATACAACAGTTAGGTTTGCTCCTTCTTGCAATAAAACCGTTAGCCAGAAAATGTTTCTTTGTATGAAGTTAGCAATCTGTTTACATAATATGGAAAGGTAATTCCAAGGATCTTTGAAATTATTTGATAACAAATTGCAAGTCTAAGGGGAAAGAGCATTTAAAAGTTCATTGGAGCTTTGAAAATAGGAAAAAGACATTATTATTATTTTTCTTAGCAAAGAATTTTAATAGAATCATATGTGCTTCTGTGTTTGTGATGGTTTGGGTGTTAACTGTCTCCCCACACACTTTGGGAATCACCTAGACTAGACACAGTGGCTCTGGAAATTGAATGAAGCTTTATATTTACAGCTTAGCACAGTATACAAACAGATATTTACAATATATACAGTTATATACAGAAGTACAACTCCCCTCCCAGAAACCTGAGTCCCCAAGAGGGGCTCTCAACCACTCTTCCACCTTACTCCTGCCCCTCAACCTTACCCTATATCTTGCCTTATGTTTAAGGTAGTATGGAGGGTAAGCCAGGGGGGTTAGGAAGCAGATGGATTAATCACACAGACGGCAGGTTAGGTTAGAGAGAGAGAGAGCAGTTCAGCCCAAAAGCCCAGGCAGCGACTGTGTTGTCTGTGTTTAGGGTCTTGTTCTTATACATCTCAGCAAGCCTATGAGTGAAGTAGATATCACCATTGTTTTCTTTTCACAGCCTGTAATCTAATTCTTCTCACCAAAACATTCTAGCTAGCTTCAAACTAGCACAGTGTTACATAATGAAATATGTACACTGACATGTGCATGTGTGTTTGTGTACTCTATTTAACTGTTTCAGGCATACATAGAGACTGAGAGAAACAGATGGGTTCTGGAGTGGCCTGGACAAGTAGTATTGTGTGTGTCTCAGATGTTCTGGACAAGTGAAGTACATGAAATTCTTTGCTATAGACCAGAGGTACTTTATAATCTTTTTAAAACTGTTTATTAATTCAGTTAGTTTATTTCACCTAAAGAAATATTTTTCTACAATCAGAAAAAAAATTAAAAAAGGATCAACATATGAGGTAGATGTACACAAATTTATATACAGAGATTTATACCTTGGATTCAGGTACCTGAATATTCTTGTTTAGAGCAAATATATGGAAAAATAGCATTGCATAAGTCCTTAATTATGAATAAGAGAGAAACCAATGCTTCTTTACATTGGAGTTTAAATGCATGGGTTAATCGGCAATCTCCAGAAAAATAGGTAGTCAATGTGAAGAAGTTTGAAACACTTCAGACTGTTATGTAACTTCATAATTGAGTTCTTGTCTCTTAGGGTTTAAAGGACTATTATGACAAACTTCAGCTTCAACTTAATGATATTGTAGAGCTGGTAAGAGGAAAACTCTCAAAGCAAACAAGGACCACACTGGGTGCATTGGTTACTGTTGACGTACATGCTAGAGATGTCGTCATGGAAATGATTGACAGTGGTAATTATCTTTTTAAAACGTTGCTCTTTGCATTAGTTGTAATTAAATATAGGCAACCGTTCTGGTTTTGCTGTGTAAACCATCACAGTATGAAGATACGTATTTATTAATGTTGATGCTCCCATGCAGTTTTAAAGCTGTTTTAACCTAATAGAAAGTCCAGTTACCTAAAATAACTCCTGTGATTGCTTTCAATTCTGTGTTTATCAGGCGTGCAAAGCGAGACAGACTTTCAGTGGCTTGCACAACTACGCTATTATTGGGAACTGGAGAATGTTCGTGTCCGCATCATTAATTGCGATGTAAAATATGCTTATGAATACCTTGGGAACTCACCACGCCTCGTCATTACACCTCTTACAGACAGGTGTTACCGCACCTTGGTATGACCTTCCACCACTGCCCCTACATTCTGTATTTGCTGTAGTATAGTGGTTTTTACACTACTCATAACAGACACACGTTTGGGCTTTGCAGTTACTGTCAGACTCTGGTATTTCCATCTAGGATGGAAAAAGAGTAGCAAGCAAGTAATGGCATCAGATTTAATGTGAAAGATCTATCTGAGGAAGAACTGGAAAAAAAATGAGTCTAATAAAGTTTCACAGTATCACCAAGGTTGGAAGAGACCTCACAGATCATCGAGTCCAATTGTGATTGTGTTGATGATAAAACTAAACTTTCTCTAAGAGTCAAAAATCGGTATTCTTGTATATATTTCCAAGCTGGAAGTGAATTTTACATTATTTTTCAATTATTGTAACCATACCTTTTCTATTAAATAAGTGACTATATGAAACTAATGCAATGTAACATTTTTGGTCAGAATAATTTCATATGAATGAAGTACTAATGATTTCCATAAATTATTTATCTTTTTTTAGATTGGAGCCTTTTATTTAAATCTTGGTGGTGCCCCCGAGGGTCCAGCAGGGACAGGTAAGACAGAGACCACCAAAGATTTGGCTAAAGCTCTTGCTGTTCAGTGTGTTGTCTTCAACTGCTCTGATGGTCTGGATTACCTGGCAATGGGAAAGGTAAATAAAAAAAGAAATTTATTTTGTGTATTTTCCGCATTGAAAATTATAGGATCCCTATTTCAAAGAGACACTTAAATACTTCTGTTCTGCTACCCTTGGACACTATATACTGGTCTCTACATACATTAAATTTTCAGTGTTTTATGAAACCCTAGTAAGTTGCTGATGTAAACATGAAATCAGTATCTTTGCAGAATCAGTATCTTCTGATTTAGCTTTCTTTAGAACCAAGAAAGGATTTTGTTCTTCAGTGCTTCACCCATCTCTGCTCTAAATAGATTTACAGTAGTATTATAATTGTGTCTTTCATGTAATTAAATTTGCAGTGTGATACTCATAATGTCTTTTAAATCTTGTGAGAGTCTGTTAGTGATATTATTGATGTCTTTCTTCATCTGTAGTTTTTCAAGGGTTTGGCTTCATCTGGTGCATGGGCATGTTTTGATGAATTCAATCGCATTGAGCTGGAAGTGCTGTCTGTTGTGGCACAGCAGATCCTTTGCATCCAGAGAGCCATACAGCTAAGGCTAGAAACATTTCTTTTTGAAGGAACTGAACTGAAGCTTAACCCCAACTGTTTTGTAGCTATTACTATGAATCCAGGCTATGCAGGACGTTCTGAACTTCCAGATAATCTGAAGGTAAACTAATAAAATGACTACATGCTTCTGCTTGAGAAGGAGTTAAACAAAAAAGTGAGGGGCATGTATATTGATGCTGTTAATTCAGACTGTACCACTGGGAATATAAACATAATGTTTGTTACACAGTGGGCACATACTGAAGCAATGGCAAGTGTTGGGCTGTGAGCAGATTTAGATGCTAACTCATAGATGGGGTTGAAAAAATACTTTCTTATAAGTATTTTTACATTGCATTTATCACAGTCTTATTTTAAAGAGGCTCTTAATACATGTGAACGATTTTCTTATATTACCTGCTTAAATACAAGTCCAGAGTAACTGCTTTAAATGATCCAAAGCTTTCCTAATCATACTAAGCTGTTCTTAGTTTAAAATGCCATTCCTGTTTTCAGTTAGAAATGCTCTTATGAGATGAATAATGATTCATCACCTGCAAAGCTCTGAATTACTTTATGTTCCTTGATTAATTATTTGAAGATACTTATTTGGGTATCTATTTCAGGTTCTTTTCCGAACAGTAGCCATGATGGTTCCTAACTACGCTCTGATAGCAGAAATTTCACTCTATTCATGTGGATTTTTGAATGCTAAATCACTGTCAGTGAAGATAGTGATGACCTACAGGCTTTGTTCAGAACAGCTTTCCTCTCAGTATCACTATGACTATGGTATGCGAGCAGTTAAAGCTGTGTTAGTGGCTGCTGGGAATTTAAAACTGAAATTTCCCACAGAAGATGAAGATACATTGGTGAGTTCCTGAGAGAATAATTCTCAAGAAAATTTACAGATGCATGCATTTCTGAGTTCTGAAGACAGCTCCACTACAACTTGTCACATCACTGACAAGTTTGTGAAATGAAGATAATAAAATGCATGCTGCACTTCCAGTGCTGTGCAATCCGGTGATTGCACAGTTGTGTTCAACTGCTTGTTAAAGGCACCATTTAATATTTATTACATAATAGATTATTATAGAATCAGAGAATCAGGGTTGGAAGGGACCAAAAAGATCATCTAGTTCCAACCCCCCTGCCATATGCAGGGACACCCTACCCTAGATCAGGCTGGCCAGAGCATAGAATCATAGAATGATTTAGGTTGGAAGGGACCTCAAAGATCTTCCAGCTCCAACCCCCTGCCATAAGCAGGGACACCTCCCACTAGAGCAGGTTGCCCAAGACCTCATCCAGCCTGGCCTTAAACGCCTCCAGCGGGGAAGCATCCACAACCTCCCTGGGCAACCCATTCCAGGCTCTCACCACTCTCATGCTGAATAACTTTCTTCTCATGTCCAGTCTGGATCTCTCCAACTCCAGCTTTGCTCCATTCCCCCTAGTCCTGTCACTGCCTGATAGCCTAAAAAGTCCCTGCCCAGCTTTTCTGTAGGCCCCTTTCAGATACTGAAGGGCCCCAATAAGGTCACCTTGGAGCCTCCTCCAGACTGAACAGCCCCAACTCTTGCAGTCTGTCCTCATAGCAGAGGTGCTCCAGCCCTTTGATCATTCTCGTGGCCTTTCTCTGGACACTTCAACGTGGCCACATCCCTCTTGTGATAGGGGCTCCAGAACTGGATGCAGTACTCCAGGTGGGGTCTCACCAGAGTGTAGTAGAGAGGGAGAATCACCTGCCTTGACCTGCTGGCCACACTTCCAATGCAGCCCAGGCTCTGGTTGGCCCTCCGGGCTGCAAGTGCTCACTGCTGGCTCATGTTGAGCTTCTCGTCCACCAGCACTCCCAAGTCCCTCTCCTCAGGGCTGCTCTCCAGCCTGTGCTCAGGATTTCCTCAACCCAGATGCAGGACCTTGCACTTGTTGTTGTTGAACCTCATGAGGTTGGCTTTTAATTAAAATTGCTAAAAGCTTATTCTACATTTTTAATAAGAGTATAAAATATATATTTGTTTTATCTAGCTTCTTAGATCAATTAAGGATGTGAACGAGCCCAAGTTTTTGGCACATGATATACCTCTGTTCATGGGTATAACCAGTGATTTATTTCCTGGAATCAAGCTTCCTGATGCAGACTACAGTGTAAGTACTCTTGTAACTTTTCCATGCGAGTTGTTTTATGGCATTTTGTTTTAACCAAGTGTCATTAACACAGTAATTTTGTGAGGTTACTACAAGATATGGAAAAAAACTTAATGTTTGCAATGAAAATTTATACCAAAGAAAGTTCTTGTATCTGTTCTGATCATGATTGACATCAGAGTTTCTTCACATGCAGAAGGGTTGTGTAAGACAGCCTACAGATCAGAAATTGACTTGCAGATTTGCCAAATTTTAGAGTCTTTTACTGAATTATTTTGTAATTTTTGGACATGATTAAGTGAGATTAAGCTCTGTGTTTGTATTTTGTTTATAGCAACTGTTAAAGCATTACTCCTTTGTATAGGAGAATGGGTTGGAAAATGAGCATGCTGGAAAAGAAAAAAAAATGGATTAACTTCTTAAAAATTTCCAGTACATACCAGAGTCTTGTAAAAGTTTGTCGTTACAAAGCACACTGTTGACTTCAAGATAAAAGTAACAGTTAATCTTCCAGCTCATGAAGTACAGAATTGATGTTGTGCTTGTGTTCTTGTTTGTTACATTGTTTTTTTTTATTTCTCTAGGGAAGTTGGCTATATTCTGATGAATAGTATTTCAGTTATTAATTAATTTGAAATCCTTATTGATGAGCATAAACTGTTCTAATGTAGTTCAAAATAGTGGTTTAAGTTATAGCATGATCTGTTAAATTGTAGTATGGTCTGTTTTGATTTTAGGATTTCTTGGAATGTGCCAGTGAATGTTGCATTAGGCATAATGTCCAACCTGTAAAAGCCTTCATAGAGAAAATGATACAGACCTATGAAATGATGATCGTTAGACATGGGTGAGATATTCATTACTGTTTCATGAGCAGTAGTTGTTGTGATTTTAGCTTCTACCATAGTGGTTTATTCATATCAAATATAAAAGGTCTTAAGACTAGCAAAATCATCATATTATCATCAGGGTTGGAAGAGACCTCACAGATCATCAAGTCCAACCCTTCACCACAGAGCTCAAGGCTAGAACATGGCACCAAGTGCCACATCCAATCTTGCCTTGAACAGCTCCAGGGACGGCGACTCCACCACCTCCCTGGGCAGCCCATTCCAGTGTCCAATGACTCTCTCAGTGAAGAACTTTCTCCTCACCTCGAGCCTAAATTTCCCCTGGCGCAGCCTGAGGCTGTGTCCTCTCATTCTGGCGCTGGCCACCTGAGAGAAGAGAGCAACCTCCCCCTGGCCACAACCACCCCTCAGGCAGTTGTAGACAGCAGTAAGGTCACCCCTGAGCCTCCTCTTCTCTGGGCCAAACAACCCCAGCTCCCTCAGCCTCTCCTCGTAGGGCTGTGCTCGAGGCCTCTCACCAGCCTCGTCGCCCTTCTCTGGACACGCTCAAGGATTTCAATGTCCCTTCTAAACTGGGGGGCCCAGAACTGAACACAGTACTCGAAGTGTGGTCTAACCAGTGCAGAGTACAGGGGCAGAATGACCTCCCTGCTCCTGCTGGCCGCACCATTCCTGATGCAGGCCAGGATGCCATTGGCTCTCTTGGCCACCTGGGCACACTGCTGGCTCATGTTCAGGTGGGTATCAATCAGCACTCCCAGATCCCTCTCTGTCTGGCTGCTCTCCAGCCACTCCGACCCTTTTGTATGCTTTTTACATGTCTCAAAATTCTGGTGAATGTGCGTGTCTGGGGTATTGTACTACTATTGGCAATCAGAAGTAGCCTCACTTGTATAAGCATTTTTACATGTGGATATCAGCATGATGAAGACATAGGATTGTACTAGTTTTTCTGTATTAAAATGCTATTTATCAGATCTCTGCTGTTTTATTCCTAGCTGTTACTACTGAAACAGCACCTGTGTGGAGGAAACATACACAGTATTACATTAGCTGTATGATTGTTAATATTCAGCTCCATAACTAATGCTTTCAGTGAGATGCTATTATAGTCACATCCCTCTGCTAAGTGATTTAAATGTTATTTTGAAATGCAGGCAAAGATAGTTTGATTTCTTCATTTTCCTCTCTGTGTATGTAGCACATGTTCTGCTGTTGGCGTTCTTTCTGAACTTTGTAATAAATGCTGCCTAGAGTGAAAAGAAATGAGAAAGGAATCTTTGATAGAGTAAATAAATGCATTAGTGTGGTGGTGAATCCATGTGTTAGAGGATGGTTTATATATAGCGGCTGTGTAATCAGATTTACATATACAAAGAAACTCCCTTTTCTTAAATGATGATTTGTATGTGCAAACCAAATTTACTCACTCTGCTTTTTCAAAATTAGGTGAAAATGAGCTTTAAGCATATGAATGATGCTGTTGGTCTTCCTGTGGTGTATAGAAGTCTATAAACTGCAACTCAAATGTATTAATAGGTGGGGAATTTGTGTTTTTTTTTCTCTTCAATCTAACAGCTTTATGCTGGTAGGGGATTCTTTTTCTGGGAAGACCAAAGTACTACATGTGTTGGCAGATACACTGTCTCTTATGAATGAACGTGGTTATGGTGAAGAAGAGAAAGTTATTTTTAGAACTGTGAATCCGAAGTCAATCACTATGGGTCAGCTCTTTGGTCAGTTTGATATGGTATCCCATGAGGTAATGTTTTTTGTTACTGGGTTTTTTTTTGGTGTGTTTGGGTTTTTTTAGTAGTGTATAGTAATTGCTCACCTTTATCTGTTTTTGCTGTGGCTTTCATGTGGTTTGTGTAAGTGCACTTGTTTTAAGTATGTTAACTCATGGTGTCATTTTAACAAATGCTTCTGTGGCTTGTTCTAAATGAATTTAAAAAGAAGTGCAGTACAAATTGTGTATGCAGTTATGTAGGTATAAATAGGAAAAAAAAGGCAATATCATTCTGAGGGTCATTGTCCTAATAGAGTTGAATGCGTGCTAGGAAATCATGCCAAACTCAACTGCATTAATTTCATTGTCTATTCCTAACCAGTATAATCAAAGTAATAAAAAAACAATTCATGGATCCCCAAGTATGAAACTTAGGTTTGGAAAGGAAACAGTTGGAAGATGTGAATTTGAAATCGTGAAACTTATGGTGACTGTAGGGAGAAATGCAAGAAGCACCTTTAATTTCTGTAAATGGATTTACCACTCTGTTTGCTACCATGTTTTTTTAAAGGGGAAAAAAAAATACTATTTTAAAATTTACTGATGTTGCATGACCCTCAGAGAAACGGCAAAGTTACGTTCTATTGTCTGCAGAAGAGAATAATGAGGAGAGGAGTCATAAAAAGAACATAGAAGGTTTTTTGTGCCTTACGCTTTCAATTGAACTGGGTGCAATGTGTTCACTTCTGCGTTCTGCCCTCTAGTGGACAGATGGTGTCATTGCTAATACTTTCCGAGAATTTGCTTTGACCGAGACGCCTGATCGCAAATGGATTATCTTTGATGGCCCAATTGATACTCTGTGGATAGAAAGCATGAACACAGCTCTAGATGACAACAAAAAGGTATCAGTCAGGTGAAATAAATGTCCAAATAAAATAATGTGGCACACTGAACATATTTTTCTACATTAAAAAAATCCACAAATGCCAACAGCAGTGTCTGGTGTTTGAAAAAAAACAATCACAAGGTGGCTTTGGTAACAAGTTGGAAGCATTTTGGTTTGNGAGGTATGTCTGGATTTTTTACATTACTTTTATTGATGTTACAATCATCAAATCAACTCATTGCTGTAAGACATTAAATATATAGTATATATATATTGTCTTGTGTAATGTCATGTTCTAGGATTGTGAAAGAATTGGAATTTAAAACATTACATGTAAAATCTTTACTGAAATCCTACAGTTTTAAAACTTGCACTAACTTAGACACTTGAAGACAATCTCAAGACATGAAGGGTTGTATTTTTGAAATTAAGTTGTAACCTTACAACACTTTTGACAATGAGGCTTGGCATCTCCAAGTGAATACAAAAAGTAGAGACAACATTTTAAGCTTAATTTCTGAATGGCAATGTGTCATAATAGTCAAACTAGACTTTAATTTTAATAAGTAGGAATGATGGATCTCCAACTGGAATGCTTCAGTATTAACAATAGCAGCAAATATCCTTTCTCCTTTCTGCTTCATGTCTTGTCCTTATCCTGTCATACACAAGATTGGGAGTTACCTGTAATCAACCTATTGATAGGAGTACTATGAGCTAAGTGAAGCTAAAGCATGAAAAAAATATTTATTGCTTCATGTTATTGAACACTGTATGTGGCTAACTTTGCCTGCAGTTACACTTGTTTTTTGCTGATTTTCATATAGAACTGGCCTGTGATAAGAAGCATAATTTACAACTAATTACTTTTTCTGATCTTGCTGCTGCTTCTTCCTCTTCTTCTTCCTCCTCATCTTCATCCTCCATCCTCATTATTATTGTCACTATTATCATTATTATGATTACTGTCATTATTATCATTATAGCTTTGTTTGATGAGTGGGGAAATCATCCAGATGTCCATTCAGATGAATCTTATTTTTGAAACCAGGGATCTTTCCCAGGCATCAGTAAGTTTTCCATTTAATGAAAGTCTAAACCAAAACAAATTTCAGTGTATTAAATGTGTAATAAAATGAGTTTACAATTTTTCCTTAGCCTGCTACAGTGAGTCGTTGTGGCATGATTTATTTGGAACCTTCTCAACTGGGCTGGAGGCCACTGGTTACTTCTTGGTTGAATAAACTGCCTGAACCTCTTAACTTAAAGGGGGGGCATCAAGATCTTCTGCAGGGACTTTTTGATTGGTTAATACCACCAGCATTAATGCTCTGTCAGAAACAGTGCAAGGTACTTTTTTGCCATTTTTTCCTGTTAGCCTTTGTAGGGAGGGACTTCTCACTTAGGACAAGCATAGTTAGAGCTAATACAGAGCACCCTCCAGGGCAACTCGTGTGTCCAGTTCAGAAAGTAAAAATGAGAGTAGTTAGTTAAGACTATTAAGGTAATTATAGTTTTCAGTTTGTCCTTTTAAAAAATAAACTATTTAAAGCACAGTGAAAAGTCNAAAAACTTTTTTTTTTTTTTTTTTTTTTTTTCATTTAGAGATCTGTTGAAGTGGGAAGTCCTTTTTTAACTGTTAGGAAGTCCTTTTTTAACTGTTAGGGGGAAGGGACATGTATTTCCTTGCAAACTCTGTGGTACAATGCTTAGACTTTTGTCCCTCTTCTGCTGTAACTACTTCCATGGGAGTTTCCATTTTAAGATATATGATTGAAGTGGTCATGTGGTGACCATGAACATGGTTAACAAGCTAGAAGTCTTGATGTTTCAAATACAGAGAGGACTAATGGTCTGTCAGATGAAGGTCAGGGTAAACCTTGCCTTGAAGTAGTTGTTCAAACTGGCTGATTCTGTTATTATTTTAGTATTTTAGCTCCAAAAGATAAAGTGATCATACTAAGTATAATACCTATCCTTTTGTATCTTTTAGAAACTGGTACCTACAAGCAATACGAATGTTGTAGTAGCTCTGACACGGCTCTTTGAAATGTTGATTTGTCAAAGGGTCCAAGAAGATCCCACCAATAGAAACATCCGTGCATGGATTATGGTTGGTTTTTTAACCTGTAGAAAAATGTGTATCTGTTTCTGCATATGCATTCCTCAAAAATAATTGGACTAGTAAAAAAAATCTGGGATAAGAGACATGTGAAACAGTTTCACTACCTCCTCACTCTCTTCCCACAAACTTTGGAGATGCCCACATGAGACACAAGCCTTAGAAGTTACATGTATAGTTATGTATGTTAACTATTTTCCCAATTAACTGGGATAAAGAGTGTTTCTCTTAAATGTGCTTTATAACTAAGCAAGTACAACTTAAAGGAAATAGATGTGCATGTAGCACTGAGTTTTTGAGTTGTTTGAGCAAGATTTCCTTGTAAAGAGTGTTTTCTGAGGGCTATATTAGTTGGGTGCTCTGTCTGACCTTGTACAACTATGCTGATGAGAATATAAAAGTACTTAAAGTTGAAACTTAGAAAATCCTGAGACCAAATGGTTAAACTCTTCTCAGGCTTTGTCATATGCCATGATGTTTTAGTCAGTGGCCTTCATGTTTTTGTCATATATATACATACACACATACTTGAATAAAGAGTTTTGTTTGCTCTGTCTTTAATTGGATTACTGAATCTCTTTAGGCCATTTCTGTTCAAGGGTAATTTGTAACACCTATCTGCTTAATAGTGTTTCTCAGAGTTCTGTCCATAACTCAGACTGTGCAACGTTCATGTAATATGTCAACTTTTTACACTTTTCATCCTTCTAGGGTTGCTTTGCTTTTGCCACAGTCTGGTCCATTGGTGGAATGTGCGATAGTGACAGCAGAATAATTTTTGATAATTTCTTGAGGGAAACTTTGGCTGGAAAATCTGAACTAAATCCTGTACCAACGAGTGTGGGAAAATGGGAGTGTCCCTTTATGGAGAAAGGCTTGGTCTATGACTACCTGTTTGAGGTATGATTGATTGCTTCTGCATGTATTGGAGTGCATTGTTACAGTCTGCATGGGAGGAAAATATAGGTGGATGGATTTTTTTTTTAGTTTTACAAAGCTTGTTGGATATTGTAGAGTGTTGGTGTTGGATTAAATCTCACAGTGCATTTTTCATTTATTTTTCCTTTTTTGCATATGAATGTGCTGACAAAAATATTTTTTTAGCTAATACCGAGATGCACATATATTTATGATGTTGCCACATTATATTCTGTAGCTAAGGTGACAGACTTAAAATCTGGTTTTGTATCATAGGAAAGGTGTGGAGAGTCTAGAAGGAAAGTAAGGTAATGAGTCTGTAGCTATATTGCAGTTTTGTTCATGGTATCCATTGTAAATAGTAGATTATAATTATACATGATTATAATAGATATACTGATATATAATTATTGACTGGATAAGGCTGGGTGCTAGGTTGAACTGGATAATCTTGGAGGTCTCTTCCAGGTTGGTTAATTCTATGATAATACACAATTTTTGCATGTGATGTTCCGTTGAGTTTTTGTTTTGTCGACTGAAGAAAATCTTCCAGAAAAGATAGGACTTTAAGCACAAGTATGTAATTTGACACCTTAATAGAATCATAGAATCAACTAGATTGGAAGAGATCTCGAAGGTTATCCACTCCAACCTATCACCCAGCCCTATCCAATCAACTAGACCATGGCACTAAGTTCCTCATCTAGTCTTTTTTTTTAACACTTACAGGGATGGAAGCAACTCCCACCACCTCCCTGGGCAACCCATTCCAATAGCAAATCACTCTCTCTGTGAATAGTGTGATGAAGGGGTATATGTTAATGCAAAATGATATTTTTTCCAAAATTAATGTTATTTCTTTTTGATATTCAGGAGTCTTTCCCCCACCACCACTAACTTCAATAATAGTCAGATTGTCTTGCAGTGGTCATGGAAAGCATCACATAAAGGATAATCTAGATCTAGAACATTTAACAAATAATTACCAATATTACAGCATTGACTCAATCAAACTGGAAGAGAAGGTTCTTGCAGTCAGTATACTGCTTGCCCAATAGGTGGACTCAAGGAAGCTTCTTTCTGCTTATGGCAGAAGGCAATTAGCGAATTACAAGTGGTGTTAAGTATTTACTCACAAGTATCAGTCTCCTGATTCCCCAGGGCTAACTACAGCTTCAAACAATACCCAAACACTTGCGGAGGGTTCTGTTGGTGTTTTTTCAGACACCGAAGCTTCTGGTTGTTCCTACACTTTACAGGCTGCTGGGGAAAGGAGGCAGACAATCTCTGACCTTATCCTGGCTCCTCTGGATGATCTGCCTACCTCTAGGACTTCCCGATTTGGCAGGAGACTTTCATGGGTAGGCAGGATGTCTTGCAATGTGCAATATAGGCACAAATGTCATGATGGCTATGCAGGCCAAATGTGTGGAGGCATTTAGCACCTGTTCCTGGTAAACTCGAAGCAGTGTAGTTTCCAGGCAAACAAATCCTGAGTATCAGGGTTTGTTATTTTGTGGCAGAGCTGTCTTATAGCTTAGCATAGCATGGCAAGATGCAATTAGGCAGTAAGACAGAATCCTGCCAGGAGCAGAGAGCAATAGAAGCACACATGAATACAATGGTAGAGCACGTTGTGTTACCTGCTCATGTCTTTTTATCAATACAGTCCGAGACTAATGGGCCTTTGGACACAGAGTAGCCAATCAGAATGGCAGTTAGCCAAACTTAATCATATTAGGTGAAGCCATAGGCTTGCTTTGCCCAGATTTGGGAAGAACATAGGCCTTGCATGAGGCAGGCACAAGCCACGTGTATGTACTTTATTCACCATAGGATGTAAACAGGAGCAAGCCAGAGTCCTCAGACACAGCAGCTCCAAGTTCTTTGTCCTCTTTCCTGCAGTTGCTTCTCCCCAAAACAGTGAGAGTGAGAGCAAGAGCAGAGGAGNTTATAGCTTAGCATAGCATGGCAAGATGCAATTAGGCAGTAAGACAGAATCCTGCCAGGAGCAGAGAGCAATAGAAGCACACATGAATACAATGGTAGAGCACGTTGTGTTACCTGCTCATGTCTTTTTATCAATACAGTCCGAGACTAATGGGCCTTTGGACACAGAGTAGCCAATCAGAATGGCAGTTAGCCAAACTTAATCATATTAGGTGAAGCCATAGGCTTGCTTTGCCCAGATTTGGGAAGAACATAGGCCTTGCATGAGGCAGGCACAAGCCACGTGTATGTACTTTATTCACCATAGGATGTAAACAGGAGCAAGCCAGAGTCCTCAGACACAGCAGCTCCAAGTTCTTTGTCCTCTTTCCTGCAGTTGCTTCTCCCCAAAACAGTGAGAGTGAGAGCAAGAGCAGAGGAGCATGTCTGGGCAAGCCAGTATATGTATAAGCCTAATTTGGCCTATTCAGGCCTACCATGACAAGTAGTGTAACGTAAAGCAAAGTAAATATGTCATCTTCTGAAAATTAATTATTCTCATTTTTTGAAAGTGAAGTAGTAGAGAAAAGCTTCCCCACATATAGAAGCTACACCAAACTATTTTACATCTCTGTTTCTTCCTAGCTGAAAGGTAGAGGAAGTTGGGTTCATTGGAATGAATGTATCAAAAATGTTACTTACAGTGATACAAACGTGAAGATTCAAGACATTATAGTCCCAACTATTGATACAGTCCGGTATACCTATTTGATAGAGCTGTTCATTACCCATGACAAGTAAGTCACCTCACTTTATTGCAAATTTCAAAGATACATGTCACAGGCAAAAATACCACTGATTTTTTTTTTTTCATTTACTCCACTGTTTTTATCAAGTCCCTAAAGTTTATTTGGTCTGTTAAGAATAGACCTACAAACAGTACAATTTGTTACTTAAAGTCTGGCTTTAATTTTTTTATGAAGCCTTACTATAATCCAGTTCAGTATTCTTGTTCTGATGATGTTGGTATGACAACCCAAAGAGTTTTTGGACCTTCTTTCTTTTGTAATGAAATTTATATTTTCTTTTGTTGTTCCTTTGCTTAGTCCTATCAAACTCAGTTATTTTAACTACGGTCAGGTCATCTAGGAGAATGAAATATAGTCCAGTCTCAGGTTAAATTTCAAGACTGAAAGTTTTATGAAAGATGAACTACTGCAAGACTAATCAGGAGAAATTTAGTGCCCATGTATGTTCATACATTATCCAAAGCCAGTAGAATGAGGGAATAAATATGTCTCTTTTCGTTGCCCCACTTGTGGTGGGAGCAATTATGAGAGTATTATGTTAAATGTTAAATTTCAGTTTCTTCTTAAGTCATGTAGTGTTCTTAGAGGTAGAGCAAGCAGGGCAGGTTAGTAAAACCTCTGACTTCTAATTGTAGTTAGTTCATAATTTGATTCTGCAATTGCTATGCTTTCTTTCTTTGTGGAGACCACTGCTTTTAGTGGGGCCAACAGGTACTGGAAAATCTGTGTACATCAAGGACAAGTTAATGAACAACTTGGAAAAGGACAGATATTTTCCCTTCTTCATTAATTTTTCAGCTCGGACCAGTGCCAATCAGACCCAGGTTAGTAGAATAAATAATTTATGTTACATAAAGGTAGCATATATGAATATTTAATCTGTGCTTTGCATGTTTCTGTAATGTCTGCATTATAGAACATTATTATGGCCAGGCTGGACAAGAGGCGCAAAGGAGTCTTTGGCCCTCCAATGGGAAAGAAGTGCATTATTTTTGTAGATGATATGAATATGCCTGCTTTGGAGAAATATGGTGCGCAGCCTCCTATAGAACTTTTAAGACAGTTCCTTGACCATGGATTTTGGTAAGTATTTGAAATAAAACTGAATTTTCCTTGTTGCTTATTTCCTGTTACTTATTCCCTTGAATTTTACTTTCCAAACATTTTAAAAGAGCATTGTAAATGTTAAGGTAACTTTGATTTGTATAAAATTATATTGTTTAAAGTAGAAACAATTTCTCAGTTGTTCTTTAGCTGGCTTTTCAGTTTAGGAAATTGATGATCAGGTTGAGTTTAGGTTTTTTGGAAGGTTTTATTGCTGAACTAGAGCAGTACTTGTATGTGTAAATAAAATCATTCTTTTACACCAGGATTTTTTTAAGGTCTGCATCTTTCATTGTTTTGATTTTACTGGTGAATCTCCATACTTCTTTCCTTCTCTTCCTCCTTAGAGTGAATTTGATTTTACTGGTAGTAGGCTTGAAGGTAAATAAGCTATATGGCTTTGTCTCACCTGCTTTTGAGGTTTTTGACTCTGCTTGGACTGGAAGATTGGATGACATGGTTTCCTGAGGTCCCTTCCAGCCTGATATATTCTGTAATTCTAGGCATTTCTCAAATACTGCTACTTTTCTGACTCCACACTTAAATATCTGTTGCTCTTGATTCTTGCTACATTATGATTTTAAATACTTGAAAATTTCATGTCCTTTTTTTTTTGTAACCATTTAAAATGATCTCTCAAATTAGCATGATTAACAGGGGCATGGTTATAAGACTAGCTTTGATTGGGGTTTTGGTATTATTGTTGGTTTTGTTGTTACACTGTGGAGGTTTTTAAATTAAAAAATGTATTATGTAACATATTTTTAAGTACATACAATCTGCGTGTAGAGAGTACTCTGTAGTATAGATGCATCTAAGCTGTAACAATTGTGTTATATTGCTAACTAAATGTCACATGGCAATTTCTTTCCAAGGTATGATTTGAAGGACACATCTAAAATTACACTTGTTGACATACAGTTACTTGCTGCTATGGGACCCCCAGGCGGTGGGAGAAATCCTGTTACTCCTCGTTTTTTGAGACACTTCAGCATTTGCACTGTTAATTCTTTCAGTGATGAAACAATGATCCGCATCTTCTCTACTGTAGTCGCTTTCTATCTGAGGACTAGTGAGTTTCCTGCTGAGTTCTTCGCAGTTGGAAATCAAATTGTCACTGCAACTTTAGAGGTAAGAGGCAAATACCTCAATGGAAGTTGCCTTTCATTTGTTCAGTAAAGTTCCACTGGCTCAATAATAATGAAGTTGTCAATTAGGTTTTCTAGATAGTTTGTTTCTCTTCCTGTGTTTGCATAAATCTGTGGATATGCAAAGAAATAGGTAATTTTCTATATTTTCAGTTGTTTAAATTTATCATTCAAGCTTTCACCTGAAGGAGAGGATCGTATTATTAAAGGAAGTCAAGAGACCTGAGTGCTGTTCCTGGCTACACAGCAGATTTCGTTGCACTTTGCTGCAATTGTTTTTCCCATTTGCCATTTGGTTAGTTCCAGAACTGCATGAGGTGCATCTATTGTGCATAGAGGACTTTGAGATCTTTAGATGCTTATTAGGATTTATTAAGTTTGAAATGTTTTTAATTTGGTAAATACTCTTTTAAAAGACATTTAAGATTTTATTAATATAATAGTTGTTACTCATTTATTTATTTTGTTCTCTTTTGTTACTGTCTTAAGGTGTATAAGAAAGCCATCAAAAATCTTTTGCCCACACCAGGCAAATCTCATTATACATTCAACCTGTGTGACTTCTCACGTGTTATCCATGGTTGCTTGCTCATTAAGAGGATATCAGTTGAAAGCAAACATGTAATGATTCGGCTGTTTGTACATGAGGTATTCCGTGTCTTCTATGACCGCCTAGTAGAAGACAGAGATAGAGCCTGGTTGTTCAATTTAATGAGGGATATTGTGAAAGAACATTTTAAAGAAGCATTTGATTCAGTTTTTTCGCACCTGAAGCAAGGGGACACGTCTGTGAGTATCACATTTAATCTGTTGCAAAGCAGGGTTTTTTTAAATTATGAATTTTGGATGTGTTTGGAAGGATTTAAATGTTGAATGTAGACATCTTTTCAGAAAAATATTACATTTAAAATGTGGGCAAGTTTATTGCTTGTACATTTAAAAAATAAATTGTGTGCATCTGATTGTGAAAGAAAACTTGCCTCTTACTTCAAAAAATGTGCAACATTTAGCAAAAACATCCAGATATTTTAATTATTAAACTTAACGTTTTGTTAAGCTTCTAGATATTTGCACGTAGAAATAAAGCATCCAGTTAATCCATATGTCAGCAGAGCAACTTGACAGAGGAAAAATCTGTCACACATTTTCTTGGAGATGTAGCAGCACATGTTGAGTCTTTGGGCAATGAACGGGAGATAACAGAAACAGCCAGAGTAATTTATAAACCACTACCACAAAAGTAAATGGGGTCTGTGTTTTAGTACAGTGCCTGAAGGGAGCAATCTAAATATTAAATTCTTAAATGGAGTCCCAGAGATCTGATTTACAGGATAAAGAAACATTCCCTTTTAAAATGATATTGAAAATTGTAAAATGTACACCTGTATGCACTTGGTGTAATCTGAAGGCCATCATTATGAGTTTTTTAATGGCTCTTTGAGCCAATTGAGTTCTAAGAAGAAATGATGAAGTAGAATATGGTTTAATAAGGACAATAGAGAATTTTGAGGTGTGTGTTGCCTGTGAGACGAAATAGCATTTCTTCTGGTGTATTTATCTAAGTTCTCCTTTGTTGTGTTCTAAAATTCCAGTGAGGATTATTTTCATTGAATATTAAACTTGACTTCATAATTTGTCGAATGTTTACAACAGGTAACGGAAGAAAACATGAGAAATTTGTTTTTTGGTGACTACATGGTTCCAGAACTGGAGGGAGATGAAAGACTTTATATTGAAATTCCAAGCGTTCAGCTGTTCAGTGGTGTTGTGGAGCAGTGTCTGGATGAATATAATCAAACCCACAAAACACGAATGAACCTGGTAGTTTTCAGGTACATTATTAAGAGCTCTAAGCAGTAGTTGGTAATTCAATATATTCAGTTTTATGGACTGTGTTTTTTATACTTGAAGGTGGGTGTCAGGTTTGCCTGCAGCCACTGGACTTTTCATTTATCTAATGTCAAAGATTCTAAGGTTGTGAGGTGCAGAGTTAAGGTAGAGCTCAGATATAGCTATATGTCTACTCTGTTGTTATGCTGCACAGCTGTGCCCCACTCTGGGGTAAGTACCCAACCTGGTGCTGCAGCTAATCCTTTGAAAGTTTAGACTCAATAGGAAACTGTTATCTGAAAGTTTAGACTCTGTAGGCAACTTGTAATCAGGCGTAGTTACAACTGAGAGATTAGGAGGAGGTCACAATTCCTTCTCTCTGTTGCTTGACATTTCTGACTCTTCATGTTTGCCAGTGTAAACTGAGATGCAGATGCTTCTTTAAGGAGATTAGGGTTAGCTTAAGCCCATAACATAACAATTTATTTTAGTCTAGATCATTTTGACAGGCTGGATTTCTGAGTATCTGTATATACAACTGTGCTGGGAGTTTGACAAAGCTAGCGGCCTCTGATGAGAGGCCACTTCCTGGATGTAAAAGTGTTATCCCAGTTACCTTACTGAAGAGCAGCCAGGAAAGTATGTCAGACTGTAGCCTTGGAATCCAGTCTCATGGATAACATCTCAATTTGACTCCTTTATTTTTTAAGCAATGCAAATTAACAGGAATTTGATTGTCTTGTCTTAAAATGCTTCAATTTTTATTTTGAGACCACTTTTAACTGCTGTTGAGTTTGCTTTCATTTCCTCATGCCATCTTCTGTAGACCTTGCTGCATATTCCAAGATAAACTCTGCTGTGTTTTCACAATAGATAGGACTCTCGGTAATGCACAGATAAAAGTTTCTGAAGATGATATTCCAATATCTATTTCACATGTAAGTTACAAAGTGCTGTCAGAGGCAGAGGGAAGAAAGAGGTTAGTTGATATAAGTAGGTTTTTTCCCAATTGTTCTTCTAAAAAGTATTTGAACTGTTATACTTCGAGAAAATTAAGACTGCTAACACTACTATGATTAAGCAGAGAATTTATGGTAGTTTTCTTCAGCACTTTTACCTGTATAGTGCTTCTGTTCTCTCTGTTGCCAATTCCTTTTGGTAGCTTAGAGTCGCTTATAATTTAGCTAGCTACTGACAAGTATAAGAGAGGAGCTGTCGGTTCTGTTCTATTTTGTCATGCAAGCCCTGTCTTTTTCTTCCTCTTCCCTACCACTGCACTGTCATTCCTGAAATTTATTTTGGAGATGCCATTTCTGTCCATGTTTCACAGATGTGTAGTTGCACAAATGTATTTCTGTCATGGTAATCAGCACACCCCAAATACAGATATGCATTGGAGCATTTGTCTCGTATAAGCCGTGTTCTGAAGCAGCCAGGAGGTAACGCATTGTTGGTTGGAGTGGGAGGAAGCGGACGTCAGTCTTTGACTCGACTAGCAGCATTCATGGCAAAGATGTCTGTTTTCCAACCAGAGATTTCTAGCACCTATGGTACAAATGAGTGGAGAGAAGATCTGAAAGTGAGTAGTAATAACCTGTCTCCACTTTGACATGATTTTGAAGGAGAATATTTTGGAATGTACAATAATTTAATTGCCTTGCATTTTTAGAGTCTGCTGAAGAATGCAGGTGTAAAAGGCTTGAAAACTGTCTTTATAATCACAGATGCACAAATTAAAGAAGAAAGCTTTTTAGAAGATGTTGACAGTGTCCTCAACACTGGGGAGGTACCCAATCTTTTTGCAGCAGATGAGAAACAAGAAATTATAGAGGTATCTTTAGAAATTCTCTTCAATCGCACCTGTCTTTTAAGCTATTTTGTCAGTTTAATTTACTAATAAATTACCTACATATGCTTCTAGTTGCCATTAAAAGTGATTTTTTTTTTCCTACAGACCCAAGTGTTCTTGCTTTGAGATAGCCATATCCCTTGATAAATGTTGCTGTGTTATTTTTCCTTGCATGAAAGTTAATGACCATTTTGATACCTGTATTTCATGTATTTTGCAAAGAACTCAGATTATAGTTCTAATCATCTTTCTCTATTACTGTTTCATTTATGCCAGGTAATATAATAGCAAGACAATGTGGCTCTTAAATTTTTTACAGTGGTATTAACATATTCAATTAGTGTATGGTAGAATGTGGTAGATATCCATTATGTGCCAAATGGAGTAAAGTTGACATTGACTCATTTAACTCTGTTCTGTCAAAATATTTCCAATTTTAATCTATTGCTACAAAAGTAGTATTTGTCATTTATTTTACTTGCATAATTATGTAAAGTATATTATGTGAAGTATGCATTGGTAGAAGAATAATTTGAGTTTAGGAGTTGGTAGTGAGTGTTTCATGGATTGTTAAATAATTGAGGATACTAGCATTTTTCAGTAGTCTTTAATTTCAGTTCTAGAGATTTGTCCTTGTTTTGAGAGACTACTTGGTTTGGTAAATGAATATATTTTGATGCTTGAAATGTAAATCTTTCTCTCCAGTTAGGTAAATACAGCATATTTTAGTGTAATATTAAAGCTAAAAGAGGTCGTTAGTAAGTTAATGTCTTGAAATGTTTAGAGGACTTGTATGAGGCTTAAAGCAGAGCTGCTAAGAAAAATACTTGGTTTTGTGACAGTGGTTTTGCAGAATAAGGGTAGTAATTTACCTCATCTCTTTCTCTTAAATCTTTGAATGACTGAAGATTGGTTGTAGTTAAGCCTGATAGTTGTATCTATCATTAGAAAACTACAGGATTTTATTTCTGCAAGCAGCTAGCAATGAATTTTGACTTGTCAGAATGTACCTTAACCCTCAGTCTCATAGTTATGTGTCTTATCCATCTGTAATTGATCTTGGGATGGATAATCATTTTTTTTGTTCTGACATGTTCTCCGTTGCTCAAAGCAGCAGATGATTATTTCTACACGCTCTATTGAGCGTGTCCAGAGAAGGGCGACGAGGCTGGTGAGAGGCCTCGAGCACAAGCCCTACAAGGAGAGGCTGAGGGAGCTGGGGTTGTTTAGCCTGAAGAGGAGGCTCAGGGGTGACCTTATTGCTGTCTACAACTGCCTGAGGGGTGGTTGTGGCCAGGGGGAGGTTGCTCTCTTCTCTCAGGTGGCCAGCGCCAGAACGAGAGGACACAGCCTCAGGCTGCGCCAGGGGAAATTTAGGCTTGAGGTGAGGAGAAAGTTCTTCACTGAGAGAGTCATTGGCCACTGGAATGGGCTGCCCAGGGAGGTGGTGGAATCGCCGTCCCTGGAGCTGTTCAAGGCAAGATTGGACGTGGCACTTGGTGCCATGGTCTAGCCTTGAGCTCTGTGGTGAAGGGTTGGACTTGATCTGTGAGGTCTCTTCCAGCCCTGATGATACTATGGTACTACTATGATACAATGAGTTGTCAGTCCCAGACAAATATCTTAATCCTGTTCTCAGGTGGTATTTACTGCGTGTTCTCATTTCTAGGTTATTCTACTTATTTCATTTCATAATTTTTTTTTAATCATGCTTCTGCTGTCATTAGCAGGGTTGCTACAGAACTTCAGAAGTGCTAAATGAGAAATTATGTAACTGTTTCTACCAATGTATTATTCCTAAGGGCGTTCGTGCAGTAGCTCAGGCTGGCAGTAAACAGGAGGAACTCAGTCCTTTGGCCTTGTTTACATCTTTTGTGAATCGCTGCAAAGAAAATCTCCACCTTGTGGTAGCATTCAGCCCTATTGGAGATGCTTTCCGCAATCGTCTGAGACAGTTTCCCTCACTTATCAAGTGCTGTACTATTGATTGGTTCCAGGTATAGGAAAACGTTTATATTGTGTCCTCAATAAACTACTTCCATTTTCTGACAGTCTCCATTTTCTCATTCCTTTAGCTTTTTCTTGTTTTCTGTAGGGAATAGTCCATATTTTTCAAAATTTTAAATTTAGTAGGCATTTTTGGTGAAATTTTGGGAGCTCTTTGGTGTGACATCTCAGTATTTCTACAACTGTATAAACCTAAATTTCCTTGCAACAAATTCTGTGTCTGGAGTAGTGAATAGTCTGTTTATATTAATTTGTTGTTTCATCCAGTATGTGTATATTTTGAAGTACTACAGAAACCATTTCAGTGTGATCATAAAATGGTCGTAATTTCTGCCTGCAGATCTTGCATCATTGGATTGACTAGCAAATGAAAGCCCTGTTCTTTATCAGTAGATTTCTTACAGTGGAATAATTACCTTGGAAATTTACTGTAGTTAACAATACATGATGTAGTTGGTGTGGCTCTCAGTAAAGTAGAATTGGCTCTATACCTTGGCCTGGTGCTGTCATTAATTTTTTCTGATAAAGAATGACATAGGCACAGGAAGGTTTGTATAGAGTGGCAATGTGTAGCTTGTAACTACAAGATCATCCAGGAGTTGCCAGAAGAGTTTACTGCCTGATCTAACCCTTGTATCAGTTCGTTGTTATTGTTACGCAGTTTTGTCTAATATGTCTTGTTCCTGTGTTGTTTTTATAAGTATGAAGTCTGCCAACAGCTGAATTTTAAAAACACATCTCTCTTCACTTCTCCCTCAGCCATGGCCTGAAGATGCCCTTGAGCATGTGGCAAATAAATTCCTGGAAACACTTCAGCTCACAGACAGTGAGCGTCAGGAAATTGTGCCTATCTGTAAATACTTTCATACTTCAGTTATGTCACTGTCTGGAAGGTCAGTAGTAGAAACATTAAGAAGGATAGGGTTATGCTGTTGAAAGGAGTAAATTGAGCAAAAGAGTACTCAAAAGCAGACCATTTAGAAATAAGAAACAACAAAATAGTAGAATGAGTTTTGTTACTAATGATTTCTGTCTTTGAAGTTAATGTATGCAATCTTTCTGCAGGAAAATACTGTACCAAATTGTTTGCTGCTGTTATTTGTCAGATAGTTACATAATATTTCAAACAATAATTCAGCTGACAAAAAAGAGAGAAAACAAAACCTAAAGTTGCCTTTTTTTTTTTAATAGGTTCTTGCAAAGTTTAGGACGCCATAATTATGTTACTCCTACTTCTTATCTGGAGCTTATTGCTGCTTTTCAGAAGCTTCTTACTCAGAAACGAGATGCTGTAATGAAAGCCAAAAAGAAATATGTGAATGGACTAGATAAACTGGCTTTTGCTGAATCACAAGTGAGTTAGGACAAAAATGGAGCTGAAAATTAGAAGTGTTTGGTAAAAGCAGGTATTTTCCTAGAAAAGTCAGTCAAAAACAATAGTTCTGATTGTGTTCAGCCTGAACTTCAGTAGAATGGTAAGAAATTAATTTTGCCTTTTCTATGATCATAATAGTTGTTCTAGAGGCCACAGACCTCTAAGCACGTATTGCTATGCAGAGTGTCAACAGATCTTCCCTTTCCTAAGGGGTTAACAGGATGAACATAGTTCTTACAACTGGTAGTTGTACATGTGAGATGAAATAACTTTTGATTTGAAGCTGGATGTTATTTCTTTCCATGAATAAATTAGCCATTTGCTCATCTAAATTGTTGTTACTACTGCTGAATTCTGTCTGATTCTTCTGCATGTTTATAGGTTGGTGAGATGAAACATGAATTAGTTCAGCTGCAGCCCAAACTGGAACAGGCTAAATTGGATAATGCAAGTATGATGAAGGTAGTTATACAAATGCAGCTTTGTATTTTCTAGTGTAAGCATGTGTTTACCTGAGATCTATAATTTCATCTCCATAATAATTAACTTTGCATAAGAATTCTTAATCATACAATATACTACTACTTCAGTATTCCAACTGATTGTGAACAGATTCTCAAGAGTAAGCCTGTATAAGGTTGCTCCTAAGTAACTTTCTGAATGCAAGAGCTGCGTTGAGGTTCTTGAGCTCAATTCTTGTCTACTGCCATTTGCAGTAATATGATACTTGTCATTGTTTATGCTTAGATCCTTAGTATTGGAAGAAAATTACATTATTTTTGTAAGATACGTACTGGATATACACTCCTTGCTTAAGCTCCATGCTGAAGGATGTTAGAGGAACTTTCATGCTGGATTTTTCAACATCTTCTCCAAACATTGTGAAACCAATGAACAGCTCTTCAGCGTACAAAACAAACATAGCCATTTTGCAGTCTGTCTTTGCATATACAAGAATTATATACTTGATTTTTTTAAGGATGCTAACAACAAAAAAAAAATCAATAGAAATTTAGTGGGGTGTAGGATCCAATATCTCAGGTGTTTAATTTTAAAGTTCTGGTTTACAAACATACACTTACCAAATACACTACTGTTGCATAACAAAGCAGTGACTTTTCATTGACACTTATATGTACTTGCTTCTGATATGTGTTTTTACAGATACTGTGATATCTTTTCCACCTACTTTTACAAACCTAATAAAACCAAATGCTAGTATGTAGAACTCTAAGGGGAGGACTTGAGTGAAGACTGAAAAGAAATTAAATTTCAGCAGTCAATGTTATAGATTATGAAGTTCTGAAAACTCAATGTAGTGATTTTTTTGGTTACAGACGGATGCACAAACATGAAGAGTTTGTCTCCTGAACTTAAAGCATATTTTAAATAGCTTTTATTGACAGTAATCTGATGTTAATTTTCTCTTTATATTTTACAGTATTCCATAGGGGCTGTACTAAGTAATTTCAGTTTATTTGGTCATTCATTGCTTAGTAGGAAGCTCACTCGTATGTTTTCTTTAGACTATAGAAATAGAGTCTGCAGAAGTAGAACAAAAAAGGAAAACTGTGAAAGTAGATGAAGAAATTGCTACAGAAAAAGCTGAAGCAGCTCAGACACTGAAAGACGAGTGTGAGAGTGACCTGGCAGAGGCAATTCCAGCCCTAGAGGCAGCACTTGATGCTCTTGACACGTTGAAGGCAAGCATTTGAAGAAGTTAATTAGCATGATAAAAAAAATAAAATCCTCTTCTGTTTATTTGACAGAATGCACTAAGAGGAAAATAATAGGTGTTAAATTTTCTCAGTTTTGGCAAGAGAGACAACTTATACAGCCGTTGTTCAGTATGTTGCCTCCTAATGTACTCAGAATACTAAGGGGGGTGTGTGTTTTAAGAAGTCTTTGTCTGCAAGAAAGCCCACTTGTGGGAAAAGTAACCCACACCTGAAGATACCAGCAGTGGTATCAGGTGAATTTCCCCTTTCAGCTAAGTTAATGCTGATCACCAGTGTGTTAATGTGGCACTTGTTTATGGTGAAGAATTATCTGGATCGGGTCTTTGGTTTAAAGGTTTGGGTTTTTTCATGACTTACATGTTATCTGAAAGCACTTTCATTGAAAAAATGCCGCAGGAATTTAGTACGGTAGGAAGTAGTTTAGTAAGAGTTACGAAGTATGTAAGATGTTAGATAATACTTGTGGAAGTGTATAAAACCAATTCTGATGGGGACTTTTTAAACATGATTTTGATTAATCATTAATTTGCAATTATTAGCATTTATTTAATTTTTATTTGCTTTGCATGAGATACAGTAATCGATATTGTTAACTGTCCTGCTCATACTATGTCATCCTTTCTGAAAGTCCTCTATGATTATGCTCATTGGCAATGATATTATAATTTCTTTTTCTTTCTATTATTTCATTTGTCTTAGTGGTGAGACAGATACAGCATTTGCCATAATTTTTCTTAATGTGATTTTTTATTTTAGCCTTCTGATATATCGATTATGAAATCAATGAAAAATCCTCCATCTGGTGTCAAACTTGTCATGGCTGCTGTCTGTGTCATGAAAGACATAAAACCCCAAAAAATTGCAAATCCTTCAGGGACTAGAGGCAAGGTAAGGTGACAGACAATAGTTTCAAATAAACGCATAGGTGATTTTTTTCAACACAGAGCACTTGTTCAGTAAATGAGGTAGCCCAAGGTCCACTAAAGTAAACAAATGCTTAGAGCCTCCAGCCATTATTTTAGTGAGAACTTCCAGAATTCTAGAATATTCCAAGTTTGTAATGTGCGAAGAGAATACTTCTGATTTGCTTGAGTTGTGTAACATGTAACTCCTCGCTGAGATTGTGCTCAGCTTTTAGCTTTAGCTATGGTTATGAGGAAATATTTGATCTGATAAACTTTCTCCATTATTGATTTCTTGAAGATGTACAAGGTCACTAGTATTAAATGTGTACAAGTTTTAATTTAAAGAGATTTGTCAGGTTTTTATTTGTGTGTTCTTTTAAAAGCTTGAAAAGTTATTTCATAATGTGTTTTGTAGGTTTTGGATTACTGGACTCCAAGCATGAAACTCCTTGGTGATATGAATTTCTTAAAGGATTTGAAAGTGTATGACAAGGACAATATTCCAGTAAGACTTCTGTCTGTTTTTTTGCTGATATTTACCCTGGAGAGACTTTCTTGCACGGAGGAAAAAAAACATATAGTATCAGAGGCCTCATTTGTGCCAAGTTAGTCAACTTCTGTTACAAGCAAGGATCTTACAAGATGATAGGGCATCTCTGCGAGATGAGTATGGTCACAGCAGGTGACTCACGCTGTTTCAGGGTGAGCCTTCTAAGTGGTGTTTCAGAAGGTTCCCTTTGGGAATTTGTAAAGCTTTTATAAAAGCCTGTTTTTTATTTGAATGAACTGTCCTGTGTACAAATGTTTCTAACTTTACATGCAGTATCTCATCAAAGGCAAAACCAACACCTTTGAAAAACTTTATCAGGTTAAATAGTCTTTTCTGTCTCCTACTCTGTGTCCAAAAGTGGCCCTCAACAAGTGCCTTGGAAGGAACAGGAGTGGTATATGTGATGATGTCTCCAAGTACTCTTCCAGTCTGTGGCACTTAAGATGAGACTGGAAGAGCATTTGAAGAAATAATTTCAAAGCTAGTGACTTAAAATTAATCTCTTCTCTATAATTTCTGTAGTCCCCTTAAGACAATCTAAACTTTCTGCATCTACAGGAATTTTTACATCCCAGAAGTCTAAGCAGTATGAAAAGCTGTCTCCTTTTGTTTCCTCTGAACCTGGGTCATTTTGGCCTCATTTAATGTGTTCTCTTTTGGAGATTGGTAGGTTTTTTTTTGTGGAACCAGGGAGCATTTTATCTCAGTCCAACCTTTTTCTGACGTTTTTTGTGCTAGTTTTTCTAAAGCAGTTGCTCTGGCATTATGAACTTCTTTCTATTTTTTAAGTATCTGCTCACATTGATGCTCTTCTGTTTCAGATTGTATTATCTGGTTGCATGAATGCTGACTTAGTGGGTAATATTTGAAGTATAAAAGACATAAATGTAGAAATGTATTAGCTATATAACTTGGTTTAAAATATGACTGTCTTCCCTGGGGTTTACTATCTGGAAGTTACTCTTGCCATTTGCCATAGTGAGAGTTAGATGTGCTTTGCCCTTCATAAAACTGATCCCCAAAAGTAGGCACATACCTTGTGCCTACAGTGTAATTGTTTTAGATTTTAGTCTTACATTACTAGAAATAGATTTTTATAGTGATCCTCTATAGCTGTGTCTTGAGAAAAGATAGCAAGTAGTGAAATAAGTGTGTTTTGAAGAAGAGACAGTGCATTTAGGGTTCTCTATAACTCTAATGCTCTTAGCACTCAGGTAGCAGGAATTGTAATGAAGGATAAGGATAGGATTAGAATGAACACCAGAAAAGACCCCAAAGCTTGGTAGGAAAATGAAAATGGACAAATGAGCAGTATGGTCTGTCACAATTAACACTGAGTTGTTCTTTATTGCTTCATGAGGTAGAGAAATGCCAATCAGTCAGCATAATTTTAAAGTGTCAGCTAGAAGACTTTGATGAGCTATCATGTTTTTGTTATCCAGGCAGCTGTCATGCAGAAGATTCGGACTGAATACTTGACTAATCCTGAGTTTGATCCACAAAAGGTGGCTAAGACTTCCTCAGCAGCGGAAGGTTTATGTAAATGGATTATGGCAATGGAGGTGTATGACAGGGTTTCAAAGGTGTGTTTTTGATCCTGGTCCTTCTGTACTATAAAATCTTCCCTTTGCTTGGTACACACACTCAAAGCATTGTATTAAATAATAAAGTTACCAAAATATGTTGTAAGGATTTGCATTGTGGTTGTAATTGAACAGATTGTTGCACCCAAGAAAGATCGTCTAAGAGAGGCACAGCAATCCCTAGCAGAGACACTGACACTCCTGAATCAGAAGAGAGAGGAACTTGCAGCAGTTGAAAACCGTTTGGCTGATTTGGAACGAACTTTCAGAGAGAAAACTGAAGAAAAGGCTCGTTTAGAATTGCAGGTTGATCAGTGTGCTAAAGAACTAGAACGAGCAGAGAAGTTGATTGGAGGCCTTGGTGGAGAGAAATCAAGGTCAGGTTAAGGTTCTGATGTCAGATACAACAGCTATTGTAGAAACAGACTTTGTGCTTCAGCTCTCTGAGCCTTTAATGCTGTAACTCTGGCTGAGGGCTGCACTGCGTAGGAGTGTGATATTTTGGCCCTTGAAAGATTCCTTATTGGTTGTAATGTAAAAATACAGGCAACAAACTTGGAAGAATCATGGAGAAAGTCTTTAGAACAAGAATAAAATATGTGACTGTGGTGCCCTTGTTCTCTGCTTGAAGTTAAGATCAACAACAAAAAACCCATTGATTTTTATAATTAATATGGAGGTTTCAGCACTTCTTTTGGGGTTCTATTGTTCTTCTGGTATCTTCTTGTTATAGATGGAGCAATGCTGCAAATGATCTCCAGGACATATATGATAATTTGACAGGAGATGTTCTGATATCAGCTGGTGTGATAGCATATCTGGGAGCTTTTACTGCAGAGTTTCGAGAAGAATGTACCAAGGATTGGAGTGAACTGTGCAAGGTTGGAAGATTATATTAGCTATTTAAATATCTATTTGCTTTTTTTGGAAACGATTGCAGAATACTTCAAAACTGTCTGGTTTGTTTATTGTTAGCCTAGTAAAACTCATTAAGATCAATGGGATGAATTCTGCTGATCTAATATTCTGTAAATTTTAATTATTGCAGTGAATTTAGACTTAGAGTAGAAAGGAAATAGGAAGTCATAATTGACTTTAGGGGACTGGAAGGCATGTCTGATGAGGAGAGCCTAAGGGACCTGGGACTTCTCAGTCTGGAGAAGAGTGAGAGGGGATTTAATAAATGTTTATAAATATCTGAGGGCTGGTCAGGTGAAGGGATACAGGTTCTTCTCACTTGCTCCCTGTGATAGGACAAGGAGCATTAGGTGTAAGTTGCAGCACAAGAGGTTCCACCTCAACACAAGGGGAACTTCTTTACTGTAAGAGTCCCAGAGCACTGGAACAGGCTCCCCAGAGGCATTGTGGAGTCTTCTTCTCTGAAGACTTTCAAGGCCTGTGTGGATGCATTCCTCTGTGATCTGTGCTAGATAGTGTGGTCCTGCTCTGGCAGTGGGGTTGGACTCGGTGATCTCCTTAGGTCCTTCTAATGCCTAATATCCTGTGATCCTGTGACCTTGTAAGGCTTGATTATTACTTAAAATCTCAGGTTTTTCTCTATTTTACCTTTAAATGAAAGAACCACCTTGTGTAAAAAAAAAAATCTATAACTCACACTGGCACGTATTTGTTAATTAAATGGTTGCTTATGCTGTTTGCAAAGGAACAATTCCAACATACTAATGCCATAATTCACATCTGAAGTGCTTGGAAGTCACTGATTGAAACTGTGATGCTAAACAGTAAAAAAATCAGCACTGGATCACTGCATTGAGTTAAGGGAAGATGTAGTCACTGGATGATTTCTGACTGCATGTGACTTTTTTAAGGTAGTGCATTGTCATAACCTCATGTAACATTGAGAAGATGCAAAAAACAGGAAAAATTCCACAAATGTGGGTAGCTATTTATTTTTCCCAGGATCTTTAGTTTTACTTGGCTTGTTTCAAACTTTTAAAAGGACCTTCTTATTGTCAGAACTGAAATAGCATTTAATAAAAGAGGTAGAGAAACAATGAGTCAAGATAAATACTATTTTCTTTTTATCTGTTTTTTTTTTTCCAGGAGAAAAATATTCCTTGTTCTGAGAATTTCTCTTTGAGTAAGACTCTTGGTGACCCAATAAAAATAAGAGCCTGGACTATTGCTGGTTTACCAAGTGACATGTTTTCTGTAGACAATGGGATCATTGTTGACAATTCAAGGCGTTGGTAGGTGATAAGGAATTTTAATATTAAGATACAAGGAATTTTTCACTACTTCAAAAAATAAAACCAAACAAAACAAAACAAAAACCCGAGAAAAAAAAAAAAAGCCTAAATCAAGTCAAGCTAAACCCAACCAAAAAAGCCTAACTAAATATTGGGAGAAAATGTAGCTTCTGTAGACACAAGGTAGTCAAAATAAGGAGTGGATTTTTAATATTTGAAACATTTTAAAATAATCTAATGTTTTTAGAAATTGCAAGCACTGAGGAAACTGTCTTGTATCTTCTAGGCCGTTGATGATAGATCCTCAAGGTCAAGCGAATAAATGGATCAAGAATTTTGAGAAGAAAAATCACCTGAACGTTGTTAAGATCGGTGACATAGCTTACATGAGAACTGTGCAGAACTGCATTCAGTTTGGAACTCCACTTCTGCTGGAAAACGCTGGCGAAGAACTAGACCCATCACTTGAGCCTCTGCTGCTGAAACAGACTTTTAAACAAGGTACAACAAATTTAATTCTTAACCCTGAAGTAGATCTCATTAATGTTCATCTTGCAGTCTGTGTTACTCGCTGATGTTATTCTTATTACTCTCTCATTTGCTGCTGCCTGAGGTTAAGAGGAGTGGAATTTCACAACAGTCTGAAGTTCTAATTTATTTTTTTAATTAATATCATAGAATCAACCAGGTTGGAAGAGACCTCCAAGATCATCCAGTCCAACCTAGCACCCAGCCCTATCCAGTCAACTAGACCATGGCACTAAGTGCCTCATCCAGTCTTTGCTTGAACATTTCCAGGGACAGTGACTCCACCACCTCCCTGGGTAGCCCATGTTACAGTAATTTTATGTGAAAGCCTTCATTATTTTACTGTAGGAGGCTGAACTGCCCTCTACAAAGGGAAGATTGTCAATGAAATTGTTTTGCTTGTTCATTTTCATGTTTTAATCTGACTACCATTGCTAAATTTTGCCCAAATCAGGAAAGCTTGTGAAGGCATTTATCTTAATCCACAATTTTCCTGTGTTGCTGTGAAACTTGCTAAGTATATACAAAATGGTTTCTCAACATTTCTTTCTTTTCCTCAAAAAACAGTGAGAAAAATGCAGAGAAGCACAATAATTCCATGACTCTCCACTGCCATTTCCAGTATTGTGTATGCATGTTGGAAGCACAGTAGTAATTGAACTGATTTGAGTTCTTCTTCATAGAATGAAATGTGGACTTGCTGAAGTCTCTGAGAATTTTTCAGAGTATTAGATGTATTTATTTACTCATTTATTTATTCACTCATTACTTTGCCAGCAATTTGTCACTGACAAGAAATTATTTTTTCTTCAATGAGAAAAGCAGTAATTTTTTTTTTGTACAAGTAATTGATGCAGATATTTTTTTTTACATCTCTTTTTAGGAGGCATGGACTATATCAGACTTGGTGAGACCACTATTGAGTATTCCAGTGATTTCAAGTTGTTTATTACTACAAAACTGAGAAATCCACATTACATGCCTGAAATAGCTACAAAAGTTTCTTTACTCAATTTTATGATAACACCAGAGGGACTTGAAGACCAATTGCTAGGCATTGTTGTAGCAAAAGAGAGGTAAGTCTCTCTTCATGGCAAGGAGACATTAAAGTTTCTTATGACATAACTACAAGAAAATGAGAGGTGAGTCTGTTGCAAACCAAAAGGAGCAATGTGGTGTAAATGTCTCTCACTAGCAGCTTTTTTTTAAAAAGGTTGTTTATCTTGTTTTCATATCTGAAAAGGTTTTTAAGGAAGTAGATTGTCATGTTTGCTAAGGAGTGAGTTTCCGCATGTTAATTAAAATCACAGGTATCAAATAAGTGTTTTCATGGCAACTTTCTTATGACATATTCCTCAAATGTTAGAAAACCCTGTAAATATGATTATTCTTTGAAGGTTATGTACCTCTTGTAATTTTTGCAATGTACCTGAGCCACCACACGAGGTTGCAGAGTTTTGAATATTCACCTTTAATTTCATATTAAATAAATGCTCAGTACCTCTGATACAGATTATGGATTTTATCTGAACTCTTACAGGTACTCAGAGGAGTACTGTCTGACTTGTATGGAAATGTCAATACAGTTGAGCTACTATACTCAGTTTCCTAACAAAGTGTTAACAATAAGTTTATTCTGCATAGCAGGCAGCAGGGATATAACAAGGAAAACAAGGACACAGACATTTGCAAGATGCTAAAATGTTAAAATCTAGGCTATCATTTCCAAATATTGAACTTAAGTTATGCCAAGAAATGTATGCTCAGAATTGTAAATATATGCTGGACAGTAGCAACCTCTTGACATAGAAGAGAATATTCACAAATACTTACTGTAGGAAGAGTCATCTTCGTGAACTTCCTTTAGAGTCAGTGGAAGGTTTGAGCATTGACTGGTTTTATTGTTTTTCTGCATTAGACCAGAATTAGAAGAGGAAAGAAATACTCTCATCCTTCAGTCTGCAGCCAATAAAAAGCATCTAAAAGAACTTGAGGGGAAAATTTTAGAAACTTTACATTCATCTGAGGGGAATATTTTGGAAGATGAGACTGCTATAAATGTCCTGGATTCTGCTAAAATTACGGCCGATGAGATCACAAAGAAACAGCAGGTAGGGATTATACATCTGTCTTCTCTTCAACAATACACAGAAATAACAGGTTCACAGTTGCAGCTAGCAGGACTGTGAATTAGACACAAAATGTAAGGAGGAAATTGTGCTTGTGCAACGTGAAGAGAAATAAAATTTTATGTGTTGTAGGATCTTCACTGATGTCTTTACTTGTGTTATAAAGAATGCATAGCTGTAAGGACTGAGTGAAAAGTAGTAAATTCTGAAATTGAGATAACATGTTTGGATAAAGGGAGAAACTGTGTTTTTAAACTACAAAAATATTCAGGAAGATAATTATCTGGGCGCCTACTGTTAAGTAGACAGGCTCAGATTCTTTTGTTATACTTAATGCATAAAATAACAATTGCAGTCAATGAGAGCTAATAAAACTGATAAGAGAATAAAGATTTCTCCTAAAAAAAACTTAAATACAAGAGACTTAACAGAAATCACATATTACTGTTTTCTTCAAGCTGATGTTGGCATTACTACTCTCTGTTAATGACAGTCAAATGTAGTCTTAGAATTTGTCTGATAGGTTTTGAAAAGTTTGACTTTCAAAGTGTTGTTTTGTATGTTGTTGATTTACAGTAGAATAAGTAGAGCCTAAGTACATAAACAGCCTGAGATCAGTATTTTTTTTAATATTGCAGGTAGACATTGATACATTTGATGATAAATGACTCACTGAAACTGTCACATCTTCTTTGTCCTTTGTTTTGACTCTTGTATCCTGTACCATAGACAGATAGATCAGACAAATAGATATGGCAGGACAGGTGTGTGGTTATTGCGTTTTCTGGAACATAAAAATCATCTTACCTGTGTGTTATAAGGTCCTGTGTAGAATTATTTCAATATTATTAAGAAATTTTCTTTTTGTACAAGGAATATTGAAAACGTTTTCTCATCCCCTACAACTGATATTTAGGTTGCAGAGAAAACAGAACTTAAAATAGCTGAGTCTCGAGAAGGCTATCGACCTGTTGCAAAGTATTCTTCAGTGCTGTTCTTTAGTATTGTGGACCTGGCAAACATTGATCCCATGTACCAGTACTCTCTTAGTTGGTTTGTCAATCTCTTCATCAAATCTATTCATGACAGGTAAATACAGTGGGTTTGGTGTCAAGAACGCAATTTCTATTCTCTTCTTATGAATACTTCTCTCAATTCTGAAACAATTTACCTTTTGTCTCTCCTTAAAGAAAGACTTGGGGATGTGATTTAGGGTGAACCATGTAGAGTAGGGTTACTGTTTGAACTTGGGGATCCTGAGGGTCTTTTCCAACCTGAGTGTTTCTGTGATTCTGTGAAACAAAATATGATTTATTAATGAAGAAAATGCTCTTTCTAATTTGTGTGTGAGCAAATCATTAACTATAAACACGTGCTTCATTTAAGTATTTGTAATAACATGACTTACAGAAAGAGTGAATTTGGGGGCAATGGGCATTTAAGTCCTTTGTGGAGCATTTGGGTTTGATACAATTCCTCTACAACCCTAAATAAATGTATATTCCTTAACTAATTGCCTAACTTACTACATTTGAAGTCTCAATATCTCACTTATTTTCTCTTTAGTTACAAATCTGACATTTTTGAGAAGCGACTTCAATATCTAAGTGACCACTTCGTGTACCAGCTGTACTGCAATGTGTGTCGTTCACTGTTTGAAAAGGACAAGCTGCTCTTCTCATTTTTGCTCTGCTGTAATCTTCTCATGTAAGCCCATTTCTGGGACATATCTTAACACAAACTAATTATTTTCTTGTAATGAAAAAAGGTCTTGACAGGATATGGTGTACTTGTCCATATTGATAGCACAGCCTTCAGAGTAACATCATGAACGTTTGGGGAGTTTCTACTAAAATATTTATGAGTAAAAAAGAATGTGAGTGCATGTATCACTAATTATATGTAGTCTTTGGACATGTTGTGGAAAGAATGTTCCTATGCTTATAAAAGTTCATTTTGTCACTGGTAAATCTTTGTCTCCCTATAAAGGACCTGGCTAGTGCTACATATCATCCCATATCAAGAACATTTGTTATTATTTAAGAAAATTATTTTTAAAAGAATCTAAGACTGTGCCTTCCCAGCAGCTTCTAGTCTTTTGTCTCTGTTTTTCATGTTGTCTCTTCTTACTCTTTTCTGCATACATCATGAGATCTCAGTTGCAGTCTTGTGTCTTTCACTGGCTTTTTAGTTTACTCTTTGTGGGATTTTGTGATTTTCTGAAAAATAAGTTCTAAATGGCATAATGGCAATCGTAATGTGTGTATTTAGTTATGGTGTGTACACATCTGCATATTGACCATTCTTCCTTAGCCAGTTTGTAAGGCTGTTCTAGGCCTTACAAAATCAGGATTAATTACCCTTTTAAGAAACAAACAAACAGATATGTACCTTTGGCTTCTTGAAAACCTCACTGGAGTCTTAATCAGTGATTTTTACTATGAAATTTATTTAACTCTGTAGAATACTGAGATCTGATCTCAGCTGTTCATTGCAGTAGAAGTATTACTAAATGGCACTGAAGCGTAATTGATTTCAAACAGCTCTTTTTATATATGAAGTTGTATGTTAATAATTGAGTATTGCTCCTTTTTTTTTTTTTTCTTAAATACAGGGCTGAAAATGAAATAGATCACCAAGAGTTTATGTTTTTACTAACTGGGGGTGTGGGTCTCAAGAATAAGTACAAAAATCCAGATCCGTCTTGGCTACCAGATAAGAGCTGGGATGAACTATGCCGTGCAAGTGAAATCCCAGCTTTGAAGGGACTGAGGTATGCTAAAATATTGGTATGAATTAACCTTAATTGTTTTTTACCACAGCATGTGTAACATACTGAAAGAAATGTTTCCTGTACATTTTTCAAACCAGTGCCAGATTGGCAAGATGCCAAGACCAGCCCCTTTTTTCATCACTAGGTTTGTCAGTCAGTTAGTTAATTATACTATTATTTATTTATTTTCCTAAATTGTTTGGTGTGTTCCCTGAAGAAACTTTTCATTTGGAATGTCTCCATAGCAGAGGAACAGTGTTTCAAGGAGGCCAAAGGAATTATTTGCAGCAAAATTCTAGTGCCGGGGAGGGGATTTTTCAGGTAAAATCTAATCTGAAATCAGAACTTCACCCTGAATTTAAGTACAATCTAAACCTAAATTCAGAAGCCAGGGTGGCTGTACAAGTCTTGCATATAAATTGCTGACAGAATCTGAGTATTTGGAGGATTTGACTCTGACTGCAGTAACACTGCTCTATTAGAAGAAATTGTTTGTGGCTGGTTTGTGTTTCTCCACCTTCGGAGTTATAGAAGCAATGTGGATAATGATCCAGCCTTTAAATTCTCTCATGTTGCATGAAGGGGGAAAACCCCTGACTTTTCCCTGGTTGAATTTCTTGATCATTTTCTTCAGTCAGAGAGGAGTTTTCCTGCAGAAAATTCACCTGGACCTATGAAGTTCTGAGCAATGCTGGCTAGAGGAATAGGCACATCTTATCAGCTCAGAACCTATCAGGTGGATAAGAGTGGGATATGGCTGCAACAGCATAGTGGGAAAAGATTTTTCACTCTTTAGCATGGAGAAGCTCAACTGTAGAATTCTTTGTAGATGTGGAGTGGCTTGTATGACAATACAGTGTAACTGTCTTTTTAATAAACATCAAAATCCAGATTCCAGGCATTTGTACTAATTGTAAGTTCCCTTCTTCTCTAGGAGTCACATCTCTGAAAATATAGGTGAATGGCAAAAACTTTATGACAGCAAAGAGCCACAAAGGTTTCCATTACCAGAACAATTGAATAATACATTAAATGAGTTACAAAAGATGATAATTCTCCGGTGCTTAAGACCAGACAAGGTAAGATGATCTGCCATCGAGCATTTTTAGACTATTCCATGTTTTGTAGCATAGTTTGCACTCATTGTTAAAACATCTAATCTGTTCTCCATTATATTCTATTAATAAGTAGTATTCTTATTTTTCAATTGAGCAGTACAAACATCACAAGCATCGTCTGACATCTTTTGTCTGGCATCATTCTAGTTTTCTTCAAATACTTATACACACTTAATCTGCTGTTGCACCCAGGATACCAAAGAGCAGGATATATTATGGTGAACAAGTGCAGCAAGTATCCAGTACCATGTACTTTCATCCAGAGGCTCTCAAGGCAAAGAGAAATCAATTGTGTTTATTTCAACAGTCAAGGCAATCTTTTAATACACTCTGCCTTCAGTGCCTTTTGGTATGTACTTGAGGAAAAGGCAGTGTTAAAGTACATGTTGCAATTGCTCCTTGGAGGTGAAACCTTTGCTTCTGAAACATTTTGCAAGGCTAGTCTCAAATCTGTGCAAAGTGGAGAGGTGTCTGTAGGCTCTGGAATGTAACTAAAAAATAGTACCTAAAAGATGCTGTCAAACATGCATTTACAGTTAATTTACGTTAATAGTTTGTATTTGATTTCCTTACCAGATTGGTCCAGCTGTAAGAACATTTGTAAGAACCAAACTGGGGAAGAAGTTTGTAGAGCCACCATCTTTTGACTTAACAAAAAGTTACTTCGATTCAAATTCTACAATCCCTTTAATATTTGTATTGTCTCCAGGAGCAGATCCCATGTCTAGTAAGTGTACACAAAAAGAGAGAACAAATGCAACCTAGTACAGATTTTCTGAAATTCCCTTTCAGTACACAACAGGGATCATTTTGCAGTGTTTGCAAGTAGATTGAGCACATCTTGTCACATTGGTAAAATTCTGTGCTCCCTAAAAATGGGAGTGATACTTTAAGCTAAATAAATTTTACAATGCACATCAAAGCTGTATCCATCTAGTTGTATGCACATCATTTTAGTGAGATAGAAATAAACAGGTTTTTTTTTCTGATGTAACTTCTTTTTCACTGAGAAATACTAAAATCCTGTGGTTTGCTGTTTAAGGCCTCCTGAAATTTGCAAATGTCAAAGAGATGACTGGAAGTAAGTTTCAGTCCATCTCATTAGGACAAGGACAAGGACCAATAGCTACAAAAATGATTGAAAAAGGAATGGAAGAAGGAACCTGGGTTTGTTTACAAAACTGCCATTTAGCTGTCTCCTGGATGCCAATGCTGGAGAAAATATGTGAAGAGTTTAACAGTGAAAAATGTCATCCAGATTTCAGACTTTGGCTTACAAGTTACCCTTCACCAGAGGTAGGTGTATTGTCAAATACTCTGTACTGGGGGAAAGGAAAACTTCATGGCATTTTTTGGAAGTATTCACACACCTGAATGAGCTGCTGATGTGGAACTTTTCTGAAATGAAATGAGGCTGTTGAAGAGAATTTAATTAAGAAAGTACATTTAAACAATAATTATGAATATTGCAATACCAGTTTTCTTTGGTAATTTTTTTGGTAGTCTGCTGTGTGAGATTTTGTATGCTGATGAATGGAACTGCTTTCTGCCAGCATATATAATTAAGAACTCTTTATGCCATCACCAAGGTTTTGTTTCACATAAAATTATGTATAAAGTTTTGAATGCCAAGAAAATATTTTAAAATACAGATTATTTACAGTAAGGTCTTATTTGGTGTCTTGGTGGGGTTTTTTAACTATTTATGTAATGTAATGTAACTTCTTACAGATAGTTGAGTTGTTTATGTAACAATTGCATAATAGTAGTAGTAATAATAATGAGTTGGAGAGATGAGCGAAGGCAAACCTTATGAAGTTCAATATGGACAAGTGCAGGGTCCTCCCTCTGGGTAGGAATAACAACAGGCACCAATACATGTTGGGCGCTATCCTGCTGGAAAGCAGTTTCATTGACAAAGACCTTGGAGTCCTGGTGGACAGCAAGTTCTGCTTGGGCCAGCAACATGTCCTTGTGGCCAAGAGACCCAGTGGCATCCAGGGGTGCATCAAGAAAAGTGTGTCCAGCAGCTCTGTGGATGTTCTTCTCCCCCTCTACTCTTTCCTGCTGAGACCACACCTGGTATACTGTGTCCAGTTTTGAGCTCCCCAGTTTGAGAGACAGTGACCAAGCAAGCCCCAGGACATGGATAAGCCCATTTTTAGCCTATCAGGCCTCCGCAATACTGATAAACCTGGGGCTGTTTAGTCTGCAGAATAGAAAACTGAAAGGCAGTCTTATCAATATATACAAATATCTTTGGGGTGGGTGTCAAGTGGATGGAGCCAGTCTCTTTTTGGTGGTCAGCAGCAATAAGACAAGGAGCAATGGCTACAAATTGGAATGCAGAAAGTTTCACCTCAAGATGAGGAGAAACTTCTTTACAGTGAGGGTGACAGAGAGCTGGACAGGCTGCCCAGATAGGTTATGGAGTCTCCCTCTCTGGAAACCCACCTGGATGTGTTCCTGTGTGAACTACCCAGAGTGATCCTGCCTTGACAGGGGCGGTTGAACTCGATTTCTGGAGGTCCCTTCCAGCCTCTAAAGTTCTGTGATTCTGTGAGTTTTAACAGTAGACTGTCTGCTTGTCTTTACTTCTAGTTTCCAGTATCCATTCTGCAGAATGGAGTGAAGATGACAAATGAACCTCCTACTGGTCTTCGGTTAAACCTACTGCAATCATTTCTTTCCGATCCTATTTCGGATCCTGCATTCTTTTCTGGGTGCCCTGAAAAGGAGCTGGTAATGTGCTTATCTCTCTGACAGTTTTATTAACTTTTTGTTTTTTCTATGTTTTTTTAAACTATCTATAGATATACAGAATTCTGTCCAGTAAATAGTATAAACTAAAGATTTTACTCTGGTTTTGAATGCAGGTTTTGCAGTAGTAACAGTGATTAGGTGAGAATTACCCTGCCAAGTAATTTCTCTTGGTGATATTTGAAATGGTTTCTTAGATTTTATTTAATTGCATACAGATTACACAGCTCTTAATGTTCATTAGTAGAACATATCTATCATTACTGAGATGGTAAGCACTGAGGAGATCTTCTCTTGCTACCAGAACCCATGTGTCTTACTGATAACATAATCAATACTTGTGAAGGAAGTGAAAAAACAGTGGGATTACTCAGAGATAAGAGTATGGTAATCAGTATACATGGTATGAGTGGGCACATCTCAGGGCTCATATTAAACAATACATCTGTATTTTATGTTTGTCTAATGAACCTTAGAAGGAAATACCTGGTGTTATTTGAATTCTTATGAAGTCACTTGTCATTTACATGGAAGAAGAGAAAAATCTTGTGTAATGGTACTTGGGGAACTAGCTGAATGTACTTTGCTATGTGGTAACTATGTGAGTCTTTGTTCCCAAGGCAAATAACCACAATTAATTACACTTAATCATAGAATCATAGAATGGTTTAGGTTGGAAGGGACCTCAAGGATCATCCAGCTCCAACCCCCTGCCATAGGCAGGGACACCTCCCACTAGAGCAGCTTGCTCAAGGCCTCATCCAGCCTGACCTTAAACACCTCCAGGGAGGAAGCATCCACAACCTCCCTGGGCAACCCGTTCCAGTGCCTTACCACCCTCACTGTAAAGAACTTCCTCCTAACATCCAGTCGGAATCTCCCCTCTTCCAGCTTAAACCCATTCCCCCTCGTCCTAACATTACTAGACCGTGTAAAGAGTCCCTCCCCAGCTTTCCTGTAGGCTCCCTTCAAATACTGGAAGGCCACTATAAGGTCTCCTCGAAGCCTTCTCCTCTCCAGGCTGAAGAGCCCCAACTCTCTCAGCCTGTCATTGCCTATTTCCTGTGTTTGTATGCTACATGGAGAGCAGTTATGAATTGGTGCTTTCTCGATGTCAATTGCAGACCACCATGAACTAGGCTAGTCAGCAATACTTTTTTGTTTTGTTTTTCTCAAAGGTATGGGAGAAATTGCTTTTTGGAGTTTGTTTTTTCCATGCTCTTGTTCAGGAGAGAAGAAAGTTTGGGCCTCTTGGTTGGAATATACCCTATGGATTTAATGAATCGGATTTGCAAATCAGTATCAGACAGCTGCAGGTAACAGCATCTGTTGCTGCTTTTAACTCTGCTTTTCAGGTGTTCATAGATTGTAAGGACTTCAGCTCAGCTACTGAGGCCAGCAATATGTATCATATTACAGGTATTTTCAAAAGTACCAATTAAACAAAACTTAACATTGTTCTTCGTGGGATCCACTTTCATCCAGACACATGGCATATATGAAGATAATAACAGTCAACATTTTTATATATGAGTTGACTGCTTTAACTAACACCATGTCAGTGACAGTCACCTCTTCTGGTGGCTTTTGTGATTAGTGAGAGGAAATCCTTTTTTACATATATGCTGTTAAAGAGAGCCTCAGACTGCTTGAATTCCAACACCCAGGGAGAAAACTCCATAAACTGCAGCTGTGCATGAACTGGAGCTTCTGACCCTTTGGGCTGTAGATCACACCATTGTTCTGCAGGTATATCAAGTTTAGATTTATTGATTTCTTCTGTTTCAGTTACTCATAAATGGGTATAGCCATGTTCCTTTTGAAGCTATATCTTACCTAACTGGTGAGTGCAACTATGGAGGTCGAGTGACAGATGACTGGGACAGACGTTTGCTGCTGACAGTGCTGGATGACTTCTATAATCCACTTATAATTACAAATCCTCGTTACAAATTTTCTCCCAGTGGCAACTATTATGCTCCACCAAAAGGCACATATGAGGACTATGTTGAGTTTATTAAGGTAAAAATTAGCAACCTGACATTGAGCTGTTCTAATCATGATTGATTAAGAACTAATCCTTAAAGGCTGCTGTGTGCTCTGTAGCACCTTGAACTGTGTGCTTGGCTTCTTTAATATCTAGAATATTCATAAGAGCGGGAGGGAATCATGAGGAAATTGGAGGACCTAGCATAGATAATCAAGAATTCCTTGGAAATTAGTTTATATATTTGAGGTGGTGGCTCAGTCACCAGTAATACTATCTGTAAATACCTGCTGTTAAGGTCCTTATCCACCTTCAGCTGAAGTCAGTGGGGATTTTTTCACCTGGCTTCTTAAAGAAGGCTTTGGTCTAATTCCTAGCATGCTGCTCTCTGACATGAAGATGGGGTTTGTTTCTTTTGTCTCAGAGTCTTCCGTTTAGTCAGCAGCCAGAGGTATTTGGTTTGCATGAAAATGCAGATATTTCAAAAGATCTTCAGCAAACAAAGATCCTCTTTGAATCTCTGCTTTTAACACAAGGAGGCAGCACTCAGGGAACTTCTGGAGGTGATGACAGCACTCTCTATCAAATTGCAGATGGTATTCTCAGCAAGGTATTGTATTATTGCAACGGCTCCAGTTTTTCTTTTTACAAAGCAGAAATGTTAAAACTGAAATCTTCAGTGTGAAACTGATTTTATGATGGAGGAAAAACCTCCTGTGAGGATTTTAGTGCAATACATGAGCAACAGCTTATGTGGCTGTAACAAACCACAGCTATATTCAGAAATGTTGAAGTTTTATTTTAAAAAAGACAGGAGATAGAAGACAGAAAACAGCAAATGCAGCCGGTAAGAACAGTTGGTTTCATGTGAACAAGCTTGAAATTAATAAAGCTGAAATACTTTTTTGACTTCATGGTCTGAAAAAGTCAAGGTGGCTATAAAAAACATAAATGTTACTTAAAAAATCCTAATATGTGAATTAAACTACTAAATGTTGTATTGATAGGATAGTCATCAGAAAGTTTAATGGTGTCGTTATCTGCAGTTTTTGATGTCTGCATAGTTTTAGTGTGAAACTGATGAATTGTGATAAATGGACTGATTTCCAAATCCTTGGTCATTTACAGCTTCCAAGTAATTTTGACATTGAAAGTTGCCTCAATAAATATCCAGTGAAATATGAAGAAAGTATGAACACTGTATTGGTGCAAGAAATGGAAAGATTTAACAAGTAAGAGTGTTATATTTTAGTAAATCTGAAATAATTTCACTTACAAGGTGTTTTTTTCCTGTGAATCTTGCACTGTAGCTCCTATGTTCTGTGAAATACTTCATTTATTTTGTTCTCTTCTCATTGTCTGCAGTGATATCTGCAGTCCAAGCCTTATGGAGAATCAGAATGCAGGGTAGATGTCAGGAAAAATGTGCTAGTGGTAAATTGAACGGGAAGAAATACATGATAGAAAAAGGGAGTCTAAGGATGCACTGGGAAAAAGGAATATGAACAATTTCTTTTTCATTTGTGTTTAGGTTTTTTAAGTTCATTTTCTTTTTCACCATCTTTGATTATATTTTATTTATTTCCTATTTTATACTTCTAGGGTAGAGGGATTAGAGACTGTAACACAGTGTTATAGTTTATGAAACCTTTTCCTTGATGATTTGATGTATTTCTGATGATGTTTTTAATGTCTCATATATGTGTTTTATGCTTTTCCCTTTTTTCCTCTCTCCTTTCCTGATGCCTTTCTTCCTGTACCTTATTTTCACAATTATTCTAGGATTACAACGCTATAATGACTTTTCTTTTTCTTTTTGGGTCCCCGGTCTCTCTTTTCCTTTCTAATTTTCTTTATCCTCTTCACCCCCTCCTCCATTTTTTTATTCTTTGTCTTTTTCTGTCCTCCTCTACAGAATCACAGAATGTATCTGGTTGGAAGAGACCTCCAAGATCATCCAATTAACCTTCCTTTCTGTTTGTCTCTTCAGACTTCATTTTTAACCAGACTTTCAGTAATGCTCTTTGGCCTTGATTTTCTAAGTTTCCTTTATTGCAGCCTCTACACACCTCTTGTCTTTTAGACTAAGATTTTTTGCCTCATCTTGTGTACAGTGGATACATTTGGAGTTCCAAGTTTATTGTCTTCTTAGACAATGCAGAGTATATCAGAAATTCAATCATTTATTCAACTGTTTCTAGTTGTAGATTAGAACAGATGCACAAATCTGTGACTTTACAGATGTGAGTAGCTATACAGTTACAATTTCTGTAGATGATTATTTAATCTGGTGGGTTTTTTGTGTTTGCAGGTTGTTTTTTTTTTCTCCAGTGAGGATGTTGTGGTTTAGGAATCATTCAAACTTGTGAGGATTTTACTTTGTTTTTTTTTTTTAATTCTAGTTTAATCCAAACTATTCGCACCTCGCTTATTAACCTGGAGAAAGCCATTAAAGGACTGGTCGTTATGGATGCTGAACTGGAGGCTCTGTGTGGCAGTCTGCTTATTGGAAAAGTTCCTGAGAAATGGGCAAAACATTCCTACCCAAGTTTGAAACCACTAGGAAGCTATATTCAAGATCTTCTAGACAGGCTGAAATTTTTACGGGTAATACAGAAGAGGCATTACTACCAATTGTTTAACCTACTACTTTGTATCATCTGTCCTTTATGTTAAAAGAGGATAAGGAAAGGACTGGTAGACTTTGCTTAGATTTTCTGAGTATAGTTACATAGAAAATGATTAAACAAGATGAGATTTGTCTCTTGCTGATGACTGAATGTGTCTTTTTCCTTTTTGCAGGATTGGTATGAATTAGGGAAGCCCACGGTTTTTTGGCTGCCGGGATTCTATTTTACTCAAGCTTTCTTAACTGCAGCTATGCAGAACTATGCTAGGAAGCACAGGATCCCTATTGACCTTTTGGGATATGAATTTCAGGTAGAGATAAATTATGAATGGTTATTTTATTAATCTGAGCCCTGATGTTGCAGTGGGATGTAGTAAGTAAATCCTGATGGGAAGGTTGATTTTGCACCTAACTCGCTGTAATTTGAAGACTTACATTTTTTGGCATGTTAAATAACATCTCCTAAAGATGTGTATTAAAAGTATTGTTGGACTTGGGTCTCCACTTAAGAGAATAATCTATACAGCATGTATTTCTCCATGTGTTTAAAGCCTTTTTTTATATACCCTACGATGAAGACCATTAACAAACTCTCAGAAGTCTTACCATCTTTGTCGTTTTCTGTGAAAGTAGTTTGAAAGGAAGATATTACTGTCTTATTTTTCTTTTGGATTATCCAAAAAAATTCAGTTTTGGCACAGTATCTTAAAAAGCAATCAGCTATTGAAGTTTAATAATGAAGACCACTTTACTCCCTCTAGGTTATACCCCAGGATACTGCTGATACTGCACCAGAAGATGGTGTTTATATCCATGGATTATATTTAGATGGAGCTCGCTGGGACAGGACAAAGTCAGTAACAAAGCATTTTGCTCTGGTTCTGAAAAGCTGTCTTAAGTGCTCAGACAAGATTTGTTTACATATTTGATACATTGCATATTGTTGAAGTAATACACCAGATAAAGTACTTATTCATGCCTGGGAAGTGACTGGGTCTGGGGGGGAACCTAACAAACCATCAAAGAAGCTAACAAATGAAAAACACACATCAGACCCCGGTTTGGTTGATACCAAGCCACAGTTAATTACTTGATTGCTCTCTTTTACCAGGGGAATGTTAGCTGAGCAGCATCCCAAATTGCTTTTTGATATGGTGCCAATCATTTGGATAAAGCCCAGTGAGTATAATTTCTTTTAAGTGTGAGCTATGCAACAAAAAATTGCAGTGGTGGGTTCCTTTTTTTACAGAAGATTGATACTTATCCTACCAACACCTAAATGGACACAGAATTCATCTGGATCTGATGTGTGACTTTGACTTTAAAAACTGGGCCAGGTAGCTTGACTCAGTGTTACCTGAGCAATAGGCCTGTCTTGCTCCCCAGGGATATTTGTAATGATGGGTTAGATGACAGGACTAGTTAAGCTATTTTTAAATAAATATCTTTAGGTGGTGCTCAATCCACTTTTCAACCAAAAGTTAATTTTGGTGGGAAGTTACATGGTACTCAAATTCCTGGCTGTGCTCAAGTTGAGAACTTTTAACTGACTTACAAAGACCTGGTGTTTTACCTGAGCAAGGTTTGTGTAGGTACCTTTTGGCTGCTGTGCTAATTGTCTGGCATACTTAGTAAGATAACTCCTGTTTTCTTTGATCAGAAGCCGGAAATCCCTGATTTCATGTAATCTCTTAAGCAGGACTTTCTTCTGTAACTGTTGCAACAGAGATGTTATTAGCTTTTAGGCAGTCTTACAAAGTTTCCACTTGGTTTGCCTGTGCTTTCTCTTGATATTGAATGACTCTCTTCAGATTTTACTGTTTGCACAAGTTGCATTTAAGCAGTCAGGCAAAGAGTTCCTGCCAAAGAGTTGTGTCCGTGGATCTCAGATGACTTGAATTACAGTTGGGTTCTGTGGCTCTGGACCAGATTTCTTGTGGAGCTGTTAAAAACTCGTGCTTAAAGGGTGCTTTCACTATGTAGCTATTCACATTTTAACGTGTCTTAGAACCACAGGAAGGTGTCAAGTCCTGAAAACAAATTGTAGTTAATTTAGTTGTTTTTAAAAACAAAACCAACCACAGAAGAAAACACAGTAAAGACCCCAGATGTTCTATTATGTTACTCCCAAAATAATTTTGCATTTTTGCATTTATAATTAAGGATGTTGCTGCAGATGCTTAGTAGTTATGTGTAGCTTGTGTTTCTGTCAATAGATTAATGTAATACATTATTTGTTGTTGGGTTTGTTTCTTTTAAAGCTGCAAAATCAGATATAAAGCAATCTAATGCCTACGTTTGCCCACTCTACAAGACAAGCGAGCGTAAAGGAATCTTATCTACTACTGGACATTCCACTAACTTTGTCATTGCTTTGACACTTGACACGGATAAACCAGTTCAACACTGGATCAAGCGTGGTGTTGCTTTGCTCTGCCAGCTGGATGACTAACTTTGGATGGTTTGGATACAGACTTCACAAAATGTTGTTCTTTTTGTTGGCTCATATTAAAAGAGGACATACATATGATTCAATATGATCCTTAATGTTTTGTCTCAAGTATATATTATTGTTAGCATCTTTACAGTCTTTGTAAGATACAGAAAGGGTTTTAGTCTTGGGTAATATTAATGTGACAGTGTTGGTTTTATGCAGTATCAGTTGAGATAAGGACAATTTTACTACTCTCTTGCAGGGATATCAGATTACACAAAGGGAAAACAAAGAAACAGGAGAAAAGTTACCAGAGTACACAACAGACAATACCACAAAAACTGCCCCCATCATATGTGAATGGAAACTGGAACAAAAGAGTGAACCCCAGCCCAGAAATGGGAAGAAACACACACACGAGAAAATGAAATGTAAAGCTTTACAAGCTCTGGAATATATTATAAATCAGATAATCCCCAGCCAACCCCTTTACTGTGTGTGAATGACCTGAGGATGGTGTGGAATATAGAATCCACTTGCTCTGTGCCACTGGAAGGGTAGCCCCATCTCACCATCCCCTCATTCCTCCTAGTCAGACCAGTCAACTTAAACCAATACAGCATTCTTCTTCAGTCTCCTCTAGCAAAGACCTTTTGTCTTGGTCTGGAAGTTGGGAAGGAGACACAGTACCTTTGAACATTCCCATGCATGAATTTAAGACACAAACAAGGTCATATATCAAGATGAGACTATTTATTAAACAGAGAAAGAAAGAGGGAGGGAATGGAGGAAGAGAGAGCACATGAGCAGATGAGATAATTACCACTCCATGGTCCTTTTTCAATGGTGGGGATTGATGTTCCTGGGATGCTGTCTCCAGCCTGAGATGTCCCAGGTGATGTTTCTCCCCTTTCCCTCAGCCTGTACTGGCATAGATCAGGGCTTTTATTCCGTTCCTGGTTCATTCATTGTACTTGCACCTGGCCCACACCTTTGTCACATTCCAGTGCATATGTGACTTCCAGGGGTGACTTCTGGTGTGCTTGCAGGGGTCAGTGCTGAGTGGCTTCTGCACCTCTCTGCCACTGTTCACCACACGCCTTGGGCAGTTTCTCCTTCCGTAGGCAGAGATAACATTAAGTAAGTCGTTCAGGACGATCTTACCTTTGTTGAGGAACTTCTTAGTTCTTAATGTAATCATCACAATTACATGGTCACTTAGGTGTTCAAGAGAGGATTCTTTCACCTATTTCCACCTTGCTTTCAGACACCACCATCATAATTTCTTTGCAAGGGTCCTCCATAAAAAAGGGTAGGAGTAAGTTAAGCATATGAAAGTCTTATTCCATCTTACCATCACTATTGTAACTATGCATCTATGTGTCCCTGCTTCTCATGTGGTACACCAGCATAAGTTTGCAGCATAGGTCTAGCTTTCTAAAGCTCTGCTTTTCCTTTTAAAGACTCTGTAAGTTTGTATTGTCTTTTTATATTAATATGTGATTTGTGATTAAGGAATCAAAAATGCATGGTAATGTTTAATAGAGCACTTGTGTGATTTTATTAGCTAGTTTGTGTTTAGTTTTTATGCTGTCTTGCTCTTCTAAGTAAACTCTTAATAGTAGCTTCAGTTTACTCTCTTAGGAAAGCACAAAAGAATATTCTTTCCCTCATGTAATAGTTATTACTTGTAGTTCTCAAATTCTCACTTCAAAAACTTCTGGAGAATATTTTTTACAAATAAATTGATCTTTTAATTCCTTCTTTTGTTGACACCATTTGTCAGGTCAGATTATTAAACACAACTAACCTATATGAAAGAAACATGGAGAAAGTCCCAGAGTATCTTATGATCGGGTATTTATAGTGAGCTATTAATGGACATAGGCTCTACTGAGATCATTTTCAATCCTGAAAATGTCACTTCCAACTTAATAATCACTTCTTCAACGTGTGAGGTCTTCCCTCTTTCAGAAGGTGAGGAAAATAGTTTATTTTCTCAATTCGTAGGAAAATGAGTAGTCTTTTTACAAGAAGCAAACAGTCTAGATATAAACTGCTTATATAATCATTGTACTGTAGGCATAACCAAATATTAACTGTTACTTGTCTGCATGTTCTGTGAATATCTCTCTCTTTTTTGCTACATGTGCAATTACAGAGCAAGGCCTTGCAATCACATGTTAGGTGGAAAATTAAATTATACAGGTTTGCTATGAATTGCTGCTGGTCAACTTGAAAATGTTTCTAGAAATATTCCAACCTTTGTAAATGGTATATTGACACTGACTTCATTTTGCCATGCTCATTATTTTTTCTTATTTATTTTGTTGGTTTCAGATTCACTTTTAATTTTTATTTTACTTTGCCTCTTATTTTGGTTGGTTTGCAGTGTTTGGGTTTTTTTCAGGCTACCACACCAACTCTTTTGAAAGACAGAAGTGGAAGTTTTGCTAAGGTAACAGATGAGGTGTTTGAACCCAACAGAACATGTGTGTTTTTAACCTACAGCAGTGTGTAGCTGAACATACAAAAGAACCTTTTGACTACTATGCCTATAGCTGTGTAAATCTGCACACTGTAATGATTGTTTTGTATTGAATCATTTTTCGTTCTTTCTGTGTTTTAATATTTAGACTCAACAGTATCAATGAGATATATTTCTATGGTCCAGTGTTTGTCTCACAGTCTTGAAAGCATGCAAATATTTTTAATTTAACCTTTTTATTTTGGCAACTTTATTTAAGAATAGCAATTTTTTGCTTTTAAAAAAAAACCCTAAGCAACAAAACAAAACAAAAAAACCAAAACCAAAGCCAGAAAACCCCTCAACACCCCATTGTGATTACACCAGCATGTTTTGCTTCTACCTGTGGTTGGCTATATATTGCTACAGTATGTTACATATATGCCTTAGAAGTATAAGAAAAAAAAACAGGCATCGATGCAGAACGATAAATTAATCTGTTTTAAATGGGTGTAAAGTTGATGTGTTTTCAAGCATGAAGTTTATTGTTTTGTTTGGAAGGCTCATGCACATAGCAGCACAAGTCTAGAATACTTTCCTGACTACAGGAAATTACCCCAATGATATCTTTGAATCAGTTTGAACAAAAAATACTGTTTAAAAAAATTAAGTCTTTCACTTGGTCTTCAGTTTCAGGTCTTCTGTGAACAAACTGATGAAACATCCAGAGTCTTACTGCACATCTGTTTTCCTACTCAGGAAATATCAGAGCACAGCTGTGCTGATCTTTGTCTAAAAGATTTGAAGAATGGCTGTTTATCTGAAAAAAAAAAATTGCCTTATGTTGTTGATTTCTCATAATTAATGCCAGAAGAAGTAGGTATTCTCTATGTTCAGTCTGTGGAACAGAGATAAAAGCTAGCAGGTGTTGAAATGGAAAGCCTTTCTTCTGTTTTAAATAGAAAACCTGTTCAAAATACTCAGGAGAAGGCTGGGCTTGCTATGGGGAAGTTATGGTTAATTTATTTCAAACTGTGTTTCATTTCTCCTGATACTTAGTGGTTGCTATTTCTCTTTCTCTAGGTTTAGCCTGAAGATTTAATTGTGTGATTTCAAAACAGTATTCTCCTGCAAAAAGTGATCCAGATTGTGCTGATTTGCCATGTATAATTCTACGTATGTGCTGGATAATGATTCTGATGAAGAAATCTCTACCCAGCAAGCTATCCAAGAAAGCTTGCAAGATAGGTTTAAAACTGAAACGAGTGGCAGTGCAACAGAGAATGGAAGGTAATGACCTCCTTATATTTTGGACGTTTTCTTGGCATTATTTTAACTCTGTAGTAGCTTATTTTCCTTTGTGACTCTGTATGTAGTGTTGATCTGACCTTGTCTTATTGATATGATCTTCTCTTATGGATACTGGAAACCACTTGCAGCTCACTTGTTCTGAGCTCCCCCTGAAGAAATATACCCATTTCCTCGGTGAAGAGTAATGCATGAAACTTGCAGGTGACATATTACATGAATATCTAAATGGGTACAAGGCTTTATAAAGAACATAAGTATGTGATGTAAAAATAGAGTGGTATGGAAGCTTATCCTCATTTTAGTGTTTACTTGTTGGCCTTTGTATGAAAAACCCAGTATTTAGAGTGGCAGGGGGAGACCAATAAAAGAGGTGTTTTAATGTGTCAGACCCTAACAAACCTAAATAATTTGTGGAAATCTAACATGCAGTCTAGACAAGGGTATTGAAATTAAGGTATTATTTTATCCTTAACTTGTTGATTTTTTACTTCTCACTTCATTTTTGTTCTATTTATGCAGTTTCCAGTATGTGGCAAGTCAAGAACATGGAAAGATAATTGCAGCAATTCGGGCAGTTAAGTACAAATACACAACACTCTGCTAGGAATCCCTTGGGTGTTGCATTGCTGAGCAGTGTCTGTGTTTTGTGTGTTTGCTCACCTGATTTTAACTCCACTTTTTTTAATGAGACATAAAATTGTGGTGTTAAAGGTCCTATAAGATTGTTAGTAAAAGCAGGAGAAACCAGATAGGTCCCATCTCTGTAAGAACAGCTTCATGTTACTTTTGCCAACCTCAGTATTTTTTTTTTACAGTATCACTGGGACACCTGCTTTTGCATTGAACTTCCACACACTGTTGTTACTGAGAAGATTGCATGTGGAATGTTTTAATCATACTGTTATAAGTAACTTTTGTCCATGAATAATTAAAAATGTTTTGTGAGTCGGTGCCAATCATTGTTCCATTCACATAAACCACTCTTTGGTTAAAAATTGTTTTGACAAAGCAAGTTGTTTATTCCAGATGCACTAATGGGATAAATGATATTCAATATGTTAGTTGCCTGAACTTTGTTTTATGCTGAGTAATGGGATATGTATCTGTCTTAAAATACCATAGGCCAAAAAGAGGCCTTGATGAAGTTGGTGAAGCACAGTTCTGCTTTTGAAGAAGCAGATAGGCGAGGCTGGCTTCCTCTGCATGAAGCTGCAGCACAGATAAATAAGAACATCCTCCAAGTCACTTTGAAAGGTTCGGAGCCCTTCAAGATTTCCACCAAAAAAGTTACAGGTTTGGGTTTGATGAATCATCCGGCTTCAAATACGTTCTGCTTTTTTGTATTTCAGCCTCCCCTGCCATTACATGGGAACAGACCACTCTAAAAGGGGAAACACCTCTCTTGGTGGCAGTAAGGAACTGCTTTGTAGATAATGTCAGCTTTCTCCTGCTCAATGGCTGCAATCCCAATGCTAAGAATGAAGAGGGAGATTCTGCTTTAGTTACAGGTGAGTACCTTGCTTATTGGTGGAGAGCTGAGGGAAGGAGGTGAGATTGTAGTTACGTGTTTTAGCTTTCAATTTGACACATTTGACTTAAATATCTAAAATAGTTTACTATAAGGAGCAAAAAATGTTCATCTCAGTATTGACTATCAATTTCTGTCTGTTTTTAATCAGAAGGTATTGAGGCTGTGAATAAGGTGGCAATTCCAAGTTAGCATTGTTTATTAATTAAAGTGTAATCCTTATTGGTCTACTAATATATGGGAAATATAGAACTAGGAGATGTTAAAAGTCTTTCCCCAAAGTTTGATCTAATGCAAGAATGTCTGTCCAGATGCCTACTGTTTTCCATCCCTTGTTTGCAAAGAGTTTGAGGTTTAGGTTGAACATAATCTTTTTCCTCAGGGAATCAAACAGAGTTCTCCGCAAAGAGCAGTGTCCTTCTTTGCTTTCCTTGGCATCATTAATGCAGTGGTAGCCAGATAACCAGATTCTCCTGCTTCTTTGTTCCATTACTGCACTTCATGTTTACAAGCATAAACTGTTCATATTCTTTGCTCATATATCTCTTTAATTGCATCAGCTTCACTTCTCCCAAAAATCTTAGTAGTTGATTTTGTGTGCATTATGTAGAGCATCAAACAGTGTTTGTCTCTAATCTGATATGGTTGAAATTAATCCAAGTACAAGAAGTGAAGAAGCTGGCCAGACCTAAATTCTTGGTTCACTTCTCTCTGATTTTTTTTTAGCTCAAGGAGGTTCCGCACCTAATATCACACTCAGTGTGAATGCCCTTTCAATTCGAGCATAAGAACTTGATTTGTAAAGGGCTACATTTCACCAAGCTATTTCTGTAAACTGTTTTATGTTTGTATCAGCTGCTGCCCTCAGTTTGGGTGGTGGTGCTGTTATTCACACTGAGTCTTAGCTAAAAAGCAAAAAAGGAAAGTGTGTTCTTTTTATCCAAGTTCACAGGGAGCACTGTTGTTCTCTTGAAGAAACCTGTAAGTTTGCACATATGGGCAGGGTGGTTTTTTGAAACTTGTTAAAGGAAGAAAAAAAGGCTGCCAGCCATCTGTAGGACCTCCAGTCCATCCTTTGAAAGTTACTAAACCTTTTAGTCAGGGCCACCATCTTAGAAAAGTTGTAGAGGATTTCTGGGTACCGTACAATCAGTTCACTCCAGTAAAAGGATTCACTCTAGTAAAATGCATCATCATCCAAGAAGAGGATGTGTGGGATGTATCTACAGCAGCTTGCTATAATCTGTGCTGTCAATGGTATTTCAAACACCTGTGGCGTGTGAGGCTTCTCTGCTTGATCTCACTAGAGGGTTTGCATTATTTGAGGATCAAAGAGAGAAGGAGGGAAAGCTGTTGCCTGTTCATTCCATCCACTGGAGTCAATGCAGATTACTCTTTTGAGGTCCTTATTGACTGCACAGATCAGGTTTATTAAGGTAAGAAGGTCTGTGACACAGTTAACTTTTTTCATACTACGGCAGCTGCTCCGAAGGATTAAACCTGACTGCACCTAGTCCCTGTTTGTGGTCTCCATCTAGTGGCAAGGAAAGTTGCAATCTGCTGCACTACCAAACTCAGCAGGGAACAATGGAGAGAATATGAGATTACCATGAAATTATTCATTGGTAGAGTTAATGTTATCCTGGAAGCAAAGAACACAACCTTTCAGTGTTGTGTGACGTTTCTCAGTACATAAATAGTGTTGTCAGAAACAACTGTAGCTTTCCTGGACTACCACATAACAGAAGTCAAAGTGCATGGAACAGCCTTGAGTAACACTTTGGCTGTGACTCCCCTTGTTCAGGCCCAGCTGGCAGCTAAGCTCCATGCAGATACACAACTGCCCCCACCCCTACATTCCAATGGGATGGGAAAGAGAATCAAGAGGAAAAAAACACCAAAGCCCCATGGGTTGCAATAGAGAGTTTAATAGAACAGTATAAAGAGATACTGTGACACACCTGTCCTTGTGGTGGAAAAACGAGAGAAGGAAGAAAAAAGGAAGCGCCAAAACCACTTAATCCTCTCTTAGCCAAACCCTGGACACTAACGGTTCGTTTACTGTCTTACAGCAATTAAACACGATTCGTATGAGATCGCCTCCTTGTTGATAAGTTCTGGTGCAAAAGTGAATTTGCAGTGTGTCCACAAGAGAACTGCTTTACATGAGGCAGCCAGACTAGGCAGGAAGGATTTGGTGAACCTACTTCTTCATTCTGGAGCAGATCCTGACCCTCGCAGCGGATATGGGCTCACACCTCTAGCACTGGCTGCACAGGTTGGACATACAGAAATTATGGAGCTCTTACTACAAAAAGGTGAGACTTTATTATGTAGGGTTTTACTGGAAGAGAGAGCTGAAGGCGAGGGTCTGTCTTGCCAGTATTTAAATATCTGATAGATGGTGTAAAGAAAACATAGCCAGATTCTTCTTCATGGCACCCAGTGATGGCATAAGAGGCAATAGCACTGACTGAAGCATGGTAATTTCTGCCTGAACATGAGAAAAGACTTTTTTATGTAAGGGTAATTAAACACTGGAACAGGTTACTCAAAGAAGTTGTGGAGTCTCCATCCTTGGAGATACTAAAAACCTGATGGGACACTCTCCTGGGCAACTTGTTGTAGCTGATCCTTCCTAAAGGTTGGACTTGATCTCCAGAGATCCTTTTCAACCTCAACTAATCAGTTCAGTTTTACAACTCAGTAGATTGATTTAATAACTTGCAGGTTCTGTGACAGTGCTCTTCAAGTAGAAATTGTAAGCCACATGTTAGTACTGAAGTGTTTAAAGCCCAAATGAGACAAAATGAATCCTCTTTGAAACAGAGAACATTATTCTTAAATGCAGAAGCAAAAGATTTTTCTCAGCTCAGCATCAGGTAGAACTTGGTATTACTGAGACGAAAGGAAATGAACTGTTACATGTAACTCAGCATACAGCCTGGAGTATGAATGGATCCAAACATACACTAAATAGAGTTTTAGAGGTTACTTAGTTGGAGCAGACTGTAGTAGTCACCAGAGAATGCACTGTAAAACTGTAAGCAGATCTGACACGTTGCATTTTTTGATGGCATCTTAATTTATGTGAACGGTTTTATTCCCAAATCATGTGAGTTGAGGTGCATCTAGAGAATTCCCAGTATCTGATTTTAATGAAGAGATATATACATGTGTGTTCTGTGATTTGATTAAAACTGATTATTGTAAAATACACCTTCAGGAACAGCAGCAGAAGTAACTTTCCTTACTAAAGAAAATTAAATGCTGTCTGCACCAAGAGGATTGTTTCCACATAATTGAGTAAAAGTCCAATCAAGAGGTTTATAGAAAATATAGCACTACTTCAGTGAGCATTCATTATTTTTAAATGGGGTATTATTTTCTTATCTAGGCAGGTTGCCATAGGAGAGGCCTGAGAAGGCATTTATAATGGGGATTTGTTTATGATGGCTCAGCAATGCTGAAACTGGATTGTATGAACTCTTTTGATACTGAATGTTCTCATAGTAATATCTATTTGCTTATTGTGAAGTAGACCAGTTAAAATACATTGTATTTAACACAGGAAACAACTGATTGTATGAGTAAGAATCAAAGCTCTTGCTTGCCCAGTTCTACCAGTAAGTCTTACTGTGTAATTATGTTCAAAACAACTTAGACATTTTGTTCCCAGGAATACATAAACACAACTAACCTCAAGAGTCCCACGTGAAGGTTTGTGCCTGTAGTGGTTTTAGTTGGTGGAGAATGGAATTCACAGTATGTTGTCACTGGAGGCTTGGAGATTTTAATTAGTGCTGGATATTTATAGTGACTACTGTGAAAATCTTTGGTTCTTCTTTCCAGGTGCAGATGTTCTTTCACAGGCAATGGACTGTGCATCTGTGTTATTTGAAGCAGCAGGAGGAGGAAATCCAGATTCTCTCAGTCTTTTACTAGAATATGGGGCTGATGCCAATGTACCAAAGCACTCAGGTCATTTGCCAATCCACAGAGCTGCATATAGAGGACACTTTCTGTGAGTTACTGTATTTTAAAATAAAACAATAGTGACACCAGAAAAACTTGCTCATTCTATACCTTGTTCAAAGCAGGCTGCAAATCTGTAGTTCTGTAGAAAGAATTAGAAAGAATTATTTTTTACCAGGCAAATATGACTTTTCTGTGGCTGAATGTAAGAGACCAATCAGGATAAAATGATCATTTTAGGATGACCATACTAATTTCCCCATTTTTCACAAATAATAACATTGTCCAGTCTGATGTTGAGGTTCTTGTGATGTCGTCACTCTCTTTGGTTATGTCCCATCTCCATTCCATCGTAGGAAGGTAAACAAGCAATCTTTTAAAGACATGAAGGCTACTGGAAGATATTTAAGCTGACATCACAATTGGTGAAAAATCTTTAATATTAGGAGAGCTATGTTGTGATTAAGAATCTGAGGATTCTTAATTTTTGTGTTAATGTTTTCTGTATAGTTATCAAATTGTATTTAAACTTGGAGGTGTTGTATATACTAAGTGATATATGTGTTCATTAATTCCTAGAGATTAAGTAAGAACACTGTGCTTTTGACATTGAGGAAAAGCTTCTCTGGAGAAGGCATCATCATCCTCTAGCAAGGATTAGGGTTGTTCAGGAATAATAGGATACCAGAATAGTGTTTTATGTGTAGTAGTTACCACATATATCGGTATCCATGGCTGCCTAACAATGTACTTGTTAGCTCTTGAAGTCATGCAGAGGTAAAGCATATCTCCAGGCTGCTTTAGTAGTTTAAGACGACTGCATACAGTCATGATGAGTTGAAAGACAGAGCTGAATGAACTGCTATGTTTAAGATTCTGACATTTTCTTCTGTTAATTTTTCAGAGCCCTAAAAAATTTAGTTCCAGTTACTGATTTTGATGCCATTAAGGAAAGTGGGATAAGTCCAGTTCATTCAGCAGCAGCAGGAGCACATCCTCAGTGCCTTGAGTTTCTCCTCAGATCTGGGTTTGATGCTAATTTCATGCTGGATCAGAGAGTTCGTAAAGGCTACGATGACCACCGGAAGTCAGCACTGTACTTTGCTGTTTCCAATGGGGATATCTGTTCAACAAGACTCCTGTTGAAAGCTGGAGCCCTGACAAACCAAGATCCCATCAACTGTCTCCAAATAGCCTTGAGAATGGGCAACTATGAGTTAGTGAGTCTTCTGCTCCGACACGGAGCTAATGTCAATTACTTCTGCAGAGTGAACACAACACATTTTCCATCAGCTCTGCAGTATGCTCTCAAAGATGAAGTGATGCTAAGAATGCTGATGAACTATGGGTATGATGTGCACCGCTGCTTCGATTGTCCTCAGGGGAACAGGTCACACTCCCAGTATGTGACTGATGGATGGACATCAACTGTAATCAAAGATACAATGGTGAGTGTATCAGATGGCTTCATTTGCTATTTTAGTACCAGTATCCTTCCCAAGACTAAATGAAAATGTATATAATGCAGTGTCAGAAAAAGAAGCTTGGAGACTGTAAGACGGTTTGCACATAAAGATAGGAAGAGAAAAGGCTTTGAAGTAAGATACTGCCATGAGACCTGGTTCATGATAGCAACTGGCCATGAACAGTAGTTATAAATTGTGAAAACAGAGCTAATGATACACTAATGATCAGTACAGAATGAGCTCTCCAGCACAGTCACATCTGTGCTGTGAATGCACGGGTTTGACGGTTGCCTGCCTGGGTCATCTTGTACTGTACACTGTTGTAAGAATGTCCTGGGAAGCTGTTGTAAGGATGTTAAACATGCCCTAGAGCTGACGTGATAAGAACTGAGCAGAAATTAACCACTCTGGACCAATCTGAAGAGGTCCCTAGAGACATGTATAAGTGTCCTTCCTTTGCAGTTGGCCAAGTACACCAGAACCTCAGAAACCTTTCTTTAACCTGAGGATAAGAGGGTGTGGCTTGAACTGGTGGTTCCTCCTGTTCGGGACACTGGGACACAGGTCTAAATTCCACTCAGGAAGTGGTGGCACTTCTTTTTAAGCACTCAGTTACCAAATACACAGGTGCTCAAGTTGATTTTTGGATCTAGTACAAAATACCAATGTTTCAGATACTCAGTTTCTATTAGTGAGGTTTAATGCAAGTGTGACAACCTGTAGCACTCTCCTGGTTGAGACAGCTAACACTCTTCCTGGTGTCCTGCTGAAGTTACTGAATTGCTTTTGTCCTGCAGAGGCCAAAGTACTTTACAGGAGCATTTAATACTATCCTATTAAACATTCTATTTCTGTCAGTTCTGTGAAGTGATCACCTTGTCATGGTTGAAGCATCTGTCTGGGAAGGTGGTGCGAATAATGTTAGATTATGTCGATCATGTCAGCATCTGCTGGAAGCTAGAAGCAGTTCTCAAAGAACAAGAACTCTGGCCAGACATCTGTGCAATTTTACGTAAGCATCTGATGTTTGTATTTGCAGTGGCTGCTCTGGGACTGAGGCCTTTCTTCTTGGTAATACTTGCGTTTTTGTTTTCTTTACCTTAGACTGGTGCTTTTCTTTACCCTTGTTACCCAAAAGTTACCATTTAAAAATCAGTGTATGTGGTATTCCAACCAAGTTTCTCTTACAGGCATGATAGACAGGAACTGCACCATATAGGTAGAACATATGGGACCTTTATTTATAAGGTAGACAACACCATCCTCTTCAGGGGCAGAAAAGCTTTTCCTCCTGCCGCAAGTTGATGAAAGAAATGTAATAAATCAATTTTTGAGTAATTTCATTCTAGTCAAGATGAATTCTGTTTCTTTGCTTGTAGATAAATAGTGACTTAACATTGTACTGCTAGTAGCTTCTTCAAGTTGACAGAAAACAGGTATAGATAATTTACGGTTAAAGCATATTCCCTAAACCTTATTACTTAAACTTGCTTTAGCCTACTTTAGCCAACCTGACAGAAACACAATATGTTGATTTAGCTGCTGGTGATTATGAGTGAGAGAAGCATGAGATAGATCCTGACAGGCTCTGCTGCCCAGGGACAGCCCCATTCATTTTGTCTGTTTATTCATAGAATGAATATGCAGCAAAACTGGGAAGAAAAGCTTTTGAAAGGTAGCAGAGCGTTGGATGCATACGTCATCCAAGATCTGGTAACTAATGCTAACCTTTTCCTTTCCAGGAAATCCTCGCTCTCTGAAGCATCTTTGTCGCCTGAAGATACGGGAATGCATGGGCCGGTTGCATCTCCGTTGTCCTGTCTTCATGACCTTTCTTCCGCTGCCAAACCGCTTGAAAGACTACATCCTGTACAAGGAATATGATCTTTATGGACAAGAAAACTTTACAGGAGCCTACAACCTCAGCTGTACGTAATTCGCTCTTTATTTCAGTGGGAGTGTTGACATGGATGACTGTCTTGTGCAGGTGATTTTTTTCCTTTTGGGATTTTTATCTCCTATGTGTATTAAGGAATACCAGCACTTCCCCCTCACTCCCTGGAGAAAATGGGGAAGAGTCCTGAAATGTAAGTATCGCTGATGCCACTGTCCCTATCTCTTGGAATATAAACTACCTGGAAGTTATGGCAATAGTGTTTTAAATGTCCGGTGTGAAACACAGAGTAATTGTATAGTGTAGGGCTGCAGCCCTCGTGTTACTGCAAAGCTAAAGCCAGTTGTAACAGGTGACTCGACCCCACTGCAGGGTTAAACTCGGGGTTTAGGTAAAGGTCAGGATTTAACTCAACCCAGGAAGGGGCATAGTGCTTTTTTCTCTTATATTTCCTTTTCTTTCACCAGAAAAGATGGGTTTGTGTTATGGCCTGCAGAGAAGTTCTGAAGAGCAGTCTAAATGGATTTATTTTTTTCACCCAATTATGAAACCCTACATTCTAAGCAGTGAACTGGGATTAACAGCTACAGCAAGCTCTACTTATCAAAGCAGCTGGTGTGAGATACCAGTGTTTCAACAAGGCACTATTTCTGAAGGACGTGTCAGTTATCTGTCTCATTCTCAGCTACTGCTGTTTTAGCTGGTATGTGTTTGGGTTACTCTCTCTGGTACAGTGCTGTCCAAAGCCATGTTTGCAGTTTTTGGAATTTCTCTTCATATAGTTGGCAATTAAGCTCTTGAACCTGTCAGCAGTCACAGCTGTCTTTGGCAGTCTTGCATACTACACCCAGTCCCACATCTTGCCTGTTCATTCCCACAGGACTGAAGCTGTCAGTTCATGTTTCAGAGACAAAAAAATTTGTCAACACACTGGCATGAGTAGTATTTATTCCTTCATTATCAAGTAAGCTTAGATTTATTTTTTTCTAGTTGTACATGCATCTTTATCACAGCAGTTACATAATTCAAAAGTCTGCTTTTCCCCAGAAAAATCTACAAACCTTATAAAATACAAATTTAACCATTATGTAGTTAGGACTCATTGCTTTGAACATGGTGTTTATCATGTAAAGAGTGAACGAAACCTGTGAAGGTTATGTATCAGTACCCAGGTTGTGCTGGTATAGCCTCTATACATATGAATTCTGACCATTATCATAACCATAGCTCTGCGGACTGCTACACCTTGTTGTGTGCAGTGAACAGCTATCTGCCATGGTAAGGATGTTCTTCCAACGTTCAGTCTTTGATTGTTGCAAAAAAGACATTATCAGCATTCCCAAGTACCATAGCTTTGTCTGAAGTTACCTAGCTACCCTGATTACAGTTAAGAGAACCGACATTTACTTCAGCAACCCAAGGACAAAACTGCATCTTAAAACTTTGTTCCATGGAAGGGTACACATCCTGTCACCAACAGTGGTACTTCCTGGAAGTCAGTATTAAGAAAAATGCAGGAGATTGTTGCACCAGTACAAATCCCAGCGAGAAAGTTACTATAGTTGAAGATTTCACTTAATCTACAAAATGCTGACTGAAGCCCTGACAGAATTATGTTCACTATCCACGTTTCCAAGATGAAGACACAACAATCAATGTGGACTTAAGTTTGCCACTGGAGGTTTTCAATACAGCTATTCAGGAAAATGTTCAAGCCAGTCTCAAACATGAAAAAAATCACTTAGACATCACTAGAACAGGACCAATCCAGAACATCATCGTAAGAATTTGACTACTCCACTCTATTATAAAAGTTACTTGAAAGATTGTACAAAATCCTTGGCTTGCAATATAAACTTGATTAGGGATACGAGTGCATTCACAATGACACTGACTTATTCTTGTCATGACAACTCCGATACCACTGAGGCAGGGAAAAAACATCAACTTACTGCTTGGTTATGAACAAAAAGCCCTGGAGACTAATTGACTTGCAAGAGATTTTGTAAAACAGCAACAGAAAGAACAGAAAATAGCAGCTCTAGCTGTTAAGACTAGACAGTATCTCTACTAAACTCACTAAGCAGAGGCAGGTTTTCTTTCTCTGTAAATTATCTGTAATAACAAGAGACTATATTGTAGTTTTCTCCATTGGCTTCTCCTGAATCATGTGCAACTGATTAATCATAATTTACCTTAAACAGAGCCAAATCTGTTTCTTTGTATCAGTGTACATAAATTGTATCTTCATAAACAGTTTCAACTGTTTGGGGGTTTTCAGCCTAGGTTTACATCCACATTAAAGATTAAATCTGACAACACTGCAGAAGGACAATGTTCCTTAACTCTTAAACTTTACAGTTAGATAGATTCTGTCAAATTGTCCTGATACAATTTCCAATCTAATCAGGTTAAGGAAGTAGCAGACTATCAAATTCCAATTGGTTTACACTACTCACTTGTAACCTGTAATAAATAGCTAAGTATTAAATTTTCCTGTGGTTTAAACTCAGAGGCATCTATTCATGGCCACAAAGGACTGCTAGGTATTATCTCTAATGCAATAAAATGCATTCCCATAAGCACACTTTATATATTTTTATATTCATGCCATTACATACATAAAGAGTGTATGTAGCTCAGAACAACTGACAGCGATGCTTGCTTCATCTGCAGTGCGTAAATCTACGTAGTGTAGCAAACTTAGTATCCCTTTACCTAAGGGAAAAGATGTGGCAGTAACAATGAGCTGCTATTAGCGACCTAAGAAATTAGTCCTAAACAACACAGTCGATTCGGTATCTATGTGAAGTCACCTGAAAATCAGGTACATGAAAGAGCATTTTCAGCAATGTCTGAAATAACAGCAGATACCCATGAAGCAAACTACAGCTTCAGCTGGAAGGGCTTGAAAAACCAGTAAAGGCAATAGTAAATAACTAAAAAAGTAAAAGGCAACAGGAGATAACTAACTAGGAGAGATAAATTACAGGAGAAGAAACCAAACAGTAATTTACTTTAAATAATAAAATGGTCAGGTGGTGAAATCCTACCATGGTAGTTTCCAGGAAAGCCGGAGCTGTTTAAATTCAAAGTCATACTTGCAAGGAAAATACTGAGCTCTTCATTTTTTTTTTCATTTAATAAAAATATTTTTTGGTGAAGTAGTTCAAACCCCATAGGAAAAATGGAATCAAGTGTTTTCTTATTCTGGGGAGGAACGCTATTTTTTTACTTCAATTAAAGCAAAGCACTTAATTGTTATTCCACTGATAACCCACTGCACCATTCCCATTTAATTTCCTATCTCTCAGATGCTTTTGTATTGTTTTGCTCACTTTACACCAGTGAAACTCTCCTAAATAAGTATAATCCCTCCTTCACCCCCTACACTGCGTACCAATCTGTTTCCTTCAGCTGCTCTATTAAGTCATTTCCCCTCTTTTAGGTGGGGAATCATCCTACATAAATCAAACACATTTCAGTTCCTATGCTGTTTTTTTAACCCACTCCATTTAATGGCAAAGATGGAAAGCCCAGAAAGCAAATGGAATAATTTCCATCATCTATTGCTGCATCTGAAAAATCTCATGATAGTAAATTCATCTGCCAACTTCATTCTCCCAGTTTCTTCTTTGTCTTGGCCGATGTCCGTCTAAACTAGTACTGGTAGGTTTCAGAAGTAGTTCAGCATTCTGACGTTTCTTCAAAACGGCTAATGCAATCCAGGCTATGCATCAGAAATACTTTTGATGAGATTGCTTATCTGTTAACTGCTTCCATTGGGAGACAGGGTTATTGCAGCTCAATTGGTTAACATAGTCCTGCTCTGACAAGCTGGGGGAACTATACTCTAGGAACTGAAGCCCACTAATTTTTTATTCTTCCGATGCTGTTTCAAAATAACTTCATCGTCAGCATGTACTTAAGTAAGACACAGTAACCTTGAGCTATGCTATCATATTATTTGAAAGAAAACAGACGTATCAGTGAGTAAAAACAAACAAAGAGAAAGAAGTGTGAGCTGGAATGATTTTCAGAGACAAACAATGGCTGCCATGGTACTGTCTGTAAGCCTAGGTTTAGGCACAAAAGGGGAAAAAATAAGATTTGCTGCCTCTTTTTGTTGCTAAGAATACGGAGTCTCTAAGGATGACAGCTAGGAAAAGAAGACATTCTGAAATGAAAATGCCACTTTTTAGTAAAAAGCCTCAGAGTTGTGTGGTCCGTGTGACAGTGACTTGGCCTGTCTGGGCAACAGCGAGAACAGATAGTTCTGCAGGTGACTGGCTACCCTGGGGATGAACATCATACTGGAACACGAGTTGCTGACTAACACAAGAATTGATGGTGCAGGCTGTCTACTCTCCAGCCTTCCTCTCCTCTAAGACAGCCGTACAGGGACCCCTTCTGAGGCTGTTCAAGTCCTTCCCCAGGCATCAGTAACATCAGCTGCCAAAGCTGCTCTAGCTTCTGCTGCAGGAGCAGCTTCTGCACAGCAGGCTGCACAGTCCAGCCCAGCTGCTGCTCCTTTCTCTGTGACAGGAGCTGGCTGCAGTGAGTTTTTGCAGAGAAATCAGTATCTCCAGCATAAAGGGCAGGAGGAGACTGGCTTCTTTAGCCAATGCAGGGCCACACCTGGAGCAAAGCAGAAGATACTGATCCCCTCCCTGTGCCTAAAGGCTTCTACGAGGGAGGTCCTGAGATTGCTCAATTTATCAGCAATGAGCAGCTCCAACTATGAAGGGCTGGGCTATCAATCACCCAGTGACGGGGAGATACTCTGGAAACTGCTACCATTCATGAACACCAGAAATGCCCTGCAATGAGCTGTAAAACACCAATAATCGTTATAATATAACTTGAAGTATATTCCTCTCTTTCTACATTTCCTGTTATTTTCATGCCACTATTAGATATCTTCTGTTCTGTTGGATTTTAGTACTTATAGTAATTAGTGCAAAAATAAATATTTCTCTTCAAACAAGTTTTCTCTTCTGGATCAAAAGGTGAATGCATATTTAGTACTATACAAAATAAATATATAGAGGGTATGGAACATGGAGTTCAGATTACAAGCTGTAAACAGACACTGCTTTGAAAATTGCTTTACAGGGTTGACACCATGATGGAGGATTAGCAAAGTCCCTTCAGAGCTAGTAAATTGTGTTTGCAAAAGCAATTTCCATAGAGGACATGAAAAACCTCGCCTCACATTCAGTAAATGTGTAGTGTATTGGTGGCAAGGCAATTACAGATTCAGAAGATGTTTTCAGATGATGAAATTCAAAGATGTTCCTGCAACTCTACACATGTTTTATAAAATGTCAACTCAGAGGCCTACAGCTTTTTATTAGATGCACTAAGGGAAACAGTCAAGAATGTGGCACTTGTGCTACAAGAATATATGTTTGTTGTGTCATCTGGAAAAGAATGTCTTACCCATCCCTCAGTGCAGCAAAGTGCATCTGCTTCTCATCAGCTCTTATCTAGGTCTGATAGTGTATTTTTTAGTCCTATTGAAAGAAGTCTTTTGTCATTATATTCACCCAAAAAATAAGGACAGTATCACGGAGTGCAATAAGAAACAAAAAATAAGAGCTTTCTGTCTAGAAGTATTGCACATCTCATTTATGTTAATAAGGATTTTTCTTTCTAAATCTGGAAGTGGTTATGTGCAACAAGTTAGGTAAAGCTTAGTACTGTCTGATTTGGACACTGATGTCTGTTTCAGCAAGATGTTCTCTGTACTACAATGTAAAAAACAAATTTCAGTGTACTGCTGAAGTCAAATCAGAGTTAAATTTTGCTTCAAGAGCAGTCAATTTCACAGAGAGGTTGGTGGGAAATAAATGCAAACCATTTTTCTCCATCCTGCAGAGAAGCCTTGAGAAAATGTAATTTTTTTTTGAGAAACGTGGTAGCATCAACATGCTTTATCTGGCATAGGAAGATAAACTCTACTGACATGAAAATGGAAATCACTTAAAAATCAAGGCGTAATAGGGCCTATATATTGAAGTGATTTATGTAATACCACAGACCCCCCCACCTGCACTTCATTTCTTGTAGGACTTGTGCCATTTCACCAGATAGATCCATGGTTCCAATTTTTACGAAGCAGGCAATCTTAAGCTTCAGATTCTCTCTTCCTCTTTCCATCTTCTCCTAAATCACTGTCTTCTGACTGGCTACTGCTAAGGACTACAAATTGTCCTTCTCCGCTGTTCTGGTTCGATCTGCTGGAAGCGGCTATCAAACGGCTTTGCTCCTCTAGGTCCTAATATGAGAAAGGCAATTGAGAAATCAGAATAACAGTATTTACTTGAAAGCCATCTACAGTTGAAACAGGACACCATTAGTATTAGAAGGCAGTTTAGAAATTATAATGTCAGTGGAAAGCTTTCTGTCCAGAAGAAATTAAAAGATTGAAGAGGGAACCAAACCATTTACATTTCAGTAGCTGGCATTATTAGAGCAGCGAACCCATTAACACACTTGTACTACAACCCACAAAGAACAGAGATCAGAGCAGGTATCTTCAGCTACAGCCTGCTCCCTGCACGGTGTAACTGAACTCTGGACAGCAAATTAAGTTGTTTTGGGCCTGTGATAGTGTTCTTTCAAGCACTGCTCCATGGTATTCCTACAAAGCACAACATGTCTTTATCTCCTCAGAAGAGCTCTTTCTAAAAACTACTGCACAAAATCTACATGGGAAATACTTCTAACTGTTACCTTCATCATGTTCTAAGAGCGTGTAGTGAAGGCTATGATACTGGAGCTTGGATTACTGCTAAAGAAAGTAAATAAGAAAAAAGGAGTATTAAGAAATAATGATCAAATGTACCTTTTCAATTTGTTTTTGCTTATTTAGTTCTTTTTGTTGTTTCTCTTTGACTCTGTCTATTTCTTTCTGCTTTTCTGATGCTTTTCGATCCTAAGGGGCAAAAATGTAAATAAAGTAAGTATCAACAGCCTGAAACTACGGACTAATGTGACTTTGCTCAAAATTGTTATACCACAAGTTTGATTATTCTTCTTTTAAAGGTCTGCTACGTTTGTTGAGGGTAGCAAGCTGAATCCTGCCTTGAATATTGTTCTACAGGCGAGTGGTTTGTCTTTGTATCTTAGGTTTAAATTCTAGAAGATAAATCCCTCAAAAATACACCACAACACTATTACTGTATCTAAAAGCACACTGTATAACATCTTCTGTTACACGTAGTAAATCTACTTTCTCCCTTCCCTTTAAAAGTAACCCATCCAAAAAGGTTCTTACCAGTTCTGCGTGAAAAGCAATCTGTTTTGCCAGGCCAACCGAGTCACAAATCTAAACACAGAACAGATGGAAATAATCAAGGATTCTCATAAGAATGCCTTTAAAATTAAGCCTGCTGTGCAGGTCAAGTAGAACGGCATATTAAAGCACTTGCAGCTACTTAGACTATCACACTGTTTTCCAGTACATAAGCTGAGTTCTCTCCCAGAGAAATCCCGTAGACAGCCTGAGTGGATCTCACGTCTTGGAATCTACCTTGTATTCAAAACTGATACAAGCACAACCATCGCCAGTACCTTTTCCCCTTCATTATTTGATTCAAAGATATAGCAGATGGAAGTTTGGCGGCTCTCAGCTTTCCCTCCTGAAGTTCTAAGCACAAATCCAAAAAGGCGCTTGTTCTCCTGGTGTGTGGCATACAGGACAACATTGGGCAAAGGAAACTGCCAAATGGAGCAGATACAGAGACGTTAAAACTGGTTCCAAAGGCTTCCTACGTGACCTTTCAATATTCTGCACATGGATTACTTCAATACTGTAAGTGAACAACCACATCAGAAGTTACAATCTGACCAAAAGTAATCACTGAGCAGAAAAGTAGGTTAGAAGACAAGGATTCAATTATTCATTAGACAGAATAACTTCTTAAACCACATTCCAGATAAGAAAAAAGGGTAACATTTGCAGTGTGGTTCTGTCATCTTTGTAAATGTCAGTATGCTCCTGTTTGAAGAGACAACTGCATTTGAAGATACAAATTGCATTTGTGTCTAAGATGTCAGTATCTAGTGTCAGGTAAAGGCACTGCTTCTGCAAAATCTTTACTGCAATTAGTTCAGCTCTCCTGAATTATCTAAGCAAGACATGAAGGGGGGAAAAGCCCCAAACAAACAAATGAGCAAACCCCACATCCATGTAATTTCTTTAAGGAATAAGAATACAAAATAGTTTTATTGTAAGAGGTTGGACTTAGAAATGTCAAATGTATTTTGTTTGCTCAAAGACTAAACCATTAAGACCTATCAAAGGTTAAGTTTTTAAATGTTTCAGCTGTTGTAAACTGATAGTACAAGTTCTTCCTAACCTTCAACGTGCACACTTAGAGTGGTAGCATGCATGCAGTCGATGGATCTCACCTGTAAAGCTTACAGCTTTGAGGCAGTTTTGAACTTAGTATCACAAAGTTAAAGGAATTTTCAGAGGCTCGCTGGACCTTTTGAAAGCACTCCCCTTATACCTAATTTACTGGTGGAGTTCTGTCTATTGTAACTGTTTGCATTAATCTCCTAACTTCAGTGGAAATGTGTCTGGACATCTCAACGCTATCAGTGTTTTCTGCTAACGCAAAAGGTTTACACTGCTATTTATTTATCTTAAAATGTAGAAGTTACTTACTCGTAGTCTTGTCACTTGTGTCTGTGGATCAATTAACCTAAAAATGTTTTTTAAAAACAAATCAGAAAATAAGTTTTAGCAGAGTGAAAGAAGACCTTTCTGTAAATAAGTATCAGTAGAAGGCAGGAAGCAAACTTACTTTAAGCAGTCACAAGTGACTAACAAATGCGATTCTGTCATCCTGAACACGTTATGGATGGCACGAGCTGCCAGGATTTGACGCATCGTTTCATAAACGACATCTGGACTTTCGTCAGACTTCACCTCCATAGAGCCAAGAAATCTTACAATAAATAACTGATGGAGAATCGAATCTAAGACAAAGAATTGATTGGAAAAAAGTGAACTCCATGTTGAGTTTTCCATTGAAGATCAAAGATGGACTGCAGGTGAGAAAATTCCAAACTTGTAATGACTTGAAAAGAAATTACTCATCCTTATGACACAGAGGAATAATTATTAGGCAGTAATCACAAGTTTTTCACTTGGTTTAACAAATAACGAAAGATGCAATGAATTACTTTAAAAACAGACTTTTAGACAGGTGCCTGATATAATTAAACTTGTTTAATACCTTACTAATATAACTAAGTACTCTAAAACTGCTGTTAAATTAGAAGAAGCTTTGGCTGGAAATAGAAAATAATTGGGTTTTGTTTTACATTAGGGAAAATAAATTATTTTACCTTCTGTTTCAGATTTTGAGCCTCCAGATTCACCAAAAGGATTTGTGCGTCTATTAAAAATTGAGAACATTAAACCAGGAGTCAGATTACAAGAATCACTGCAATAGTTTCATGCTGCATGAAATAAGAACATCTAATGATTTCACAGGCTTGTAATCTGGAGAAACAGTGTTCAAAAATCATGAGGACAAGCAATTTAATCAGGAGTTAGACATATATAGGTACGTTCCAGGGCTCAACTTATAGGAAAAATACTTGGGATTGTTGTTCTGTTGCTGCCATAGAAAGTTTTGCTTACAAAGTTGTTGTTTGTTTGTTTGTTTTTAATATCTGAATTAAGCCTAAGTCAAAATCTTGATAAGATTTGAAAAGATACAGTTTTAGGGGATGAAAGTTCACAGAACAGCTTCAGGAAGTAAACCCAAAAGCCAGTCCTTTCAGTACTCTGCAGGAGTGCCATGCTTCTCATCGCTATCTCCATTTGTTGAATTACTGAAGTCACTAGGGTTGTTTCAAAGGCAGCTTTCTGAAAACATCACTGAGGTTTTACTCCTAGAGTGTCAAGAGAAATGTGGCTGTTTCTGGCTCTCAGAGATGGAGCTGCTATCAGGTACAACAAAAAGTGAAAATACTCTAGGCTTCCAAGTCTACCATTTAGGAAATCAGTAAAGTAATGCTGAAAAGAATATGGGAAACAGGGAAACTTTATTTATAACTGAAGGAAAAAAAAACCCTACTTTCTCTTTGGGTAACTGCTGGCTGAAAGATTATTGTCCAAGTGTTCAATAAACTTCAAAATAGGTTTCATAGGGGAGCAGTGAAAGTGTCACCTCTCAATAGTTTGTGTTCCAAAAACTAATTTCAGAAGGAAGAGGAAAAAAATGGCTATCTCTCTTGTTCAGCTACACATCATCCAGCCTACCAGCTTTATTAGTGGAATCCTTAAAAGATGTCTAGTTAAAATGTAATAAAACTGTTCCAGATGGAACTCTGAAGTCAAGATGGTGTTGCAACAATGTTTATGTTGCAGGGACTCTGTAAAGGTTGATTACATGAAATGCTATCCTATGCAAATACACTAAAGGGAAATTCCTTTTGTTAGCATCTTTTCCTGCTCAAACTTTTCTTGTCATTTAAGATTAGCCTGAAACAGTGAATATAGAGTCTCTCAGGATCTCTCAAACGGCAAAAATAAAAAAATCTGTATCTGTGTCATCAGTGTCAGAAAGGCAGTGAAGTGGTTTTTCATTGTTGGGTTTGTTTTAAATAATGAAGACTTCTAAAGTACCATGGTGTCTGTCTGTACAAACACTGCACTTCTTTGTTGCCACTGATGGCAAACTGAAAAATACAACTTTCTACAATGGATTTACAACTGATGACATGACTTTAGCTGAAGTATTCTCTTTTCCACTTCCTAGAATACAGTTTGAGTCTATTTTAAATCAATCTCTTCTGAAGGATCTAGGGATCTAGGTAGCCAATTGATTATTCATTAATACCACACAACAAAACTATCAAAAAATGTTAAAAAGAGAAGAATATATATATAGAATTTTAACTTCTATGTATCTGTGAGGTGCAACTGAAAACTGAAACAGTTTTCTAGAGGGCAGATGGATACAACACGTTACTTTCACGAGTCATGTAAATCAGTTTTCAGCTTCTTGTTGTTAAGAACAGCTGAATCTGCAAATACGTTTTGTTAATATTTAAATTCTGTACATACGGTTCCAGAAATGCAATGTGGATTTACAGGTTTTTATGAGTATTTTTGAGTGGGAAGCTTACAAAAAAACCAAAACAAAAACAGGAGAAAATGTTCTTCTATGTTGGGAAGAGCTCTTAGACAATTTTAACTTGTCTGCATATGAGTTTACTCTAGAAGCCTAGATCATTTTCACTCACCTTTCAGGTTAAGAAGAGTGTCATCATATGCCATCATCACCTGGAGGCAGGGCTACCAAATTTCTCTTGAGTTTCCAAGAGGAAAAACCCAAGCTGCTGGGTGAGCAAGCAATAGGAAAGGAGAATACTTTGTGAAACCAAAAGATTAAAATGAATCAATAATAAAAGCATTAGCTGTTAAAGCAAGAAAATCTGCTGCTAAATAGAAAACTACACCCTGACACTACTGAATGTAGTTAAGCCATTTTATTAGAATTCTTTTTAACAACTAAAAAATTGTTTGGCTTTGCTGCCTATTGGGAGTTCTGTGCCGTGAGGCAGGGCAAAGGCAACATACTTTTGGAGTTGCAGCCTAAAGATGCTTTTCTTGTTTAAGTTAAGAACATGAACTTTAGGGAATTTTTTTCCTTCTCTCTACATCTCCTACCTGCCTGATTGCCCTGAAGATTTTGCTTGACCGGGAAGATCTTCACTAACTGGTGATATTATGTCAAACTGTATTGGAGTGTCCGGGGCAACGAGTGAATCCAAGGAAAGTGCTGATAAAGCTGCTGATTCAGATCCCAATGACCCTGTGCTGCTAGTACGAGCTGCAGGAGGACGAGATTGTCTGGAAAGAACAAAATGAAGATACCTGAGTTTCAGGTTGGTTGATAATAAATTAAACCACAAGAGACAAAAACAATATTCCCAAGTTTGGATGTGAAACAGAACAAAAAATGACTACCCTGATCTTCAGGATTTAGTAAACAAAAATGGAGTCTATGTTCCTAGTCACATCTTAGTAAGTTGAAGTTACTACTTCCATTAGTAATTGCACCAGATTATATTCAATTTCATGTGTGATGATATATTGATGTTCAAACAATCTGAGGTCTGCTCCCCTGTGTTGGATACATTAAGAAAAACCTCATGAAATAAACCAGATGCAATCAACAAAACTGTCCAGACAGCTGGAAATCTGGATTACTTCGTAACAACGGCTGCTAAACAACACTAAACAGGTGAGTTTGAGACATTTTTCTCCAGCCTATGAAATACTTAGTTATGAGCATACAAGTTTCATTGTTTGTTTGGAGTTTTTTTTCCTGAAACCTTATCCAGAGTTCTCTTTCTAGAGGTACTCTTAAAATAACCTATAGCTCTTTAACTTACACTGCTGGCCGCATGCTCTCGTGTCTCTGCTGAAAGGAAGGAGATGGAGTAACGGCCTCCAGAGCTGACTGATTTACACGTGCAGCAATTTCCTGCAGTACAGAGATGGGAAAGAATCACTGAAAACATTTTCTTCAAAATAAGATTTAAGATTTTAGTTTCATTTTTACGCACTGACAGAAGTTAGAAACGCAGCCCTTTGGGAGATCTTAACGTTCCTATCTTTTCGCAGACACAGCTGCTGTATTTTTTTCTCACTTGCAACTCATTTCCTGAAGTTCACTTTTTCAATGTTACTTTGTAACACCGCAAACGTTAATACAGGCCAGCCACAGAGAAAAGTCCCAATGATAAGTCTGGCAAAATAAGCACGTGTAGCCAGGAAGAAAAAGAAAAATCTCATTTGAGAACTACAATCCTCAACTACTAACTAAAAAAAATTGAAGATTCAAAAGCCTGCACTTAAACGGTTCTGAAAAACCAAAACACAAAGTATCAAGTAAGGATGAGGTAGCAGTGTTACCTCAGCAAATAGAATATTTACAGGTGAAGAATTCCATTTTGGTATTTTCTTGAAATCACTAGTTCTGAAGTGTTTGGTGTGAGCGTGTGACTTGGAAAATGAGAATGATTAAAAAGCCACTTGTAAGTTTGGAGAAGGCACTGACACTGAGGCGTAAATGGAAAGGAGCTGCACTACTTTATGCCAAGAGCAAACAACCTCAGCTGTATGTTCATCTAGAGTATCTGCTTTAGGTAAGTGAGCTCTGCACTAAAAGTATTTTGTTTGTTATCTGCATTGTAAACTTAATACAAGTACTTACTTGGCTGTCTACCTACAAAGTTATAGTTAAGCTCATAGAGATTCACATTCATGATTGTCAGTTCCCTCTAGCAGAGATTAAATGTGTCCACCTGAATATATGTCATATTAATTTGTAACAAAGTACCAGATACAAAATAAAAATCTATGACCTTGAAGATGTCAAAAAGTTATAGCAGTCACATACTTGCAGTGTTTTCTATATAAGGGTTTAGATGGAGACAATGACCTCTATGCTTTCATACCATTGAAAGGTTATCATTAGATATGTAGGAAATACTTGGTGCTATTCTGTGCTATCCAGTGAGATCCAAATGATCTCTTTTTAATGTTGTGGTTATCTGCATTTTCAGCATATCACTGATTACTACACATTTTAGTAAACTTACCTCTGGGTTTTCACTTAAATAGATCTGTTTAGAGATGTTGTTTATGGTACATATCCACTGAAAAAAAAAGAAGAAAAATTACCTTTTTAAGTTCTTTTAATGAACTTGATTAAGTAGCAACTGAGTTGACTCATTTCAGCACCTTTAATGCTTTCATTGTAACTTCAGGGAGCTAAGCCAGTACTCTGCACACTCAGTTTGCCATTAAGTCCTCTCCTATCTGCATACTGCACTTTGCAATGTGGTATTTTAATAATAATTAAAAAAAAATCATTATACTAAAGATGAGAACTTAAGCCAGTTTAAACCACAACTCCAAGGAATGAAAAAAACAAATCACAATTCTCTGTATTCCTTTATTCTGTGACTGCAGATGGTATCTTTTCCTCAAGACATAAAGATTCCATTTCCCTTTTGTGGAATTTGCACAGCTCTTGCATCTGTAAGCTAGAATTTGTTTTCTCCCTGTGTTATGAAAACCATCTGCTCTCCTTTCTTTTTCCACTTTTTTTCTGAAGGACAAAGCTAACTGGGTTATGATGCTGCTCCACTGAACCCCAGCTTGTTGTTAAGAGTTGTCACCTGAGCTACAGAAAAAAGGCAGCACAGCAGCCACAGCCCAGAGAATCAAAAGTGTGGGTATCTACGGGACAGTGCTTCAATTAGGCTATTATTAGACAACCTCCAGAGTCCAAATGAATTGGGCCCAACCTGACACAGCCCAGCTAAATCCTTAGGAATAGCATAAAAGGTCATTTTATATCAGTGTAACACTGAAGACTGCAGTGTACTTGGAATGTATTTCTTTATCCAGTTGCTTACCCAACCATGTTTTAAATCAATGCTTTTAAAACATTTTCTTTCCCATGCTGCCCCTTACTGAAAAGTCTGTACTGGATAACAATGCAGACATACCTTTTTAATCAACATATCCTTTATGTCACAACATCTGTTCCTTTGTTTCTGACTGCATTCACAGACCACGAATGCAATGACTCTTATCAGCTTGACCCATCTGTGCAAGCCTTTGGGAAGCTGTAAAAAGCTGTCCAAATAAAACCTAAATTCAAGTAACTAGAGCCTTTGTTATACCACTGCAAGCCTACAACGTTAGGCTATTATTTGCAAAATATCTAGAGAAACTTTCTTTTCACTTCCAAAGAAAGTTATAAAGTAGGGAAACCCTATCCCTGCTGCCTGGGTGGCTTTTTCCTCATTTCTCAATTTCCTGCTACCTGTATCCCAACCCAAAATGTCCTCCTTGTTTTCCATACCTGACAACAGGTAGGAAGAAAGTAAGTTAGGAAAGCATGAACATTACTGCTGTTTTGCTGTGGGCTTTTTCCTCCTCTTTGTTTTCTGTCTTCTATAATACTAAAAACGACTTGGTGGTAATTATAAATGCATCTTATTCTCTAAAGGCTAAATACAGTAATATTTTGTCAGTATTTCTGAAACCTGGCACCACCTAGAGAATGAGCAATGAACATCCCATCTACAGTTATGAGTGTATTCTTCCTGTGCAACAGAAGATCACTCGACTTGTTTGGACTCCCTGTAAGCTTACCTCTTCATAATCTTTCTTACTCTCTGCCTGTAAGATTGAAGACCTGAAAGAAGAGAATGAAAAAGACAATTTTGTCTGTTTGAAATGCCTCACAAGTTCATTCAGATAGGAACCCCTATTGTCGTGTTTGCACACTGCACAACACATTCAGAAGCCTCTGTGCATGTACCAAGTTCAGTCAGTATTTGATTGTGGGGAAAATCTGTTTTCATTTCACGTGAAAATAGAAAAGGAACAAAATTCCAGTTGTATCCACGAAACTCTTAAGCAATCACAAAATGCAGTAATACAGGACTGTAACCTGGTTATGGTAATTTTATTTTGAAACTACTCAACTACGTTATAGAGCTTATAAACAATCTACTAGACATTACAAACTTTTAAAAAAGCATCCCAGATTTTGTTTCTAGCCCCAAAATCTACCAGGCTATATTATGGACAAAAGTAGGCTACCTTTCTTAATTAGTGATTCCAACATTACATACTGGTAATAGTAATATAGGAATGCTTACTTTTTGCCATCAAAGGATGTAATCTGGAAACAGTAACGTCTGTCTTCACAGTCCACAGCCATCACAGAACAATTGTCTATATCCATGACAAGTCCTCCAGCTACATCACCTCTTGCCTGGCTCATCAGATTTCCACCTTGAGTGAAGTAAAACTGTCTCTCCCAACTGGAAGACACCAATCCTGTCTTACTAGAATGATAAAAAGAGCTTTTAGTTAGCAGACTAGGAGTTCTGGTAAGTTTGTTCCAAATAATTTTCAGCTACCTGGGCACTTAAGAAAACTTTTTCCCCCCCATGTTACATTTTAGGTTTGCTTTACAGCTTAATTAGTCTCTTAGGTTTTTCACGCTATATTTAGTGCTGGACAAAGAACACTAATACAGTAAATGATTTCTTCAATTCTGTGAAACCATTTCGTATAAAAATGCATATTTTAATTTCAATCATCAGCTTTTATGGTATTGCTTTACACAATATGCATATGCATACTATGTGATCAGTGTAACTGGTAAGACCTCTGAGCTCTGCATTTATATACTGTGCTAAGAATTATCTTCGTCATGCTAAGATACCTCAATTTCCCTGGTATTCTGTACCACTCAACAAGAACTCTGTATTTTGCTTAGAGCACGTTGAGATTTTGGCAGTTTGTTTTTTGTTTTGTTTTCCCCAGGAGAATAACAGAAGAGGAACAATCTGAAACCAGAAATAAATAACACTTGCAATGTATCTTCCCTTTTTGATCAGGTATGTTCTTCAGTATTAGTTGCTGCAATTGCCTTCTACTACAAAAAATTGTTCCTCATTACTGTAACTGTTGTAGCACAAGTAACATATACGTTCAAAAAAACCCACTCCTTGGAGATTATTATATAAAATACAGAAAATACCTGAGTGTTATAACTTAATGTCAGTAACTACAAAGATCAGCTGCTAGGCTTTAACTAGAGTTACAGCTCCCTCCCGTGGACAGAAGACTGCCTCATGAAATCAAGACAGGCATTCGAAGTGTGCTCTGGTTAACAGAGAATGTTTTGTCTAAGATCTCAAGCTTGCCATTTTAGTAACTTGAGTCCTAAAGCTTTAACAGATACTTATAGAACAATCCTTATAGCTGCTCTCTCGTTGTTTTCCATTTGTGAACTTACACTCTCATAAACTCATTCTGTGTGAACATTCTGGCAAAATTAGACTAAAAGCAGGATGAACGTGCATCACACCGGAATGATACTGTCAGTGTAACAATTACATTAATTCTAATTAAGCAGAGTCCAAAGAAATGGAATAGTTCCTTTGTGCCTTACTCAGCAAAGAAGTACAGCTAACTTCAAAAAATACATTGCACATTCTTTCAGCCTTCTTTCCCCAAAATGAAATACTCTGGAATTTTTAAGTAACAAGTTAGTCTTACTTTCTTGCATTGAGATAGCCAGCTTTCCGGGTTAGATTTCTATGAACAGGAAATTTTGTAGGATCAGGATCAGGCAGATACAGTGGATCACTAGCTACTTCCAAATCCTCTATAGTTTGCTGCATGTTTTCTACTTCACAATCCATTTCCCTGCGAACACTAAGGTAAATAACGTGTTATTAACATGGATAATTTATTAATAAGTAGAAACAGAAGACATAATTGGCTTGAAAACAGTTCAAAATTCAACAAAGCCAACTTACTTCTGTACACTTGTGCCAATATTGTTCAAAAATTCTTCCAATTGCTCAGTAAGATTTTCTGAACCCATTTTAAAAAAACTTATCTTTAAAAAAAAAGAGAGAGGAGGAAAAGGGAAAATTTAGTCATTAGTAAATGACAATAGCAGTGATGTGGCTTTGCTGACTATTTTATCTCAGAATAGTTGCCAAAGGAAAGAGTTCAACTGCCTCCAGATTACCTTCTAAGAATGTGTAATGCCATGTGGGCTTGCATGCATGAAGTTTTAACTGGACACTGTGATTGGTGATGAAGTGGAAAAAGGTACCCAGCAATCAAAATGTAGGCAGTGAATTACATTTAGCTACCCAAGCTTTAAGGTAAAATAGTTACAGCTTTATATCTGCCACTCAAACTTTCCTAAAAGACTCTCCAATGGGACTGAGGGTATGTCATGTTGAGATTCATATACTGAGTGGGAAAAAGACACTAGTGCCAGCTCATGATTGTTCACAGCAGTAGCACTGACAGCTACAGGGATGAGAGTGAGGTGTTTTTCACTCCATTTGCTTCCTTGGATTGCAGAAGGGATCATGCAATGCATTTCACTGCATCAAACTTCAAGTTGTACTTTAATATCTTTCAGATCTACAGCTTGGACAATATTAAGTTACCTGAGCTTGCATGTATCCAAGTAAGGGTTCTAGCAGAGAGATTTTCTTTTTGTACTGAAGGCTATTTAATGCACAAAAATAATGCATCATGGTCTGATGCTGTTTTTTCCTGGAAGTGTATACATCTTCTGTAACTTCAGCCTTGATCTGAAGAGACACAGACAAGGAAAGGGGGAAAAAGGAATATTTGAGACTTGGTATTCATCACATGAATTCTGGACATCTTTATAGCCAACATGTTGAAAACACTGCAGTGATGTTCTACCTTCTGTTATCAGCAATTGCATATTTTAAAACTACAATCCCACTGCTGTAATCTATAGATGAGAGATACAGGAAAAAAAAACCCACAGCATTCTTTTCTCCCTGGAAAGTGTGGTTATTTCTTAACATAGATGAATATAGTATCACAATCCTAATCTTAGAGCATTTCCAGTGTTACAAGACAGTTATGTGAGACATCTGCTTTTCTGTTCTGAAGCAAACTCTGTTTCAGCAGTCTAAACCACCAAACTTCATGTATTGTCTTTCATTTAAAATATGTATTAGATAAAAATGACTCCTTGTCTCCTCTAAGAATCTTTTTAGTAAGTGTTCTGCTTTACAAACCTTTTCATTTTCCCTTCTTTTTGATAACCGACTGTATCTGGTAATGGCAGCATCATGGTCTAGGCAAGCAAAAGAGAATTTATTATCATTTTGATAAATTCATGACTCGTGAAACAGAGCACAAAACCTTTTTCATTGTTATGTGTTGCACAGCCAGATGAACACTAAATTCTGTAATACTGCAACCTTTAAGAATTGTTCTTGTGTATTTGTAATTGCTTCACTGCCACAAGTATTTGGGCTAAAGAAAAAAATCTAACCAGAAGCAAATATAGCCAAATTGTTACAAATGTCCTAAACATCTAATATTCTTCAAAGACAAAGAAACCTTCTGTAAGTAGAAACAACTTTCTATTTGCTTGCTTCTAAATCAATGAAGCAACTTACATGAGACCAGCAAAATCCTTGCTTTAAGAGTATGTTCTCTATAGGTATATAGTAAAGCTGGCTAACCAAAGTAACTTGAGGCAAGGGAAGAGAACTCTCAAACTAATTCTAGGGAGGCAAAATGTGTTTCTTAATTCAGTCCCGACTTTAAGAAGTGAGCTAGCACTTGACTATTTTTAGTAATTTTGGTAGCATAAGCCTATATTACTTAATAACTAGACACCCATTTTAAGTACTGGTGTTAGTTTGTCCTAACACTTCAGTACACAAAACAGAGATTTACAAGTGAAACTGGGTGCCTATGTAGCAGTAAAAATAATTACACCTTAATTAGACACTTCAATCCTTGCAAATATCTTCATTAGTTTTCTGAGTCAATCTACAACAATACTGTTATCTTGTAGTACCTATAACATTGAGTATTTTACACTTACCATTGCTTGCAATTTGGAAAACTTCTTTTAGAGTTAATATCTCTACAAAACAACATATTACAATTGAAGTGAGTTGTTATTAACATAACATTTATATATTAAGGTTTCTCATGCAATGTTTCTGAACAGTTGTACTTTTACACCTTCTACCATACTGAGGTTCCAGTACAATCCACAAGCAAAATGCACAAGCAAAATCCGCTCCTACTGTGTGGCTGTTCAGCTCACCAAAAGAGATACTGTGTTGTAACTGGGAGGAAATTCTTTCCAAAAGATTTTGAAAGACATTTTCAATACAAATGCATCACCTGCAGTTCTGGTCTGGACTGAGGAAGTGGAAGCACAGGAGATGAGGAAGTAACAGTGGATCAAAGGAAAGCCCCAAACACACTGTGACTCCTCCTACCTAAGGTCAGTTATGTTCTAGATGACTACTTAGTCTCACTGTGCCAGGGAACAGAATACAATACTTAGCACTTGGTTTGCTTATGATTTTGTGTCACACCACAACATAAGTAGAGGGTTATGTTCAACTGTATGGTAAAAACAAAAAAGCATGGAAAAGCTTTCCAGAAAGTGCCTGTGAAGTCCATAAAAGACATTTAGGAGCTACTTCCAGGCTACAAGGTCTAATATTAGCCTTGGGATACTCATGTTCCCCACTTCAAAAAGCATAATCTATCTAATCCAGAATTTGACAGCAAATGATTGTCAAAGAAGTATTTTCCGAGATTCCCGAGGAGCAAGAAGCCTTATGGAAAAGCTGTAATGTGTATTTTGCTTTAAACTTAAAGCATTCCTACGTTGGATATAACCACTCTAAGATGTTATACTTTTAAGTTATTTTGGTTTTAATTCTTACAATTTATATTTGAAGGCCATTTGCCACACCACTCTGTTCACGTTAGCATTTTAAGTAAAATCTCCCATACTTAAACACATGTACATACATTACTTTAGACCAAGCAAAGTAAGATACAATTGTTACAAAAATAACAAGTTGGAAGCATCATGTCTGTATGTAAGAAGCCACCTATACTACCAGAAGGGGTGAAGAGACAACTTACTAGACCTTAGCAATGAAATACTACAACTTGGGCACTTAGCCTTTTGAGTTTAATCCAGCCATGAAACTGATACTCTGGCATTATAATACGTACAAATACTTCCTGAACATGCCAATTATCAGAAAATTATTCATTCCTAATGTCTACTGGAACTGCAAAATTTTGACCTTGAACAGAAGCCATAAGGTAAGCAATACATTGTTGAAACAGTGAAATACAGCTGAAATGGTGTTAAGATGTTCAACTGCTAATAATCTGATGGATAGAAATAAGATGCATACTTTAAAGAGCTGATGAACAAGGTATTTTATTTAGTTAAACAAGCTATGGAGAAACATTTCTGCTACTGCTTTTGTTGATAAACCCAGTACATTTTCAAGCACTCTACCTTTTAGATCCCTTTCTTTAAACTGAGTAATGGGAAACATCATTGCATCTGCAAGTTGAGTTGAAAGTACTGCATGGCAAGAGCTAAGCTGTAAAAGACAAGAGAAAGAAGAAAATTTTAGTGAAGTGGTGCCAACACCAAATCAAATCAAAGCAGGCTGACATGAATGTCACTCAAAGAGATGACATGCACAACTCAAAACAGAATTTTGCAGATTGCTTTTTCTAGCAGCTATTTTTGTGGGTTCCTAATCTCATTACTAGGTTTTTATAGAAGACCTCTATAGTTTAGAATTTGTCCCTGCTTTTCCAACTTCACTGCAAGTTACTGGATCATATCAGAAGATGACCTCATACATTCTGGTAGCCAAGTCAGTTTATTTCTCCAGATTCCCTCCAGCTACATCACAGTACATCTTTCCTGGGTAGCAGACATAGAACAAATCTGTTCTTCCTCCTAAAATACCACTAAGTAGTGTTGAAAGTGACAAGAAGGACACAGAAATAATCCTGATTCAGATCTTAGTGGTACCAAATAGTCTTTCATAGGAGTCAGTCTCTGTCTCTAATAGAGGCAGAGGGAAGCTCTGTCTAAAACCATGCGAAGATTCTGACTACCATTCTGTAATAGAGTTTGGTCTGCCTACAGTAAGTTAACTACATTCTTGCTCAACAATTTTGCTGAATGAATTCTTTCTTTTCAGGTTACATAACTCTAAATATATGCTACAATGTACCATTGTCACCCTATTGACAAACATAAGCCACTTCTGTACCTGTCATCTTAAAAAATGCAGGAAAAAGTAAGCAAGTAAAAGTCTACACAAGACAACATTATCAAAAGGAGGTGAAACAAACTACTTGCCTCATCTATGACTTTGGCAAATTGCTGTAGAGTGGAAGTCATAACTTCATCATCTCCCCCTAGTGGAAAACGCTACAAGAAAATAAAAGGAGGGATGATGCTTAGAGGGCTTCCTGCCATTCACACATCTTAATTACGCTTAGGAATGTATCAGGTGTTCTGCTACTGTAAAATACTATACAGTTGAGATACACTGGAGCACTTCTTTATTGTCCTGTCGTGAAAGAATATTTGTTGGAGGGAAGTGATAAACCTCATTAGAAAAAAAAAAAACCAAACAACATATCTGTATTAATTAACACAATTTATTATTTTATAAATGAATTAATATATTTTTAATCAAAATTATCAGGAAACATGCAAACTTGGATAAAAATCTTTATAGCTCTCAAGTTTGCACATTAAGCAATACTTGGTGTTGATCTTCAATTTCCAGCTCTTAAATTTTGTGATTATATGAAATTTTCTAACTAGCCAAGAAAGTTTACTTCTATAATGCCTTGATGAACTGAAATAGTCACAACAGAAAAAGAAATAATCCAGTTAAAGTATCATTTGTGTATTTTTAAGCTAATCTCATGACTTGTGGAAAAGGCAGTCTAAAGAAGACAAGTCAGAAAAAAGTGTCCAATGCTAAGTTAATTCATCTTTCAATTCACAGCAGTTACACATAAACCACTTGGAAATATATAAAAAAACCCAACTAACTTCTTTATTAAAAATTCTGAGCACCTTGTTCCATCATGTTAGGTCCCCACCTCCTTCTCAGCAATGTAACAAACTAATTGAAAGAGAGGTCCTTGGTGTATTGTTCAATATCTGTAACTGATAATGAGTAGGAGCATCTTGCCCTGTTTGGTTCTCCTAACCTAGTTATTTTCATGTTCATATTGCAAATACTGTGGTTTTGCTAGAAAATGGCAGAAACAAGGCAATTCATTAAAAAGCTGTGTCAATTTCATACTGTATCAACTGTCACAATGAGGACAGGGAACACCAGCTGTCTTAAAAACAAACTACTTTTTGGGTTTAACCTGCATTTCAGAGAAAACGTCCCAGCAGCAGAGCTACAAAGAGGAAACACTTCATAGCGCAGGCCACCAGTGGACAAAGTTATGGATTCCACAATCTGCAGAAGTCAGAAATAGGATCATTCTCACAGTAAATTGTTGTTGTTAAGTAGAGACTGCTATACAGTCCCTTTTCTGTGACAAGTAAAATTAGAGCACTTAACAGTAAATACGTTTATAAAACAAAACCAAAAACTACCCCTAAGCAAGCACCAAAACACTGATCCAAAAGGGAGGTATTTCACAACTTACTAACATTAATTATTTTAATAGGAACTTCATTCTAGTTTAGTTGCAAAAGCTAATATGAAGACAGTAGATTCTTTTAGCAGAGTCAAGACACCAGATAGAGCAGTTCATTTTATCTGGGCCAAATCTAAATACGTCCTACACTGTGCTCTAGGAGATAAAAGACTGCAAAAATACATAGTCCTGACCACATGAAGACAACAGTAATGTACACAGTACCTGTTTTTCATATTCCTTCAGAAGCTTTGAAGTCAGATGAGTTGCAGCACTTAGTTCATTCTGATTTGAAAACAAAACAAAACCAACAACCACCAAGCTGGTTATATTTAAATTTAAATTACTGTTTAAGAAGTCATACATTTGAAGAGAAAACCATTACAGATAGGGAACTTAATATCTGACTGTGGATTTTCAGAAAACCTTAGCAACCTGCCCTTCTATTTCTCTAACATTTTAGAGACTTAGAGGTAATCAGTGTTTACAAGTTTACATCCTGTACTCTGTGCACTGATTTCTGTATTTTTCATGCTATGCAGTGCATATTTGCATTTAATTATTTCGAATTAACTGCCCTAGTTACTGAGTATTAGGAATTTGTTATCTCTACAGGAAAGAGCACAATGAACCTCAGCACTAACTGGCTACGAACTGCTCTGTACTTGTACACAGACAGGACCTAATTAGCAAATTCACAGTATGGAACAACTTCATCTTTCATGATGGAGCTAAAAAAGAAAGCACAGGAATTAAAAGCTAAATAGAGAGTAAAATCAAACTACAGAGCAGTAAACCTAAAACAAACACACCAGTCATTACAGTAAAAACAACAGAAAACTAAAAATATGAAAAGCAAGAATAAAAAAAAAAAAATCAGTAAAAAGTCAAACATTTCAAGTACAGGTAAAGAAAAAAATACAGCCATAAACTCAACTGCTCAGAAAAAAAAACCCACAGAAGAAATTCTGTCATTGACACAGAAGTGCAGTTAAGGAAACATGAAAATATTGTGGGTAAAAAAATAATCTCCCATTTTGTACCTACTATACCTACACACTAAGATCATGACAGGAAAACACTTACAAAATAGAACAGAACAATGAGAACTGAAAATCTTTTCACTTGTCATAAGAAATCCTGTTGCAAAACACATCACAACAATTCAGTCTTTATCTCTTCATAACATACAGAAACCAAATAATTTGATTCTTATTTTATTTCACTTCCACATTAAAAGTGTGGACATTAAAAAAATCCCAAACTGCTTAAAATGAATTAAAAAAAAAAAAGCAAGAGACATGAAATGTGGTTCAAAAGCTTTATAATGTGTTCAAGAATTACATTAACAGTACCTGTGCATCATATATTCTGTGCATGGCTTGAAATAGCTGATTGATGTAATTGGAAATTGCAGCAGCATCTTCTTCAAATACTCCCAGCAAAGAGCGGGTCTGTAGGAAGGAAACAGCCAAAACATGTACGTGTCAAGTTAGAGAAGCAGTAATTAAATGTACCTGGATTTAAAAGTTAAATAGCATTGTTTCAGGTGTCATTGCTGAAAAGCTTAGACACCCTTCAACACTGTTTACAAGAATGATATCTGTTGCATGTCAGAGAACCTTAAGAGACATCCAAGCTCAGCCTCACTTCTACTGTCAGCCTCCTTCCAGGTTAAAACAAATAGACTATTTCTGGAAAGGAATGGACCAAAGGAGATGGATACATACACAAAAGAGTTGGAGCAGAGGACAACTACTAGACTCACTGTGGTACATGCCTAAGGAAAAGGGTAAAGATGACTGGTATTAAACAGCATGCCAGGTATGTATTTTTTCTGCAGTGAGATAAGAGCAAAGGCTAAGTCTTTCTGTCCATCCTGCAAAAATTTGATGGTTGTGCTTGTATCTGAAATTCACCTGTGCAGTAAGTTAATTCTGTTATGAAAAGGCTGAGCTATGTCAAAGGCTGTGAACAAAAGGGAACAGCACAGCCTACATCTTGTTCTTGACAGATTTCTTCGCTTCACCACTCCACAGGGAAAGGAAGTGAAAAGATCTGTCCTTTTGTCCTTACCCTAGCTTGTCAGTCAGTCAGCTTGATGACTACGCATCCTGCTACATTGCTTGCATCACTGACAAATCCCAACCTCTCTATCACAGAATAATTTAACTACGGATTGTGCCAGAATCCTTGCTTAAGTCAAGGTAAATGACATCCACTGCTCTTCCCTATGACGAAATTACTGACTCTGGATAAGAAGGCAAGCAGGTTGCTCAGGTACAATTTGCCCTTAAGCTTAAATATGATGCTGACTCAGTGTTCTTGCTTCCTTTTTGCACTTGGAAGCAATGTTGCTCCTTATTGTCAGAAGACTGAACAGATTCCTTCCACCAAGACAAAAATCAAAAGGAGAAAGAGCAGAGAAGGTACCTATAGCTCCATACCAGTTTCATTTGGTTTTCCTCATCTAAAATATCAGTTAAAATGCTTTGATGTAAAAACTGGAGTATCACTTTCAAGACCCATAAAACCAACCCTTTAGTAATGTTTTGACATGAGGACCATGCTTTGCTTTTAGGTTTACATTAAAATTAACATCCAGACAGGAAACTGAAAGGATCCTAAGTAAATGACTGTTATTTTTTCACCTCAAATTATGTTTGTTAAAAGCTTGAAATGAGAAATTCTTTTTGGCTAAACAACTGTAGTTTCCTCAAAGAGGAAAGGAAGGAACTTATAGGACCTGGGAAAAGAATGCAAGATTGATAAAAGAAGTCTAGACATCAAGAAAACCTCTCTGATGAGAGTAGCGATTGCACTGCAATCATATGAATTGTGGTCACTTCATTATTAGTTCTTGCTATGTCAAAGACTTGTATTGAAACTCTAGTCCATCTCCCCTTCATGCATGGAGGTCTTCATCAGCTGCTTTTCTGATTTTCTGCTTTTAATTATAACCATAGAGTACACATTAAACCTACACAAAGTACATTATTTGACCATTCCTCTGACATGAAATTCTTTTGTTTGACTCCAGTTAGATGCTTGGCTGTCTCAAAAGTATTAGCATGCATATAACGGCCTGCAAAATAGAAAAAGATAAAAAACACAACCAAAAAAGCATTGTGAACAAAATAAATCACTTTAATGGTGATGCTAGTTTTATGCAACAAGTGGAAAAAGGGGTTTGGGGAAGATAGAGGTGAACTGAAATATTTGCCAGCTGTGGCAACATGTGTCATCCTAATAGCTATGACCCCTGCAAAGGAGAGCACACATGAAAGACTGCAAAAGAAAACACTACATAGTGCTGTAACACTGAATTATGTAGTCATGACCCTTAAACCTGAACATAAATAAACCTGAATTTACATTTTAAAAGGACTATCATCTAAGTTTTCAGTTTCAAAGAGTAAGCATAATCTAGAAAAGTGTAGAATAAAAGCCTTTATATGTTTTATTGTAAAAATGTCATTTACTGATATTCAGACTCCAGTCTGACACTGTATTATATTGATGGAAAGAAAATAAACTGAAACCATACCTAAGTTACGTCAGACTATGACTATAGCTTAGTAAAAAATTAGAGGAATTGCTTACTCATGTTTCTAGTACCACTCTGCATCATTTTGCATGTTCTTTAATATACTTTCAACCCATGTATATGAGCAGGAGCACCACAAACTACCAGTGATAAGCTGCACAAAGACACCACCTAGTTAAAAGTCAGTGAACTCTTAGTCATTTTATGTCATAAGATGTCTGGTGGTGTAAGTGACACATGACAGAGCCTGTATTATCAAGTCTCTTGGCTTTTTTATTGTGCAATGCTTTGGGAATGCAAATAACTCTGAGCAGAAACTCTTGCTAAATATATATATATATATAAATACTGAGTATGTGTGTAATGTATGTTCTAAGTTAATAATTAAATTCCAATGCTTTGCATAGCAAAAGATAATGTAAACTTGACATTTGGTTTACATCTAAAAACACAGTGGTTATATTTTTATCCTGCCACGAGAGAAAATGAATGGGTCTTGCTATTTTAGAAAAGCATTTCCATCTCTCAGATGGAGAGTAAGTTTAAAATGATGTTTACATATCTGAAGTTAGCGTCTGAAACATGGCTACCCCCTGTTGGCTTTTCAAAGTCGTCTCTCCACTTGATGTATATTTCTTAGAATGGTTGTCACTTTAGGGGTTAAGTTCTCTATTTAGCAAGTGAAACTTTGTTCCTGTGGTTGAGGAATCAAAGCTATCAATGCATAAGCTGTTACAGTATAGAAAGCTTTTTTCTTCTACATACATAACGCAAGTGCAACAAAACAAGGACTATAATTCAAAAGGCTGCGTTAAAAGAAAACATACTGCAAACTTCCTCCCCCCCTCACATCTAGGAAGAGCGAAGTACCTGCTGCTGCTGCTGCCAGCAAGATAAACCAGTGCAACTGAATAAAGTACTTCCTACTTAATAGCAGCATGAAAGCCATATCAGTGCAACGTGTGGCATCACTGACAAAGGTCAAGCAACAGAAATGGAAGATACCACAGCAATTAAAGGCCTCTCAGCACCATGCGCTTCCCACCTACTCACTGCATCAACGACGGCCACGACAGTCTCATCCAATAACTCCTTTTCATCTATATCTATTAAACCTTAATGCGATTTTAATAAAAGACAATGACAAGAAAAATCATCTTGCTAAGTGAAGAAGGGTTTTGTGGACACGAGGTTTCCAAAATAAATCACGTATGTAAAGGCGGGTTGGGGAAGTAAGATAGTCAATGCAAGCCATTACCCTGACGCCCGATGCTGAAGCACAGTGCCTCTGGAAAATCGTTATCGAGCTCGCTGCCTTAAGAACAGCTCATGAGCCCGCAGGACAGCCGAGAGGAAGCGGTGATGCAAACGGGAAGGCGCCGCGAAGACGGGCGCGACACCTGGCAGGGAGCACAGCCGAAGTTGACAGCCCAAAGCCCTGATTCCCAGCCCCAAGACCCGCCACTCCGCCGGGGCGAGAAGAATCGGAAAGCACCTGGCGATGCACCTCCCGGTGCTGGGGAGGGTTGGCCACCGAGGCTCTCCAAAGTCTGTACGGCGAACAGGGGAAGGGGAGAGCGAGAGGGGAGCGGCGCTAGGCCCGGCGCCCACGGGCTGGGCCCGATCTGGCCCCGACCCATGGGGCTGCCTCTTGTCTGTCTTACCTGGGGGCTGTCTTCCAGCGTCTCCTCGATGGGGAGCTTGTCGATGCCGGGCATGGCGGCCGCCGGCGTTGCCTCTTCACCGTTGCAGGTCTGGCACCCCACAGTAGGTATAGCTGCGTGGACCCCTCCCCTTCTCCCCAGCCACAACACGGGCACCCCCGCCCCGTTTCGCGCCGGATATCCCGCCCCTTTCCCCCGCTGCCTGTTTGGGTGTTTCTATTGGTGTTTCCACCCAGCCTGCCCGGGTTGTAATTGGTGCACGGGCCCGTCGCTTTCCCGACAGGGGCGCGTGGGGCTGCTGGCGCTGAGGGACGCGTCGAGCTCTTCGCTTCCCTTTGCTGTCGCTGACGCTCTGCGCCCTGCGTTAGGGTATTCCTCAGAGTGAGAGGAAGAGTGCAGCGCTCCGAGTCCCCCGGCTCCCTCTTTCTCCTTGGTAAAATGAGGAGCAGAGAAGAGGGGTCTTTTGGCGGTCAGATGGCTCCCGTCTCTCGGGAGAAAGCCCTGTCACCCGCTGTGGCGGCCGCCCCCAGTTCGGGGAGGTGAGTGGGGAGCCGAGACAGACAAGGACGTTTCCAAGCTGAGGTGTCTGTCCAGCGATGCTGAGGACAGATAGTGGTTGTCAAGTGAAGTTGCTGGGGAAAACGAAGGTTTTATTTTTTAGGTTGTTTTATTATTTTGTTGGGTTTAGTTTGTTTTGTTATTATTTTTGCGTTTGTAGTGAATGCTCTGTACTACAAATCAGTTTGTCCTTTTGCCGCCGTTCGTTCTGGATCCTGCTGTCTTCTCTGAATAGACAGACCAAGAAGGCAAAGCACGAGTGAGACTAATGATGTTGTGTCCCTTTTGTGATGAAAGCATCTTTTGCTCTCTTTTAATGTTATTCGGAGTGTCGCTTCTGAGCAATCTCTTTTTTATCCCTGTCATGTCTTTCTCCACTGTCCACCAGGGCTTTTATCATAAGAATGATTCTGCCCTTGGCTACTTAGTATTTTTTTGTTACCAAGTCATAGTTTCAGCTGAGGAGCTGGTGCCCCTGTTCTTGTCTTAAAACCCAGAAACATTGCTGACCATCAGAAGCAAACGCACAGTCGGCTTTAATGGACTCCCACCTTCCTTACGCTGGATAAGCCTGCAGCTATAGGTTGGTGGCCAGTTTAAAATGCATAGAGCTACTGTGAGGGCTGGTAGGAGTTAAACTGGATCGTTGTGCATTGTTTACAAGAGTATTGCCCTCTGTGATTGTTATGCTTTGACCGAAGTTACTATATTTTAAATTATTCCTGCAGGTTAAGTAACTCATATTTTAAAAGTAGGCCTCTTAGGAGGAGTTATGTAGATCGTCTATCTAAATTTCTGCTTATTTAAAAACAGGTTAAAAGGTACCACGGCAAAAAAAGTTTCAGTTATAAACCAAAACCAAACCCAAACTCTACGTAATATTTGAATTCGAGAAGTGGCTCAACTCTGAAATTGCTTGATACTTATTTTCTGCATTTTAATAGATGATTGGTAACTTGAGATTTATTGGTTTTGACCCAAGCTGTAATAATAATATATAGAGAGACTGTTCCCTTGCTGGTTTTGCCTTTTTGGGGCCAGATGAATTCGGTATGTAACTAGAGAAGAAAGTATGTGAAGTTGTCTAGCAGAGCAAATGATTAATTATCATGCAGTCTTGCTATGGAGACTTTTCTTTGTGTTGTATTGGATAATATTTTAACTTTAAAAGCAGATAAAGGAAAATGCTGGTATTAAACTACAAAGAGCTAAAGACTTTTGAAGTAGAGAGCTTTTTGTTTGGTGTTTTTTTTTTGGTAGGGAGCATTGAGGAAATTTCCAAGTTACAATTTGGTTCAGTCAGCTGGTGACTGACTTGACTTAGGCAAGTCACACCACTTCTATCTTTCCTTGTCATGTGAGGGTAATAATATAGGTTATCTGAAAAAGAATTTTTAAAGACTGACAAAGTGTTTTAAAGACTGAGTCTTCTGTCTGTCATTGTTATGTGACAGAATACTAGCAATGATCCGTGGCCTATATATATATATATATATGCGTAGCTTTCTAGTTCTGAGACCTGTTAAGTTGTGACTAAGTTTTACAAGGGCCTTCTGGAAGAAAATCATTCTGTATTGTACTATAAGATACTTTCCCCCATGTTTAATATGAAGGAAAACGTACTTTGGTGTCTCAGCTGACACATAGCATAAAAATGTGTCTTCTGTTGATCTTGGTGATTCAATTTAATGATTAAATTTGGTTTGATAGCAAGAGGGAGGCTTTTCCTAATAATTTTGTTATATACCAGGTCTTCTTTGAACTAGTAGTTAGCTTTTTAAACTAGATCTGTTATGTTGAACCATTCTGTAAGATATTATTAGTTTTGTTCTTACTTTTTGTGTATGTCTTTACAGTTGTTACAAGGCATCAAAAATTTTTGAGATACCAATTTGACAGCAACAGACCATATTCAGTAGCAATCAACTGAAGAATCTCTCTGAACCCCTTAATAAGTATGGTTTTAAAGTTGCATTGTTTTCAGCATCATAGTTTTTTGTGTGTGTGACTTTGTGTGTATATTGTTGGCTTTGTGAGGTTGTGTGGTTTTCTTCTTTATTATCCCTGTGGGGAACTAACACGTGGCACTGTATAGGGTGTGCTAGTTTGACGCTAGCTAGAATGTTTTGGTGAGAAGAACTATATTACAGGCTGTGAAAGGGAAACAGTGGTGATGTCTACTTCGCTCATAGGCTTGCTGAGCTGTATAAGAGCAAGAATCCAAACATAGATAGGAGAGACGCTCTCTGTCTGGGCTGTGGGCTGCATTTTCTCTAACCTAACCTGCCGCTCTCTGATTAATTCAGCTGCTTCCTAACCCCCCCTGGCCGACCCTCCATTCTTCCTTGGGCACAAGGCAACAGCTGGGGTAAGGTAGAGAGGGGTGGGAGAAGGTGGAAGAGCTGTTGGGAGCCCCTCCTGGAGACTCAGGTTTCTGGGACGGCTGTTGTGTTTCTGTATTACCTTTTATCTTGTATATTTCTGTATATAACTGCATATACTGTAAATATCTGCTTCTATATTGTGCTAAGCTGTAAATATAAGCTTCATTCAATTTCCAGAGCCGGCTGGGTGATTTTACAAACGGGGGGGGGGGCAGGCAAGTAACACCCAAACCATCACACAGGCATAAGAGCAGCCAATAGCTTTTTAGAAGATTCGAGATATGTCCCCTAATGGAAAGAACTTTTTGCCTCTGAGAGAGGGTGGAAGTAGCTGTTTGGGTAAGGCAGGTTTTATTTGCATGTTACTCAGTGTTTAGCGCACTGCGTCTCAGACTTCTGCTAGTGCTATCCTTGCATTCACCTTGGATTTATTCACTGGATTCACTCACTTTCCTTTGGTCAAATTGACTTTTGTTTCAACCAAGAAGTAGCTAACTGCTTTTAGTCTTGTTCTGTGAAATTTCATCGTAAGAGTTTTGAGATATTGTTGCCTAAAGAACCCTTTTGCATTTTGAAGTTGACTTGTAATTGAGCCTTTGCTGTTTGTGTTGAAATCATATTTGAAAAGTAGCTGTGTGCGGCAGAATATCTGATGTGGTAAATACTCATGCAATGGGATAAAGAAGCTATGGGAAAGGTGAGATGAAAGACCCTTCTTTGTGTGTGATAAGTGATCAAGAAAAATTATATATACTCTTTATACGTTTTTAGAAATATTGCATGGGCTGCTGTGAAAAGTGCCCTGGCTGTGGAGTTGCAGTGGATGGGAACAGCAAAGGTAGCAGCAGTTAGCATTACGGTTTTGGACCAAAGCCACCAAGAGCTCTTGGTGTGGTCTATTGAGCTGGTATAATCTGTCCTTGGAGGCTTCACATCTCTAAAGAACAAGAGATTCATCTACTAATCAGATGAACTCTCTTGTCCCTGGGCAAAAAAACAGTGGTGCAAAATTTGAAAGGGAGATTAGTTTGCTGCCTCATCAAGTTTGTGATGCTGTAAGAGGATTGGATTTGCATATCCAAAGAGCAGTGATTTCTCTTATTATTAATTAGGATTTTAAACAATGTTTGTTGTGTTGCTTTAACTCCCTCTATAACAGCATTTCACTAAAATCCTACAAGTAGTTTTACATAGGTTGCAAGGGAAGTGTTGATTTTTTTTTTTTAATGGGCCAAAATAATCTAACACATTTTTTGAGTGAGGGCTCAAGGTTCGTTTACACTTTCAGTGGACACTGCTGAAAATTTGACCTGGTTCTTTACTCTCAAGTATTCTTGGGTCTAAAACTCTTTTAAGTTTGCCGGCCTGTGGAAAATATATTTTCATCCTCGTTTCATATGGAAAGGTTTATTGACTGCTTATTTTGCTAAAAGCTTTCTTCTATAATCAAGCAAGCCGCTTTTCCAAAGAAATACAATGACATTTGAGTGCTAAACCTTCAGCCAGACGTTCTTATGGATTTAGCTCTAGTATTTGTTGGTTTAGAATCATAGAATGCTTCGAGGTGGAAAGACCTTTTAAAGACCATCGAGTTACAAATTTCCTTCGGGGCATTTTTCACTGGATGAGGTTGCTGAAAGCCCCATTCCACCTGACCTTGAGGTATCCGGGGAGATAGCAGACCTTCAGTGTAATGCGGATTTCTTATCTTTTAGAATTCCTCTTTTCTTGTGAATTTTTTATAAGCAGTTATATGGAGTTGCACTGGGATTATCCAGGCCTCTTAGATATTTGGTGTTTCAATTTCACTGCATTTCTCAGAAATTAGGGAGCACAGTGTCAATACCTGCCTTGTGACCTTCTGGTCTGGTATTTCCTCTTCCTGTATGCAGCCGGGAACTCTGTTTCAGAACACAAGTGTCGCTATGTTCCAGTGACTGTATTGCAGTCTCCATGTCTGGTTGAATGCAACGCTGAGCAAAACCTTATGTTAACAGTAAGGCGTTCTTTAATCTGGTAACGCTGCTGAAGGAACCGAGCAGCCAGGCTGACTGAGCACCAGGTGGCAGCATTTGGTGAGCAGCTAACTTGGGTCCAGGGGAAGAGTAACCGAGTTTGGCCTACTTGGTGAAAGTTCCTTTTGAGCCGCCAAGGTCTCTTTTTCTTTAAGTCATGAAAAAACTCTGAAAGCATGAGTGTTTCCAATTGGGAGTTAAAAGCAGGCTGCCCTGAAGAAGATTCTCAGACAGACCAAAACCAAATTGTTTCTTGGTTAATTTGAGCTTTGGGGTAATAAGTGCCTCTCCTATGTGTCTCTTGCCACCACATATCCCTGTCTGTTTATTGATGATGGCGTTTGAAAGCTTCCTGGAGAGAACACCTATTGAGGTATTTACCACTTTGGGACTTGAAATATGTGGTAATCTGAGCCTGAGTGGTGTGGCTTAGGTTAATTTCATTCATACTCATGCGTGAGAAGAGAAACACATATTTTCTTAAATCTGTTTTGTATGACTGTTTGTATTGTTGGGTTCTTAATTACTAGGCTGTATTTGGAAGCTAGCTGTTTGATAATACAATACAAAACAGTGGTTATAATATAAATATATTATCTGTTAGTTTCTGGACTCCAGAGTTTGTCTTTCAGTGGTCATGCTTTTCACCTCTCTAGGACACACAAATCAGTAAGCAGCTCCAAGCTGAGTAAAGAAGCTGTATAGTTTTATTTCCAACTTAATGTGTTTTGTGGGAGTTTTCATTTTATTTTTTTAAGAAGTGGTGTTCTACCTAATCTCTGCTGTATAAGAGGCTTTACATTATCTCTTCAGTAACCTCTGGACCTGGTGTGCGGTCTGAATATTCAAAATAACTGCCTGCAGTCAAGAAAATTAATCCTACTGCTTCAAGGTGGTAGGTTGTAAGGCCTTTGCTTAACACTGCTTCCTGCTGACCAAATATCCTAGCCAGCAGTGGTTTCTTACATAGGTACTTACAACTTTTTTTGGTGTGTCTGCACTTGGTGGTTGCTGAGACTGTTAAGGAGTGGTTGGATCTTAGCTTGCCAGTGCTTATTGCAGTTACAGAGACGCTATTTCAGGATTCCTTGTTACGTGCTGGTGTGGTGTGCTTTGTAAGATCACTTCTGGAATTGTCACTGTAGTTTGACAGCAATCTCCTTGTACAATGCCGTCAGTTCAGTGAGTCAACATTCTTCAGCTGAACAGATCTCTGATAAAAAGTCTGTAGAATCTTCCTTAGCACAGTATTGGCAACTCTAGACCCTCACATTTCCTTAAGAATTTTTCATGCTTCCATGTATTCCTGAAGATTAGTCTTTACAAATGTACAGAAAATGGAAGCGGTGGTGCTGCTTATTTACTTGTTAGCCATGCGAACGTGACTGAACATACAAAATGGCAAACCAAAGAAAAAGGGGGCAGTTTTTTTTCATCCCAAAGCACAGAGTGCTATGTGCTCTGAATTAAAAGTTTTCTTTAAAAGGGTTAACTTCTGCATATTGAAATTAAAATATTATTTTTGCATGTTGTACAACAAAACTTTGTCCAAAATAAGAAAAGAAGGAATGTCTGTAGACAGATGATCCTGAACCAAAAGCTTGTTTTGAACATGTGACATGTAAACTGCGGTGTGGCTGCCAGAAAAGCTTGTATATAATCATGACATAGTCAATATTTTCTTTATAGTGAGTGTAATCAGAATTCTGTTTTCAAACTCAGAACCTCATTGGAAAGCTTCTACCTCATGTTTGCCCATTACTCATGATTTTGAGTGGTTGCTCTGTAGGATTTACATAAATGTCTACTTGTTTTAAACCTACCAGAAGGAAGGACTATCTAGTAGTAAACTGAAGTTGTTAAACAAGTTTGAGTGTACTGCTTCTGCTACTTTACATTTTCTTTTTCCTTTGTAAAGAATGATCCAGAAATTTAACATACCATATGCTTCCAAAAAGCTGCAACAAAGTTATTTTAATAAGAAAAATGAATGCATAAATTATTTAAAATAGTTGGTTCAACTCTTCCTGTTAACTAATCCAGGCACTTGGAAGGCAATTACACTGAGCTTTGACAACATTGCCAACCCACTGCACAGTACCTAATGCCAAAAGCTATTGTTGTTTTATTGACCACGTTCACCATTACATATGCATATGAAAAAACAGAGGCATTTTCATCAGGATTACCCTAATAGCATTAAGAGATTATTTTTTAAATTTCCTTGGAAGGAAATTCACTTAAATGAGATTACTTATTACTTGACTGGTTTCCTATCATGCTGCTATGTTTAGGTAAGTGGAGTCCATTAGAGTATAAAGTTTTTTTTCAAAAACCTGATTTTATACATTACTGATTTCAAATAAAAGACAAGTACTATATTTGTGCACAGCTGCTTTTGAGAAAGTTAAGTCGATGTTCTGGTTAGGAGAGATAACACTTTTTGTCCCTCTTGGTGGCCCCCCTAGTGTCACCATTAGTTGCTAATTACTTGCAAACAAATAAACAATTAACTCCTCGTGCCTCTTGGTGGGAGAGTTTTCATTGACATGCTAAAACTTTCTAATAAAAGATTTTAATTAATGACGTTGCAAACCCAGCCCACTTGTCAACAGAGCTATAAGGAAGACTTGTGGAGAAATGCAAGTACAGTATAGGTGCTATGCTGGCAGAAGGTGAAAGCATGGCAAGTACGTCTCTGTGTGCTGCTAATACGTCAGCCTCTCCCAGTCTTCGGAAAGTGTCTGGTTTTGTAGAAAACAAAACCACACAGTGCGCGTTTTCCATCGAAAGTATTTTGGGACTGGAGCACAAAAAAGATGGCATTCCATCTGTGAAACCTCACCGACCTTGGATGGATGCGTGCACCGACTTGGGTAAGTGGGCAGTCTGGTTTATAACCTCTGAAGATTTTATTCCTTTCATGTTTCTACTGAATAAACTGAAGCTCTTGTTTGCTTGCTTTCTTTTTCTAGTTTTAGGTGATGACAGTAATCCCCATCTGCAAATCCCTGTTGTTTGCTATGAAAATCCATTATTTCATGCTAACAGGAATCCAGTGCAAGACGAAAAAGTTTTGAAATGTGAAAAATATTTTTCAGTGACTGAAAGGCTTTCTTTCAAACGAGAGCTGAGCTGGTACAGGGGTAGAAGACCAAGAACTGCATTCACTAGAAACCAGGTAGGGATTTTCTCAGTATTTTCTAAGTGAGCAATAATGTAGCTAAGTAAAGTGTTGGTAGAAGCCTGTAACAGCTGACTAATTTGGTGTGGTATACCTCTGCAGAGAGAAATGTAATCAGGAACTAGTGTAAATTAACAATAATGTTGCTGATTTCAGCAGATCTGTGTTTATGCATGGAATCTTAATTGTGCAAACACTGCTCCAAAGACTACTCTTGAACAAATCAAACTATTTTCATATTTATTTTACCTATTACTGCTATGAAAGTAGTGATAATTATGCCACAAGTGTGCTTTGATCTCCTCAGATTGAAGTCTTGGAAGATGTTTTTAAGATGAACTCCTACCCTGGCATTGATGTTAGAGAAGAGCTAGCTCGCAAATTAGATTTAGATGAAGACAGGATCCAGGTAATTGAAAAGTTATTGAACTTTTGGGTAATTCTATCTGCATGTACTCACTGGTTATATAAATAAGTAGTTTGACAGCAGTAGCAATAATGTTAATAGTCTCCATTAAAATCACTGTAGATTTATCCATGTGGTATGACTTAAGTGATTTGTGAAATGGAAGCCACTGACTGACTTCTGAAATCTTAAGCCATCTTCTGTGGTGCTACAGCATTTCTGTGATATCCTCTCTGTTAATCTCTAGTTATTGTGTGCAGAACTTGATAACTGCTTCCATGTTTCAAAATCAAGTTTCTCTTATGCTTGTTACCATATTTTAAGAACAAATTTGAAATAAACAGTGAAATATTTGCATGAATGTCTAAGCATCTTGTGATTTTGCAAATGGATCATACATGGATTAAACCAGTGTTAGAGCTGATGTCTTCATCTGGAAAAAGGGCAAAATGTACTTGAGAATTTCAATGACTGCTTTCCAGGCACACCACTGTGATATGAAGCATATTAGATGTTGGCCGTCACCTCAGTGTTTATTAAGTTTTTTGATGTGAGCACTGTACTGCAGTTGATGGGAAGCTTAATGCTGCAATCAGTTAAGCATCTGCAAGAAAAACATACATTTTAAGAGTTGTGTGTGAATTTCACATGCTCTGGATCTTCCAGAGTCTGATTTGCTGTCACTGCAGTTAATATTAGTTCTTACATTAATTACAGTGGAGCTGGTCCTCACTTTCCAGTTAGGATAGGAGCATTACTTTCTTCACCTGCAGTGTGGAAATTATTGCAGGTAGCTGCACGCTATCCTCTGCAGATTTTCAATTTGTACTGAGCTTCCAAACTATTGTCATAGCACAAAATGCTTTTAAGGGTGTGTGAATATTTTGAGGTTTCTAATTTGATTCTGCTTGCAGTGCCATGTTTCTGAAAAGTATGCCTTTGATTTCCATTTTAGATCTGGTTCCAGAACCGTCGTGCAAAGCTGAAAAGATCACACCGCGAATCTCAGTTCCTAATGGTGAAAAGTACTTTCACCTCCAGCCTACTAGAGTAGAAAGAAGGATGGTTTCCTTTTGTGATAATGCAATAGAACGTGAAGAGTTACTGGAATATTCATAACTTGTATTAAGTGATGATATACTCATTGTAATTTTAACCTCAGATTGGAATGTTTAGAATAATTTTCATTAAAATAAACTGTAAATACTTGAGGTATTATTATAATCTACTTTTGGTGGAAAAATATTAACTTTTCCTATGTCTTTTAATGTATTTTCAGGGGGAAAAATATTTTTGCAATTTAAAAAATCCAGAACTTAGGTTGCATAAGATTTTTCAGGTAACGTGGATTACTGCTACTTAACTGAATGCAACAAAACTTCATTGTTATTAAAAAAAAAAAAAGTCTTTTTAAAGTCTGAAATACACAATATGCAAACCAGGTTTTGCTACCTGAAGCAGATTGTGTTACACTGGAATTTAAATAGCTTATTGATAGAGTATAGTAGTTTACATGATGAATATGAATTTTAGAAACAGGTGTCTCGAATGAAAGAACCCAAATTACGGTTCAGACTGTTTGGATGGAAGAAGGTGATAATTACAATATTTTTAACATAATACTTTAGGATGTTTGCCTATTTAATACTTAAGTACTTGGATCTTTCCTCTTGGATCTTTCCTCTCTCATCAATAAGTTATGGAAGTTGCCCTATCATCTTCTAATGACAGAAGGTACCATCCCACATGATCAAATCAATTGGAAACAGACCCAATTAAGTCCATTGCCATTATTTTTATTGTCTTGAATTAATTATTGCCAAACATTACATGCAATTTAATTATCCTCATATTTGATACTTAGCTGGAAGTCGATATGCAGGAGAGCTTTATAAAAAAAACCCCACAACTCTTCACGGCCATTATGCAGGAAAGTGTAAGCATTCCTTTACGCTGTTCCTTGTTCAGCAGAGCTTTAAATACTCCTTTAAGTGCTCATGTCCTTCACTGAGACTCCAGCCCGTGATTCCTGCTAGAGATAGATTTACATATGTATCTTATTTTAGTGTGGGAAAAAAAAGAGCTTTTATCCAATATTAAAATGTTAACTATTCATGCTTTGTTGGATTCAGGAAATGACATTAAGTATTTTTGATACAACAGTAGTCCAGTTAGTAAAGAGAACATTCACGAGTAAAGTAATTTGAATGGAGCCAAATCCATTAGAAATATTTTTTAGAGAAACTGGTTTCTCAGTTCAGATCTGGGTAAGGTTAAGATAAAAACAATGTTGGCAAAGTGCATTTTTTTGTTTGGTTGTTTTTTTTTTTTTCCTCACTTCAACATTTATATTGCACATAGTTCAGCCTTGCTGCAAGTAATTTCAAACTATTGTCTGCTTACGGATTAAACTAATCTGTGTGGATTGATGCCTAAGAACCTTACTCTTTTATCTAGCAAATACTTAAATACACTTAATGTCCCTTGTAATGGAACTTGTCTCAAGTGAGGAAGTCTGACAAAGCAATTTAAGTGAATGAGTAGAAGAGTAGCAGAATAATAATAGCACCAGCTCTGGTATCCAGGTCTCAGGAATTGTTACCAGAAGGATGATTGGGGTAAAGTACTAGGAGGGTCACAGATAGTGCTGAGGAGCGAAAACTTCTGTAGCATTATTGCATTATTTTCTGCATCTTGATTTAGCTTTTTCTTCCTGAAGTCAATGCCTCAGCAGGAGAACCTCTGCTCTTACGTTTATACCTACTTTGATCAGCAAGGCTTTAAATTTTGGCCATCGCTTTCTCAAATGCAGCTGAATTTTATTCCATGAAAAGAAATGTTAGTGTAGGCTTCACAGTGTTTTCTAATCTTGTACTTCCTGATCACCTGCAGCACTGGCAATCACGTCATACGCTGTTACCTGCCTGGGCACAGCCAGCCCAAGTGACAATAGCAGATGAGACTATGTCAGCAGAGGGCGCTATGCGTATTCAACTCTGTCCTGCTTTGGCTTCGCAGACTTTGCCTTGCCGTGTTTCTGTTTGTCTATCAACCCTTCAGAACTGTGTAGAGTCTCAACCTTCTTGGTTCCTATTACAACTCAAGCTTTTGTGAAGCTACAACCTCTTTTACTTCCAGCCACATTGCCTTGGCTCCAGTGATCGTTTCACCCTGTCATAAACTGATGAATTTACTAGGATGGTGAAAACTGACTCTAGCAAAAAAAAAACAAAACCTGGTAAAACTGGTAGGCGCTCACGATATTGGCAAGGTGTGAAGTAAGCCATCAACAGCTACCATTTCAGCTAGGGGTCAGGTTGATAATGGGCTTCTGCCATTGACTAAAATAATGGCACTTAAACATTCTAGTAGTGCTTTTCTGAAATACATCTGAATAGATATGACCTTAATCGGGCTGCTGTGGTGTATTACTATTTGTTTTTAATTGATGTTCTTGTTTTAATTATCTTTTATTTTTCTAACTATAAACTTCATTAATGCCCCACGCTAGAAAAAAAAAAACAACCCCAAAAAACAAAAACCCAAAAGCCAACAGACAACCCCCCCCAAAAAAAAAACCCCAACCCTATGCTCATACTTTAAAAGTATATTCAAATGCATTTATAACAAAGACACGATGTTTCCAAAGTCCCGTTATAATATTATTACTTGCAGCATATATGAATCATAGTTTGAGACTTAGTCTTTAAATTACCAATGTTAGTATCAATAGCCCAGGTTTAGGACAGCATTCATTAAATTGCCATTTACAGCTTTGAATTAGCAATTATTTCAAGTATCAAGTCTGCTATTACAAATTGTAAAGCAGCATACCTGCAAACTGTTGTGTGTTTCCTGGTGTGCATGAATATGTCTGCATTTTTTCGAGTTGCTCAAAGTGTTATATTGAAAATACTTCTAAAACAATGAAACCCAGGTCTTTTAATAGATTTGTGTAAGAAGATTAGTGCTGTGTTTATAACACTATTAAAAGTAAGTGTGGCTTTAAAAATCATCTAGCCTTTATTTGACTGGATTTAACAAAAGACTTGCATGAAAGTAGCATAAAATAATTTGCAAATACCTTCAGTTTAACCTAATGTGAAATTAAGATAAATTTAAACAGTTGATTAATTCTCAAGGTTAACTAGTAATCATAAAATAAACCTTTTGGGAAATTTGCTATGTTTTTTTTTTTTTCCTCCAAAATTATCTTATTTTTCCTATCAGGTGTTGGATCAATGCATTTTGTTCCTTCATTTTAAACTACTTAAGATTACATAACTGGATGCGAACCGTGAGGTACCTTATTTTCAAAAGCAATTTTGAACAGTGCCAATTGTCTTAAATTATTTCATGTCCTTATCCTTTGTGTCATGGATTCACCTTGACTCGAAATTTTATTCAGTTACTTTTATTAGAGCTATTTAGAATATCTCATATAACGATTTGACATTGGAACTGTAAAAGGTAGTAATAATCATTATGTAAGGAAGAGCTGGGTTGTTTAGCATCTTGGAGGCCGAAGGATCTCATCTGATTGCATTACAAAGGAAGTTCATGTGGTCATAGTGAGCAAACCAAGATTGTTAGTGAGGGAGAGGAATTCCTGGCTGTCGAAGAGCCATCGGTTCTAGATTTCTTTATGAGGGAACAGTCTCTTTTCACTTGCATGACATGATGGGGAAAGAATTAAAAAATTTGGAAGACTGATGTTTCTATTTTGGAGACACCCAAAGCTGATATGGGCCAGCAGTGCTTTTTCAGACCAAATCAAAAGAATCTCAGCAAGTATGAGGTGGTGTAGTAGCATAGCACAGTATTAGCATTACAGTTTTGCTTTCTTAGATTGCCTAGGAAAGTAGAAAATGAATCGTGTTGTAAGGATCTGTATGTGTGGCCTGTGAATATGACTGGGGGGAAAAGACTTCTTGCGCAGTCCTAAAGCAGGTTTCCTCCTGCCACTGTCATGACTGGAGAATCCAGCGAGTACAGACTTACCACGTTTCTGTTCATGGAAAGTTATATACATTATTAGTCCTGTTATTAATTACTGAAAAATCTGGGGAATTTGTTATTTTCAAATTACATATGTAAGCATGTGTTTCAAATCCATTGTCGTCTTGTGATCTTTGAAGCAAAAAACTCCGAACAACAAATGTGTAACCTTGCAGTGATTTACTGATTAGACCTTGGCTTTCTCTAATCCTTTCCTCTCTTTTAGCACTGATTTTTTTTTTTAATTACTTTTTTTTTTTTTTTTAATTTTACCAGTCCATGTCATATTGCTGCTTCTAAGGTGATAGGTTCCCATCCTCAGTTTACAGATCCTGGGAGAGTCTTTTGTCTATATACAACTGAATTATGTGTTAAATTAAAACGACCATATTAACTTTTAATGGACGATTTCACATTCTTGTAATATTTAGCCTTCTATTGCATCCATCACACTCAAAAATATCCTGGGATTCAGTTTCTATGAATGATGCCATAAATAAATCAAGACGATAGATCAAGTATTCTACATTAAATATTACTTGCTAAGTATTAACTGCATCTTAAACACTTTGGTTTTTCATATTAAATCAGACTTCGATCCATCGATCTTTAAACCGTGGTTAGCAGCATCCACGGCCGTAAAAATGCTGGGCTGCTTTTGCCCTCCAGTGGCGACATTTTGTAGTTACAGTCGTGCTCGTCGAATCAAATCTGCAGTCCTGAGTTGGCCAGCAGATGACTACCTATTTCAATTGTTGTACAAACTTTGACCAAATTCATACTGTGTGTGCATTACATGCAAGTGCTTGACATCGGTCCTGATTCTCAAAAGTTCTGAGTAGTCAATATTGAGCTGAATCTACTGAAAACTGATGGGTGCTTAATACTGTTGATAGTCTGGATATTTATTAATAATTAGTGATTAGCTTAAGAATTACGTTTTGGACAGATAACCTTTTTCAGATCTTGCTTTTATATTAGGTTAGGCTGCTTTAATGACTACATGTTTATAAGACTGACAACATCGTTTAGAGTAGCAGAATCCTTTTACATTCCAGAAAGCATTTAACAAAGTGGCCAGTAATTCCAAAAATCCACTACTTAGTGTTAAAGTTGATGTTGTACCAGAGTTCACTCTTACTACTACAGTTCTTCTTTGATGGTAAATACAGCACTGAAGACACAAAGGTTTGCCACGTGGAAACATTGCTACCAGACTTTTAATTTATCATTGTTCTTTCACATTAGAAGGATAAGAAATTCATAGAACAGTTTTGGCTTGAAGGTTATGTAGTTTCAACCCCCCTGGCATTGTCAGAGACCGCCTCCGATAGACCAGACTGCTTATGGCCTCATCTAGCCTGGCCTTGAGCACCTCCAGGGAAGGGACATCCGTGTTCCAGTGTTCCACCTCCCTTACTGTAAAGAATTTCTGATATCTGGTCTAAATCTACTCTCCTCAAGCTTCAATCCATCCTGTCTCATCCTATCACTACAAGTCCTTGTAAAAAAAAAAAAATTCTCTCCTTTCTCGAATGTGCCTTTCAGGTACTGAAAGGTCTCCCTGCAGCCTTCTCCAGGCTAAACAGCTGCAACTCTTATAGGCTGACCCCTTAGGAGAGGTGCTGCAGCCCTCTGATCACACCCTGCATTTCTTAACAACTTGTCTTGTATTTTGAACTGTAAAAAAACAAAAGGTAGTATCCACTTCAATTTCCGATTGAAATATTTCAAAGTTACCAGATGAGTATCTTGATATGAAACATACAGTGAAATGCAATTCTCTCACCTCAGAACTGGGACAGCATCTTACTGTATTTTACAGGGTGTGGCTCTGGCAATATAATTGCAAATTGCTGTAATTCATTTTGACAGAGCAAGGAAGTCACAGAGAGGCATTCTAATGAAGCACCGGCGTTGCCCTTAGAATGCTGTTGGCTATGGTCAGATATGTGGAAAACCTTCTTTCTTGCAGACATTCTTGCTACAATGAGAAAACTGATCCAATCTTTCCCTTCTTTCATCTGTATACATATGTTCCTGGCTAATAGTTTGTATTACAAAATGCACTTTAGTAGAAGTGGTATTTTCATTATTATAATCTAATCATTATTTGTTTCTGATCTACTGTAAGTTATCCTATAAACACAAATCAATTTTCTATTTAAGTATTAACAAATCTTGTTAATTGCATTTGATCAGTCCTATCTGCATATTTCTTTTCTTTCAGATAATAAGCAGCTAACTCAGTCTTGATACCTGACAGCCTCCAATTGTTCTTTAAAAGAAAGGAACTTTTGTTTAGCCCAGTCTTGTAGAATTACTGTGGATTCTTTTATTAATCTGCTATAAAATGTTTTTTAAATTCTTCTCTGAAGTATTCTGCATCTGTCATACACACAATATCCATATGCTTCCAGCCTCCACATTTTCTTTTGCTTGTGTGTTTCCTTTAGTGGGTGTAGAATGAGGTGCTATTGATAAAGTGCTTTCCAATCCTCTTTGGTCATGGTTAGACAATAATAAGCTATATTTATTTATTAAAATTCTTCCAGTCAGGTTCCTGTTGCTAGTGTATCTATGCATTTTAATTACAAAAATCTTCAGAACGTTTTCTTTACCCTTAATTACCCTTAGCTTTTGGCCTCAAATAACAAATGATGTCATCCTGAAGTGCTTGAGCAAATAGCTCTCCCCCAGTTAAATGGCATAAATGGGAAAGGGTTTAAGGCAGGTAATGCTCAGTCAGGGGTCCCTTAGTGTGCTAGGATTAGTTTTGCAGGCATTGCCACAGAATACTGATGAATTTCAGACCAGACTGCCAAATGAGGTTAGAGCTGTTCCCCACCCCACACCCTTCCCCGTATTTTCCTGTGGCAGGAAAATGACAGGCTGGGTGGATGGATGGCAAGTATGGTGCTGTAATAAGAAAGGGTTGAGATGAGAAGTAAACCTGAGAAACTTTTATAAAAAACATTAACGTTTCTGGTGTTTATTCAAACTGCAGTGTGGGGTCATGGATTTGTATTTTTAATAGTTGATTGAGCTGAAATGCCTACATTGCAGAGAAATGATGCTTTGAAATGAAATGTTAAGAATTATTCAATTATTGCTAAAGAAGAAAATGCACATAGCTTGGAGGATGTGGTTGCTGGTTCAAAATATATCTAGTTCAAGAGAATTTTTACTGAAAAATGACTCTTCCATGCAATTTTTAATTTTCTTTGCATCACAAATCTACTTTCATCCAAAAGTGCAGTTTCACATTACACCTAATCCAGTGTAACAGGAGGCTGCCGCTGAAAGATGTGGTCCTGCCCTGCTCTTTCTTAGAAACAACAGGTGGCCACAGAGTCGATTCAGCATGCTTTTGGAGCAGAGAGGAAGGAGTGTATTTGGTAGCATATCAGTAAGCTGAATCGTCTCCAGGAACGGAGCTGTCTGTTCTTTTGTGATCTCTATATGAGTAAGCAGATGCAAAACTAAACAGAAATACAGAGTTGAGACTTGACTGCAAACAGGCTCTGTCAGCAGGGCAAGCTGGCCTGTATTGCAGTACAGAGGACTTTGAGGTCTGAGGAGTGGTAATATTATATGAAGAGTTGCATCCATGGATCACTGAAAAATTATTTTGATGGTGATCAGAAGTAATTTTCGTATAATGACTGTCTGGTTTATTTCAATCAGTTCCTTTTCACCTTACCTTAATCTTAGATCTGATGCTAACTTGAGCCTTTAGGAATATAGGACTGAAACTTCCTTGGTCATTAAGTGTAATTTCCTGTAGAAGACATTAAGTCATCCAGAAAGGTCACAAGATGAGTCACTCTCTTCTCTCTGAACTCTACAGGCTTCAAAACATCCCCAAATACCTGAAGAGAGACTTGAGAGTTATTACAAGAAATTTCAAAGATGACTATGTCATAAAAAGTGAGCAGGAGACAAATATTACTGCCTGTACACTACAAGGGACTCTGTAAGGGCTGGCTTGTTGAGTATTAAGAGCTAGATGCTAAAGTTTGATACTGCAAAGCATCTGGATATAGAAGTGGTGGCTGCTAGTGTCAAAGTGGAATTCATGCATCTAATTCCACTTTCAAGTCCCATCTGGACACAGCAGCAGCTACTCCGAAAGTGCCAATAAACGTTTGGACACAGCAGGAGGCAGTGGGCTGCCGGGACAGCATGCTGTGCTCTTTGCCACTTGTCAGGTAGAAACGGCCAGTTCGATTGAATTCTTCTAGAGGATGAATGTGGGCTCTATAGCCCACACTACTGCAAGCATCCACTAGAAATACCTGGATGACTTTAGGAAGGAGAGTGTGTGTCTATAGAAAAGAGATAATTAAACCCAAACCCTACTATCCCCATTCCCCCCCCCCCCCCCCCCCCCCCCGCCTTATTAGGATGCAGAGTCTTTGATGGTTCCAAATCTAATTATTGGTTTAGCTTGGAGCATGTGTGCAAGACATAAAAGCAGGCATCTTTATGACTCTGTGCTTAAGTTTCCCCTTCTATAAAATGTGACTAATGATGCACATTTTCATTTCAGAACTCCACTTTTTTTTCAGGTATTTTTGGCTCTTTCCTCAAAGCCTAGTGATTTAAAAGTTGCCTTGGACAAGGTAACTATTCATAACAATAGTCTTGATTCAAATTTGAATGTTATGGTTTGGGGTCACTGTCACAGTAGCTGATCATCTTTCACTTGAGCTTAGCCAGACATTTTGAAGCTATGTCATGGTGCAGTATGTGAGATTCCATCAGAGCAGTATTTTTGGGACTCTTGACACTGGTGGGAATGTTCATGACCTTGTTGAAAGTGTCCATTTCTAATTTTGTTCTTACAGTTAGATACTGGAAGATCTTTCTTAATCCTTTTTGTGCTACATGGTAATTCCATAAGTAAACTGTCCTCGTCTAAGTGGGGATGCTTCAGTATAAGTGGCTATTTCCCAAAGATCTGTTTTTTTACTTTCCAGTATCTGTCAGATCAAGTTCCAGAAGACCCAGACCCTTTCTTTGTGGGTTTTCTGTTCTGGGATTTTGTTTCTGCTTTTATGGAGAGTGGAGTGCTACTTTGTGATTCCTGTTAGAGGTTTCTGAGGCACTGCTGATCTTTTAGTGTTCTGTCTACTTGGTGTTGATGTCCACAGTCGTTGCTGTCTGACTAAGATGGATACTTCTACAAGCAGGATGCGTATTTTCTGGCCCAAAAGCAACCCTTGCAATCAAGGTCGGTCTCTCTTGGGAGAAATTTCAGTGCTAGAAATACGCAGTATGAGTGGAGTGTACCATATTCAACTCTCAGAAGTTTTTGCTAGGCAGTACACATTAGGTAGAACATTTTTACCCATATCATCACAACTTATGTAATAAAAACTTTTCATGTGAACCACTGAGTTCTCACCCTCCCCTCCATCTGGAAACAGCTGCTCAGAAAGGAGCAGGGGAAAAAAAACCAAGATTTTTTAGCTCTAAGCAAGAAGGTAGAATGGCAACCAAAGCCAGCTGTAGAATACATGATATTCATACCCATGACTTTTGGGTATTATGTGTTCTATACTATTTGAAAATGAGACTGTCGTAAAAAGGACAAAAGAGCCTAAAGAAGACCCCCTTTTGCCCTTACATTAGCTAGCAGCCTTTTGGAGCATCTAGCTAAAAATGTTAACTGCTGTTAACTACACTTTTCCACAAAAGATTCCAGGGGAAATTAAATGGTTACAAACCAAGGAAATACTTTTGTGTTCAGTCAGTTAATTCTTGTCAGTGAGGTGGACATGGTGGCAGTATGGAGAGAACTTTTTATCAGATGTGTCATTTTGTTATTAGCTTAAGCTTTTGTGAATGGACCGTCACAGTTTCTTTTGTCAGATGACATCTTTGTGCTAGTAAGTTTAAGGTCTTATTACTAAGATTGATAATTTAGCTCCTTTCATGTAACCAGTGGTAGCTGAGAGTATGTCAGTTATTCTGCTACCTAAGAAATCTTGCTGTTCATTCTGTGTTGTCTTGTTTATCTGGAATTCATTGTAAGCTAGTGCATCACTAGCACAGATAATGCTAGTTCTCCTCTTAGTTCTCTCTTAATTTCAGTTTCTCCAGCAATCTAGCTCTGTATTAGCAGAAATCCCCAAATACATTTGCCCACAGTTGAGAAGACCTGTTTGCAGAGGAGTGCTCAACAGGAGTCATAGGTGGTTATGGGCAGAGACATTGTGCTGTAAATAAATCGCATGCTTGCCTTCCTTGCTTTACCCATGATATTGTGTTGCTTTATGTCTTTTGTAATGCATGAAAACATAAAAGGGCTGGTTAATTACAGTTTTTATACCACCTGACAGGACTTTTAAAAAAGGCTTTCAAGCCTGTGTTTCCACTTCTGAGTAATGCAAGGAGAAAGTAAAGCAAGACTATCCCAAGTGCACAATATACAACAAATAAACATCTGCTAACTTTGAGTTCCGTTCTGGGATCTACTTGACCATAGAAAACATCTTAGCATCGAGTGGTGAAATTCTACCTATAGAAGGAGCACTTTTAATGTTCCCTTTCTCAGAGTTCCAGCCTGCAGGGAAAATGGAGATCATAAGTAAGCTTCATTTGTTCCCAGAGCACTAAATGGACTATGGCCTAATCTCTCATTTGTGCCAAAAAAAGGTTAATGGCAAGAATCTAATTTCTGTTCATGTCACAATGCGGGGCTGTGGCCATCCTCAAGTCACAAACTTGTTTTCAAAGGTGACTGTGAGTGCAAGGGCTATGATTCATCAGCTTAAGCAGTTTAAGGGTTTGATTGTATTATTTTTGCCAAGAGCCATAAAGGATGGAAAACTCTACCATGGGTTTAAAACCAGTACTAGTGTAAAAATTGACAGGTGATCATGTTTACTTTCAACTGATTAGCTTAGTGGTGGTTTTGCACAGTATTTTAGTACCATCACATCTTTTGTGATACTGATGGGTTTGCCTGTTCCACTGGGACTATGCTGTTGTTTAGTAGTAATTGTAACAGCATGTACGAAAATCCACATTTTCAAAAATAACTCAAGTGATGTGTTAGGAGGCCCTCAGCTCCCTCTAAAGCTGAAGTTAGGACTGTGGCCAGATGGTGGGACCTAATGGTCCTCTAAGGTCACTTCTAAGCTAAAACACGCTGTGTTTCTGTGCTTTGGAAGAGCCTTGGACTCCTACATCATTTTGAGAATTTCAGGCGAAAGACTTCTCATTGCTGTAATTCTGATCTTCCGAGGTGACTTATTTTAAAGAAAAATGTGGGGTTTTTGGTCAAAGCATGTACTGCCCAAATTTACTATAGAGACTCCAGTTGAAAAAGCTGATTTACTGCTTTATGGAACTTTTGGTGCGTTTTCTGCAGTTGGAATTCTGTGATAGTATATTATCCAGCTTGTCTTTCTTAATGTTTCACGCATCACTCTTAACGGGGAAGATTCTTGGGCTGTGCCCCTTATCTTGCTAAGCTGTGCCTCTGTTCCATGGAGATCAGCCCTCGCAGCGCGGTGGCACCTACGGTTTACGCCTCAAAGGGCGGCGAGGGTGGAGAAAGCCAAAATCCATAGGTGCCAGCTCTGCGGTGTAGTAAACTGATCAGCAGTAGGGTCTGGCACAGTGTCAAAGCAGATGAAGAACGGCACAGGACGAACCCCGTTATTTTTCGGGCAAGTGCATAGCTCGGCTATGGAAGCTGATGAGGAAAGGTACGCAGGTGCGGAGGGGCACCAACCCTTACTACCACTGGCCACTCTCACTCAGCCAGGGCTGGAGGGAGGGGGCAGCGCGGCCCCCGCGCCAGGGCCTGTGACGGCGGGGCGGGGGCGAGCCCTGCGCCGGGGCCCGGCCAAGGAGGAGCCCCCCGCCCCCGGCCCGGCGGCGCGCATGCACACAGCGGCAGCAGCGGCAGCCCTCCGCCGCCGGTTGCCTGCGCTGGCCGCTCTGTGCGGCCGTTGCTGCAGACCATGGCACCTGGGCTGGGGCTCGGCTCCCTCCTTCTGGCGTTCCTCGCTTGTTTTGGCAGCCTCCAGCTCGCAGGGGCCGCTGGAGCAGCCGGCGGCAGGCGCGGGTCAGCGGCTGATGGCTGCGGAGGGAGGGTGAGTAGAGGTGCGCGGGCAGGCGCGGCCGTGGAGCTGGGCTCGGCGAAGCGCTGAGTGGGTGGGGGCGCGCGGAGACTTGAGAATTCTCCAACTTCGGGTGTCGGGCACTATGCTGTAAGGTAGGGGGCCGTGTGGGCATTGCAGGTGGCATGGGCGCTTCCCCGCCTGCGCCGGGAGGCTGCGGGCTGCGGGGTTTGGCAACTAATACAGCTTCGCCGGGGCTCTGAGACATCTGGTGGGTGATAGCGGCCGGGGCAGAGGGAGGCATTTCCCCGGCAGGGACCCGTACTGCGCTTCGCCTGGGGCAGGGAGGCGGCTTGTAACCAGCGAGTGTGAAGAAGTCACTCCACAGGTCTTTCACCGGCAGGGCTCCCGCTCCTGAAGTCGACCTGTGCTGCGAGAAGGATAAAAGCCATCACTTAGGCTTTGTTATTTTAATGATTCGAGGCCGGCTTGGGGTCTTAGCTTCAGGCCTGATCATTATACAGAGGATGTAGGAAATTTACGGGAGGGGGAAGGGGGGAGGAAGGTGATAAACGTTTTATTATTGCGCTTTGCCTTTTGTTCCAGTTTCTGGTGTTTTGCTGTCAGACTTTTCTTGATTGCTTTTCCTTTCTTGATATTTTAAAATAACTTTGGAGTTGTGTGTCTGGTTTTAGTTGTTTGGGTTTTTTTTTTTTCGTTTCTACTGATGCCTGGTTACAAACGTAGTTGAAGCGTGGTGATCCAGGAACAGTGGAGGGAACACAACTGACTTTCATTGCTTTTCCTCTTTGTTTGACTGTCACTAAGGATTTTCTTGGCTTCAGATCAGATCCTTTGAGAACGTTACTGCAACACACAGTTCAGAAGTTTGTAGGGCATAGTTTAGACAGGCGAAAACACTGGAAAATGTGTAAGAGTGCTGGAAAACAGACTTCAAACCCTGATAAATCTTAAGACCCAAGTTTGTGGTGGATGGAACTGTTGAAGGTTTAGACTCTCTTTCTTAGAACTTTTTAACTGAGAATTAGGAATAAAATGTTTTGGCTCGGTGTGTCTATTGTATGCTTCACCAGACATAGGCATAATACTCCACAGGCTCATGACAACCTCTGCATGTATTTCTGTCAAGTTTTCCGTCAGCTATTCAGTAAACTGTCACTATCCTAAGTCGTAATGCTTGATTAGTGCGTTTTGGCATTGATAGAAATATGCAGGTTCAGTTTGTAATTGGTGTGGCTTTGTTTATGTAGTTAATGCCAAGTAATGTGTTACAGCATAATTCTTAAAATAGAATTATTTTGTCTGGCTTTTAGATTAGCCAGACAAATTAAACTCTTTCCAATTAGCAGAAAATTGCCTTTATTGCTCACAACAATTGGCTGATTTTAGGCTATTAAATTATTGTGCTAGTTTCTGCTTTTGTTTCATTTCCATCTTCAAGGTCAGATTTCCCTAACCCAATTAATAGATATCTTGTCTAATTGTTATAATTTTGTAGTCTTGCTTTGTAATACCAAAATACCATTGTCTAATCTAGGCAGGATAACATTTATTAATGATGCTACCCATTGTCTCAGTTATGTGGTATTTCTCTTGGTCTGCATGTAAGTTTTGAGTAGGTTTGACATACTATTAAATGACTGATGGCCCCTCTAACACATTGTCTGCTCTGGAGCAGGGCTGCCTTTGAAGTAGTACCCTGTAGGAAGTAGAGAGACTATTTGCTCTATTAAAATTCCACGGTATTTCCTCTGTTTAACCACAGGCCACTTCCCCTCTGCCACTCTAAACACTGCAGGGACACTGACTGATTGAAAAGACACAAGCCTCAAAGTAATTGTAGCCTATTCAAATAGATACTCTGATTGCAGGTTATTTTAAATAGTATCTAATTCATGTATGTTAAGAGCATGAATAAATCTTAGCATTCTTTATAGAGGAAATAAAAATGTCTACATTTCATTAAATGAAGCATTTGAATTGAGGTAATTCTCAACAGCACAAATAAATAATTTAGCAAAAGAGTAGACTTAATTGTAGTTTAGTCTAGGGAGACATCAAATGTATATAGCTGGGTATTTGTTTGTACATTTAGATGCACAGACACTGGATATTTTCCTCTGCTATAACTGCAAATGTGTGGTGTCCTTCCTACACCTGTTTAATCTTATTGTTTTGAGCGTTGATTTTGAAAATGGGTGTTTCATCTTGGTATATTTGTACAAGTAATATTCATTTTCCTTTATCTCTGCAAAATACAGGTTTAAGTGTCCTCAATATTTTGTGGCAGTAAAAGCTTTGATGAGTGCATGTTACTGGGCTGTGGTTAAAAGAATGTGATGAGGAGGTACTTGATATTTTGCTTCATAACTCATTCTTAATAGCTAATATTTTCAAAACCTGAAATATTTAGAGATTTTTTTTTTCTTTAATAACTTATACTGAAAATATATGTCTGTATTAATTGCTTTCTCTAGTTACACTTCAGCATTTATCTTGGAAGTTCATCATATTGATCTTATAAGTCCATTGCAGCCTGAATGATTCTGTAGTTCTGTGATATGTCTGCAGTAGGAAAGCAGGACAATTATCTTAACATTATTGTTGCTAAGAATTACTGGGTTAAGAATTTTAGAATTTGGATTAACTTTGCTATGTCTAGGACTTCTTTCAGTGATGCTTAACTGAAATTTTAATATGTTCCTACTCTTAATGTTTTTTTCAGACTAAGCTAGAACGTTTGCTTAAAGCAGAATAGTATTGCCAAGTAGCTTTCCATATGGATGGGTTTACTACATCATATGCATATTTCTATTCAGAAAAAATACACCAGGGAAGGGCTCCTTTTAATCTGGAATAAGTATGTCCACACGGGGAGCTATTCTGGAAAAGTAGTCTGGATTTTTTTTCATCCTACAAACCAGTCATGAGGTGTACAGAGGAGACAGGCTTGGGGTCTGATGATGATTTGAATACATTTCAGATTCCTTTATTCGGTGTTAAACACTTGAGCAACTTTACTGTCAAGTTGTTTTGTAGAGTCTAATGGGACTGCACACATGAGTAATTTTTTTCATATGTTTAATTCCTCTGCAGTTCCTGGCACTGAACTGTGTTCAGTATAAGGCTTAAATTTAATGAGACTGTATGATGAGAAAGAATAAATAGAACACCATTCATCAAACTTCTTTTTTTCTTCCTCCATCCTTGTTAACAGAGAGTTGTACCTTCCTTAGCTCTGCTAAGCAAAGCTTCTCAGACACGCTAGGAGTCTGTTCCCACGCGTTCTTCCCTGAAACACTCCTCGTGCTGTCTTCTTTGCTCCTTATTTAAGGAACTTTATATTTCCTTTTCTCTTTCATAGCAGAGACTCCCAAGATTCCTCATTCCTATCGTTGCACTATCAGGAGCTCTGCCTCTCTCATTACTCTTTAGGCTCATTCTATTACATCTCTACCGTTATCTCCTCAAGCATCCCTCCCCCACACACCCATTCTTTTCTACAGCTGGGATTTTTCTAAGTACAGAGCTAAGTCATACTGAAATAATTTTCTCAACTAAATATATGTCTTGGGAATGTCAGTTAAGAGGAAAAATGCTCTGTACAATTGTAAGAAATAATTTTCCAGAGTTCAAGTTTCTCCCTTTATTTCATATTATTTTTAACCAGTTACACTTTTTTTTCTGTTGCAGAGTATTTAAAAAATTTAAAGGGTATTGAGCAGAAAACAGACCTAAGAAGCAGCATGGTGGAAGGTGTTAATGTTTACCATCAGGGGGTTCTTTAATCTGTAACAGTTCCAGAGCTGGTTAAAAGCTCTGCAGACCAGATGCCAGCAGTTCTGCATCCTCCATTTTTTTTTCCTGAATGTTTAGAATACATAGATTTCTGTCCACTGGCATATAGATGATGTGATAGCAGTTCAGAACTGATTAGGTGTGTCATTTAAAGCTTAGTGTGTTTCTCTGATCAGATATTATGCAAAGCTTTGCAAGTGTGGTTGGTCAAGCAGGTAGGCATCTGTAGTACTTTTGTGTAGTTTAGAGTTTATCTTCAAGGTCACTCCAGGTTTGTTTTTGTTTGTTTGTTTGTTTCATTTATCAGGAGATACAGCAGAGAATTTGACCCTGTTTTTATTCAGAGTCAAAAAGTGTTGATGACAGTCTGCCTATTTGATTTTAAAATGCACCAAGTATCCTAAATATGTTAGTGTTCAAATAAGCAGATAAATGTTTCCTCAGGAAGCATGAGATGTACAGGTTGAATTCTGTGTTTTCAGAGTGAGCACTGGAATACACAACCTAGAGAACAAAATTATGGAGACATAACCTTGTTTCATGTAGTTGAAACCAACTGTCAGTATTGAGAACAAAAAGATATATTTCTGTGTATGTTTATGTGAAATTGGGCAATTTAATTATGGTGCTAATTCCTAAGATGTTCACCTAAGGTTTCTACAGCTAAAATCTCTTAGGACTGTTACAAATATGATTAATTTCCTTTCTAGATCACATCATTTAGTTTTGATGTTGAACTCCACTCCCTGCCTTACTTCCCCCCCAGGATGTGCTTTTGATTGAGTCCTAGTGTAGGAGCTACTGTATCAGACTTGTTCATTTAAAATGCTGAGACACTTAAGAACAAGTTGTACTTTATTAAATTAAATACTTTATAGTTTGCTTGTGAAAAGAGGTTAAGCGATCCTAATTAGACAATGCTAGCTTTTCTTTAGTTAATTATTTGGTAATATTACTACAACATGGATGTTACTTAATTAAAACTGCAACGTTTAAGGGGTGTTTAATAAGGACAAGCTGTCTTTTCCAAAAGAGCAGTCTAAAGATGAGGAAACAAAGCTTTGATGTGAATTTGCCTGCTTAATTCTGCTCAAAGGCTGAATTTTACCCATAAATGTAGCCTGTTCTTTAGAAGTAAACAAGCCAAGAGGAGTGTGAAGTGTTACTGGAGAACTCTTAAGCTTGAATTGTTACTTTAAAAGTAAAAATATATTTTATTTTGACAATATATTGCTATTGCTTTGATTTTATCTAACTGCTGCCAGTATAATAAAGTGTATTTGAAATGCATTTTTTGGTCTGGAACTTGAGGTTATTGCTGATGTATGTATACCATGTATGCACAGATACATCACATCTGGAAAAAAACACATGAAAGTTACAGCAGATACATGATGATTGTTTGTTAGATCCTTCTCCCTGTATCAATTATGAAAAAATGTTTTATGACAGTGCAAGTTACATAAATATACAATAAGGAGCTATGGCTAGAAGAGTAGATACAGAGTACTTGATTTTAGTTTATGGTAATATGAGGCTTCAGGATCAAAAGGATCAAAATTTAAGTGTGAATTGAAAAAAGAATTTTATCTATGCATGTAGTATTTCACAACTGTTACATGATCCAGCTGTTTGTCTTTTCTGTCTCAATAGAATCACCCATTTTGGTACCTAAAAATCTTACATGATTTTCTCATAAAGACTTTAACCAGATACATACTTACTAATGTCATGAATGCAGGCTTATGCCAATGATTGGTAGGCTAATTTATTAACATACAAACGTATTTTATCACGTTGATTACTCAGAATCACTTTGATTACTCAGAAATTCTGCCAGCCAAGCCAGGCTATAGGTGTGTATTTCAGTGTTCTTGAACTGATTTTGATTAATAAATTGTACTTTCAACACCTATAGATACTGGATGTTGAGAAAGTATTGTTGACCTCAGTGGACCAGAGAAGACACCCTTCAAATGGGTGTACTGGTATAAAGCAAGCAGATGTAAGTTTTGGAAGTGAGTCAAGTTGTATAGGCAATAAATATTAAGGAACAGCAGGATGCACAATTAAGAAATCTTAGTTACTGAACTTCGTTGGCTGTCCTGTTCCTCTGGGTCTATGTATATCTAGTCTTCTGTCTTAGGAATGGCATCCTGGCCTGCATCAGGAATGGTGTGGTCAGCAGGAGCAGGGAGGTCATTCTGCCCCTGTACTCTACACTGGTTAGACCACACCTTGAGTACTGTGTTCAGTTCTGGGCCCCCCAGTTTAGAAGGGACATTGAGATGCTTGAGCGTGTCCAGAGAAGGGCAACGAGGCTGGGGAGAGGCCTCGAGCACAGCCCTACGAGGAGAGGCTGAGGGAGCTGGGATTGTTTAGCCTGGAGAAGAGGAGGCTCAGGGGAGACCTTATTGCTGTCTACAACTACCTGAGGGGTGGTTGTGGCCAGGGGGAGGTTGCTCTCTTCTCTCAGGTGGCCAGCGCCAGAACGAGAGGACACAGCCTCAGGCTGCGCCAGGGGAAGTTTAGGCTCGAGGTGAGGAGAAAGTTCTTCACTGAGAGAGTCATTGGCTACTGGAATGGGCTGCCCAGGGAGGTGGTGGAGTCGCCGTCCCTGGAGCTGTTCAAGGCAAGGTTGGACGTGGCACTTGGTGCCATGGTCTAGCCTTGAGCTCTGTGGTAACAGGTTGGACTTGATGATCTGTGAGGTCTCTTCCAACCTTGGTGATACTGTGATACTGTGATACTTTGTTTGCCACCAAAACTCAAGAATCTATCAGTAAATCTGTTTCTAATAAATATACACATTCATAATGCTGTATTTTCTGAAGTTCATAAATATTTTATAACTGCAGATTCTTAAACAGTTTTGATTTTACTACGTCAGCAATGTTTTTACTCATCTATCTTGAAACCACTTTGAACACAGTGTTTCTTGGTTGGCCATATGTGCAGATAAGGGTCTGAGGTTTGGTTTTGAAAAGGTTTGGAGTAACTGACTTAGCAGTGAAGATGAATCTGACTACATTGTTTCAATGTCTGAGATTTTGCTAAGTCTTCTAGTAATAGCTTTCAGTGAGTCTCCTCTTGCCAGGCCTTCTGCCACCAACACACATTGCCACCAACACTCAGAAGGCAAGCAGATATGTGGTGTGTTAGCCCCTCTGTTCATGGGGTCTTTTCTGTTGGTTACTGTCAGTCAAATGCATCTATAAGATACTGTCCAAATGCAGTTTTGTGACTGAAGAGTAGCAGAAGGCCTTTGATTAATTCATAGTGTGAAGAATATGATTCTGAGGAAGCAAACTTACTGTGACCTATAGTACGTCAGAGAAACTCTTGGAAGTCTTTTTAGCCAGGAGCCCATCTAGTAGAATGAGCACTAAAAAGTGAAACATTTATGTCAAGGCAAGTCAGAGCAGCTGCCAGTCCAACAGTAACCATCAGTCATGTCTGTGTAAAGTTTGACTGAATTCTCATTCCTACTCCAAATACAGTTTTAATCTTCCCAGCAGAGCAGAGCTGGAGGCAGAAGTGAGGGAATCAGCACCAGAGGAGCTCATCATGGTAATAACAGAACAAGATGAGGCACAGCTGATGATTCTGGAATAAGTTTTAGAACAAGTCCTCTGGGCAGTTCAACTAGAGCATGTTCAAAGAACAAATCTCAGCTGTTTCAAAAAAAACCCAAAAGCAACATCAACCAAGCAAAACCACCACCAACCAACAACAACAAAACAACCAGCAAAACCCAACCCCTAAATATGCCATAGTAAAACACCCAACAAACTTCTAGAGCTCACCAAGGAAGCCTCACAGAAGCAGGTTCCAGGCAATGACAAGAAAAACTGCAGAACAGCAAGAGGGTTTTGATGTTAAGAATAACTTCTAAAAATACAATACAAGCAGTAGCACATGAAGCCACATGTACAGGTCACATAATCTTTCTAGCCCTGTTGCCTTTCAATGGAGATATTCCAGGAATGTGAGTGGATTCAGATGTGCAGGTAGGGATTGGTTTTCTCAGAGCTTGATCTGATCATTAAAAAGAATTAAAACTCCAAATTAGAGGCTTAGCAAGCATCGACACATATTCTGGGAGCTATTTTATTCTTTGGATTTCTATCTCACTTGAAAGCTCTTACAGTGTTCTATCACTGTTGGCATTGAAGAACTGTTCCATACATCCTGGTTTTATTACTCCTTGTGCTGATAGTGGTACAAGAATCCAATGGGTATTCCAGAACGCTGCCTCTTAGTATTCTGTTATTGGTGAATCATTCAGTTAGCAGAGGGATAGTGAAAGAAAACTCATTCTGTGACTAGGAACTGTTTGCATTCTCATTTGGTATCCTGTAGATTTGGTCCTTTGCTCTTACTCTTATTCAGCAAGGCGTTAAATCTGTGTTTCGGGCATGCCATTCATGCTGCATATTCTAATGTGCCTAAAAAAATGTGAGAGGTAGCTTTGTCCTAGGAGATTTCATGCTAGATCAGGTATCATTTCTCTTCTTGCAGGCCTGAAAGCATAAACTGGAACTCATGATCTGGTTAGTTCAACTGAATTAGAGTTGTGTGTCCATGACTGATCTGAATCGAATTTGTACCACTTGGTGATCTACAATGATTACCTCCGTGTTGACAGATGCACCTTCTCGTTGGCAGCACAGAGTGTCCAAGCCAGCAGTCTTTGAGTCAGTACCTGGCCTTTTCCTTTGCAAATGCTGTGCAGAGCATAACCTGTCACAGTAATGCAGAGCTCGTTGTAATGTCTTCAAAGGAAGAGCTGTTGAAATGCGATGTTCTGCTTTCTGTAACCTTTGTATTCTGATTGTAACTTGGTTAAGTACAAGCTCCTTCTGGTTGGCTGGAACTGTAAGGTACAAATGAGCATGCAGAGTTCAAAGGGCTCCACCTACACGTGTCTGTCAGCCCGTCGTTTCTGATGAATGGTGAGTGTTACACTAACAACTTGACAACATCAATTTAAGTCCTGAGAATGCTAGGTGGAGGAGATGATAGGCAGGCCTGCAGTTTGCTGGGTACTGCACATTTTGTGCTTCTTTCCAGATAGTTGATTTCTATTGATCTATCTACATGGTTCTTTTTTGTCAGAAAATTGTATGTAGTAACCATTTCTGTGCTACTATGGCAATGATGGCAGTTCTCGTGGTTGGTGGGCAGGTTTGGATTTTAATTTCTGACCTTCCCAATGTTCTTCGCTCTGACATCAGTGGGAGGGACTAGATATTTCTGATCTTACTTCTGACCACATTCAAATCCAACCAAGCAATCAGTGACTTCTCTGACTTTTTTTGTATGCGGCTGTGGGAAAATTCCTGGTTGGCTGGCTATGAATTAATGAAAATCCTTAGAATGCTTCACTAATGATAGCTCCTGTGGCTTTAAAAATGCTATTCCCTTTTTTAATTTGAGGAAGGTCACAGAGGTTTACAGAAACTAAGAAAAGAAAACCCAACATCTGGTTGTGCTCTGTTGATGACTGCTTTTGTGTGAAGAAAAGTTATGGCGTGTCCTCTGCATCAAACGCATTCAAGGTGATCCTTTCTAAGAACTCTTTGCAAGAATGCTTTTCACTCAAACTGGGTTTTCTAATTAATTTTGCTTTGTATTTTCACATGCAGGATCTCAGTCTTCTGTGAGAGTCTCAAACTCATAACACTGTCACTTAAAATACAGCTTACCTTTATAAAATAAACTTGTTTTTCTGGAGTTTTATATTTGTAAGTAAAAAGGGGGAAAAAAAGTCTTTGTTTTACAGCCTTTTAAAGCTGTAGAACTCCAAGATGAATCTAGGCTATTTTGTTAGATTCCAAGATTCGTGAAAGGAAATTTGCATATCCATAGTGAAGTTGAGTTTCATCTATTTACACACAAAGTTCCAAACAGTAATCTGGTTTCTAAGTTTCCCTGCTTTATTATTTTAATTTTATGAGTTTAAAAGTGTTTTGTTTTGTTTTTTTTTTTTTCATAATGGAGGTTAAAATTATATGTGGATTTAGTTTAGCTAGTGGGAAGGCTAGCTAGTGAGAATACTTCAGTCCAAAAAGTAAACTGAAATTATTCAAACTAGAAGCTATAAGCTGCTCAGTTAAACATATGTATTTCAGGTGAGACTGGCCTGGAATCAGAAAGCATAAAAAATTACAGCTTTAGAGGCTTTTAATGCTCACATTATCTTTATGCAGTGATTTAAGCAAACAATATACAGGCCTCTGTCATCTGCTTGTGAAAATAAGACCCCAGTCTCTTCCTTTTAAACATAGAATACTAAGGGTTTCGTTGAGTGGATTGGTTTCTGTTGTTTCTTGGGGGGGGGGTTATTTTGTTTAAAGAGATGAAGCTTTGCCTGTTCAAGTAAGTGACTAAACTTCTGACTTGTGTTTTGAGGGGATTTTGTCATTTATGCTTCTGATGAGCTAGCACTGAGTGTGTATGACTGGCTTCAGTGCAAAAGGTGGGGGCTTTGCACACTTAAAACAGGCTTATCTGGCTGCTGCTCTGTGGGTGTGGGAATATTACTGCCTGTTGGACTAGGAGGCAATTTGAGATTGTTCAGGAACATCTGAAGTGGGAGAGTTTCTCAGCACAGGGCAGTGCTGCAGACAGCAGGACTGACTTAGAGCCAGTGAGGTGAGTACCAGAAGCAGGACAGCTGTCTTAGCGGGGAATCATACTGGTGTTTATGGCTGACATAAAGCAGAACAGTTTGCTGGCTTGGTGATTTTTGATGCTTAGATTTGTGTTGCACAGGTGTGTCCTGGGACAACCCATATAAGTGCATTGCCAGGTAGTAAGTTATGTCTTCATTTGTCACACAGTAATAGGATCCTTTACAAATGGGATACCTGTTCCTTAGGGATAGATACTCTTTAACTGTACCAGAATAGCTTTGGGTACAGCTACCCAGACACTGAGGAATTCTGTCCCTTTTCTGTGTTTTGAGTTGTTCAGGTGCCAGTCTGTATCTTGTGTCAAAGCCCTTGTAAGCCTATGTGCAGTGTTTCATATTCCTCTCTGTCTAGAGGGATCAGTGTATCTCCCTGTTTGGGCTTGTCCCTAGTTATAGGCAGTAGTACCAAAGTAAGGATGGAAGGAAGTTGGAAGTAGTGAGTTGTGCAGTTTACTTAGAGCGTAAAGACCGCTCAGCCTGGATGGGATTTAAATACAGTGCAGGAGGGGGTTGTCGCTGAATCACAAACCTTTTTTAGCAAAGTGTCAAGCTTGTGCTGGGATTCCCCTTGAAGGCTTAGAGATTTGGGGTATAAACAGGTCATTTAGGCTTCACCCTCTAAGGGTGACCAGATCCTTAGAAGTGTGGAGTGGGATACTGTGAAAGAATGTAGTGCCCAAACTCCTTTTAACTTTCTGTGGGATTTGTTCTTTTCTGGCTCAATGTAGTTTTGTATGGTTTATGTTGACTTAGCAGCGAAGCTCATTAGCGAAGTTTCCACTTCCACTCGCTTCCTGTCAGTGTGATGTAGCTGTTTGCCTATCCCTCTCACTGCCTGTTTTAATGCACCTGTTTGTGAGTTGCAGCATAATCCACATCATAAAGACATTTTGAATGGAAAGTGTCCTCTCCCCACAACTGGAATTCTTTCACTGACACGGATAAAACATGGTCCTCATAGAGTTATGTGAAGTGTATGTTCAGAAGTGGTGAGCTCTGGCATGAAGAGCCAAGGACTGGACAGGGGAGCCAGGAAATCCCTAAGCTAATTTTGTGATTAAGTCAATGTTCCATGTAACTATTTGGGTACTTTCAAAATATCCATCCTCAACGTCTGCTAATGTAGTTACCTTTACAAAAGTGTCTCATCAAAAGGTTTGACATTAGTATACAGAGCATGCATGAAACGTCAAATTATGCAAGTTTTGGCATGTGAACATGTTTTCAACAGCGATTTTTTTTCACAAGCAAGAAGATGATAATGTTTCAGAAATCAGCATCTGTTGAAATGCAGCCAGCTCTGTGGTGGGGTATGGAGTGCACTGTAACGCTATACAACCCTTCCTGCCAGGAAATGAAGAGCAATGTATTCATTTGTAACCTGTGGGGGAGACTTCGCTACACAGACTGTAGTATGTGAATTGAATTGGGGCAAATAACCACTACAATTACAGAATCACCCACGAGGTCTTGCGTAATCCCGTTTCTTACCTTGCTTTGAAGACAGCATCTCCTGTTAGTACAGTGTCTATGGGTAAATCTGTGTAGTTACAAAGTATGGTTAAAGGTTATTCCCCATAATAAAGACATTTGATTGTATTTCCCACATCACAATTTGGGGCCTCCTGATGCTGCTTCACAAGGCATGTAGTCGGAGCCCCAGGAAAAGAAAGGGCCAGATGTATAGACTAAGCTGTTGTTATAAAAGAATATCTAATGTTGTTATAAAAGCATATCTAATGTTTTCTTCTCTCTGTTGTATAATACAAAATATTTAAAACATTCTATGATTTGGCTGAGATGCTTTTCTAAGTATTAGCAACATGATTTATTCCACAGCAGTTACAGCTTTGTTTTATTGTTTATGTTTTTCAGCAAAGTGTGTTGGTTGTATGTAATAATCATCTCTACCTTAGTTGGCCTTCTGACAGGAGCAGTAGGTTAAAAATACACCACAAAGAAAGTTAGGATGAGAATCAAAGAGACAAAACAAACACCTAACTCAGCCTGACTCATAACAGGTGAAAAGTTGTTATTTCATGCTTCTTCAGAACATCAATGGAGACAAAACCTTTATCTTTTATTCATTAGTTAGGAATAATGCAAGTTGGGATAGCTTAGGTTTCTCCATATAGTTGCACTTGTAAGAATAATTCCCTAATCATGCCATTCCCTTTTGCGGTCCTCTTTCAATAAGGACCACTAGCCGTGAAATGTCATGCAGAGATTTGAAAATGGGACATTCAACTCACTACAGAACGAGCTGCAGGGACAGAATTTTCTTTTCATTATGTTCTGGCAGTAAATGTAGGAGTCAAAGCCACAAAATAAGTGATAGAAAAATGGCTGGTATTACCTAGCAAAGCTGATAGGTATGGGTGACTGTTGTTCAGTGTAGCCATGTTACATTTGGTACATATATTTTTGATTCTGTTTTGTTAATATTCCATTCAATCACAGAAGTTAACAGTATGTGAACTCCAACAGTTTCTTTGTATGCTTCTATATGTAGAGTTAATTTGTAGTTACAGGTATGATTTCCCCCCTCTTCCCACTCAGCATGGTTTGGTTGTGTTGCAGTAGAGGAACTAATAGTTTCCATGTTTGTTTTTTACAGTCACATCCCAGTAGTGTTCCTGTTGTATACAAACAAGGGAAACATGCTGTCTTTGGATTTACTTCTCAATTTGTTATAGCAACATAATTCTATTTTAATAGTGATGAAGGTTTGAACTGAAAAGGATTTATATTGTGTTTATCTTCCTGCTCAGTGTTTTAGGAATTGATGTTTATATATTCGGTTTAACTTTCATAAAATGAAGGCAGGTAAAAGTTTGAGAGAGATTACAGGTTCAGTTTAACTTCTTAATCTGTACATAAGGTCTTAGAATTTATGTGGTAGTTCTGTCTTTTCAGATTAAGATGACTGCAAGAAGTGAATTTGTTGCAGTTCTGTTGTTTCAGATGACTGAGAGAAGTGAACTTGTTTATGGTAATGACTCTTTGTATAGAGACTTTTTTGATAGAGCTGATTGTTTCCGACAGAAAAAAAGATCCTTTAGTGTGAGCATCTCTTAAAGAAAGAGGTTAAAGTATTGTTGTAAATGTTTTTCCAAGGATTTCTAAATTTTCAAGGATTTTTTTCATAATATGATCAAAGCTGCATAACCTGTGGCTCTGTTTTTGTTACACATGCTGATGGTCTGTGGATAGCATTACATTTTTTCAGCATGAAACCGAACACTTCAAATCCCTAAAGCAGTCTCAAATTTATGGTTAATAAAAGAATTTATTGTACTGGATGTCATCTGTTATATCACTCTAGGAACAGAAACTGGCAGTGAATGGACAGGAAATATTTCCATTTCAAATCACTTCAGTCTTATGGTCTAGAGTGAGGGTGTCTGATTTCAGAAAAATCACTGTGAATATCCATGCAATAGAAGTATTTAAGAGTATATGATCTTTTTTCAAATACTTCTTTCTGCTTTGTAGTATTTTATGTAAAGATGCTACTTATTGATATCTCATATTTTCTGTATTTTAGTATTGATCCCTTAAACTTTTCATTGAGGAAGGAATACTAATATGTTTCAGATAAATGTCTGTATGTGCCAAGTGCACGGCGATCTGGCGATTCACTGTACAGTGGCCAAACTGTTTCGAAGTCTCACATCATTGTGACTGGTTGGTTTTTGAGAGTGTGAACTCGTTTGTGATGATTAGGTTTATCCAGCATAATGGATTTATCAAAGTTCTCTCCTTTTCCAACGTATTATGAAGTGTGAGATGCAGGGACTGTGACTTATTAATGGAAACTTCAAGCAGTCAGATTGAAGTTTGTCTGTATTCTTTATGTGTCAAGTAGTATTTGAACAGCACTGCATTTAAAAGTGCTTAAAGCCTTTAAAACAACTCTGCATTTTAAATGGATATATTTTTCTAGAAGACATTATAACCAGGGGAAAGAGTTTAACTTTTTATCTCTATGTACTAACATGCTGAAATAGTCCCATTTTTTCATTTTCATACTGTTGTACATTAATATATGACTATAAAAGTTTGGAATCAGTTGTGTATTTCCTTATTTTGAAGGAGCAGAGGCAGAAATCTTAATTTCTTTTTTATAGCTACTATATAAGACCAAATAAATTTTTGTAGAAGATAGGAATCAGTTTAACTTCTCTACAAACCAGCTAATTTGGTATTATTTTGAGGAACATTCTGTGAGAAGAGCAGATGAGGATAAACCAGTTCCATGTAGTGGCCATGTGAATGTAAAATCTGATACTTTTCATTTGAGTCCTTGGTTTCAGCTAATTATTATGCTTTGTGGAAGTACAAACTAATGCATGGTAGTGTTCAAAAGGGAACAATACAATTCTTGTATGACTGCTTTCCTTCTGGAGTATGTAAATTTTTAAGTGACATGGGTGTATTTGTAAAGATATAAATAAATAAGGTATGCTTTTGTTCGTTATTTTACAGAACACAGGTAAGCAGTGAATAGTGTGTCTGATGCCTTGAAGATCTGGGCTGGAGTAATGAAGTTAATCAGATTAGGCAGAAATGAAACAGGGTTCTGATAATGCTAGCTGTATGTATTTGTTTTTCTGCCCAATCATGGTAAAATAATTACAGAAAATTAACCTTACTTCAAGAGAAAAGTTAATATGGCCTGTCACTAGAATCATAGCAGATGATTATTTTATCTAACTTGACACTGTTTCTCCTAGATTTTAATTCAGTGTCTTGAGCATCAATTTGTGGAAAGCTTAGTTTACACTGTGAATGTAAGGTTTGCTTATCCTTCAATGTTTTACATGCCTACTTTGTGAGAGCTTTCCCCCCACCTCCCAAAGTATCAGCAGTTTATAATTTAGGTTTGAAGTTGTCAAATCTGTATCAGCAGCTACCCTGACTATACTATTATAATAACTTAACCTTACACCTTATTACTAACCAAAACAGCTCAATCAAATGATCCACCAATTATAATATGGAGAAGTGTGCATTTGTTTTATTTCTAAGGGCAAGCCTTAGCTTCCGTATGTCAGCTCTGCATTTAATAAGTTATTTAGCGGTATGGGATTTTTTGCTGGTTTGTGTTCCTACAAAGGTGAAAAACAAGCCTTAATAAGGTCAAGAGACAGTACTTGGGCAACTGGGAGAAGTTCTATTATCTGAGATGTAGACAAAAACTACAATTATGTAAATATAGAGCACTCCCCTTTGAAATAAAGAAAAAAAAATGTCAGTGGTGGATTTGTTGTACAACTTGTTAGTTACCATGATCCTGGTGGTCCTTTGCAGCCATAGTGGTTCATAGTGATTAGATGTTGTGCTGAGAGATTTGGTTTAGTCAGTGACTCGTCAGCGTGAAACTAACAATTGGACTTGATGATCTTGGAGGTCTTTTCCAATCTAAGAAATTCTGTGATTCTTTGACTATATCAGCAATGGGCATGAATTGAAATCTGCATTATGCTGAGTGCGTGGTGTCTGTATGGACACAGTATAATCAGAAGTCCTTGCTCTGAATACTTGGCCGTCTGAAATTCTTTTATGTACAAATGGAGGAAAGGAAACTGGTACCCCAATTTGTAGGTAGGAAGTCAAGACATAAAAGGTATTAAATTACTTCCTCAGAGTTGTCAGTATAGGACATTGATAAAGCAGGAAATGAACCTGCATTTCCCTGAGTCTCTGAGCAGGGAGAAATCACAATGTAATTCTTCTGGACAATGCTCTGTGCAAATGCTGCTTGTGTGTTTTCTGTTGATCCTTTTAATGGTTGATGCTTCATGTCCAAGACTTCTCACAGAGAGTTAGGTGAGAAGGAAAGTGAGATTGAGAATCTTTCTTCCATCTTAAGGCTTTGGGATTGTCACTGTTCTCCCTATTGTGCTAGTCTGAAGCTAGCTAGAATGTTTTGGTGAGAAGAACTAGGTTACAGGCTGTGAAAGGAAAACAATGGTGATGTCTACTTCCCTCATAGGCTTGCTGAGATGTGTAAAAATAAAAAGCAAAACATAGATGAGGGAGTCTCGCTTCTGCTGGGGGAACTGGCTGAGCTGTATCTCTAACTTCACCCCTTTCGGCCGTTTCTTTTCTAATCCACTTTGCTTCCTAGCCNACTGCATATGAACACCACCACAGGGACATGCTGGTCTGTGACTAGACGTTTTAAATTATGTCATTGTGGCACTCAGTTACAGCCTCTTGCATCCTGGCACCTACCCTGACTCCACCTCTTGGTGGTTATTATGTTAGAAGTGCTATATTAGAAAATTAGTTTGCTAATTTTCTTTTCTCATAAACAGCTTATGTATTTGATAGACTGATCTAAAATTAATTTATTTTTATTTCTGGCACTTTTAGAGAGGTAGATGAAATAACAGTTTAGGATACCCTCTCTTCAGAGTCCTTCCAGTTGTAAGGACTTAGTGTGCTATGAGTCTGGGTGTTGCTGGTGCAGCTTGTGTGAAAACCAGATGAAATTCTTTAGAGCTGCACAGCAGTGGTATTTTTCCTGAGGCTGATTGCATTTTGTACCATTCCTGCATCTTGTCAGAGTAGGCCATCAGAGAGTAGACCCATATGCCAAGCCCGCATTTTTACATCAGGCATTTGATTTTAGAGTTTCTATTATTTTCCCCATGGTGTGGTTTTCTGTTACTGTTTACTAGGGAGTTTGGAAATACATTATTTGAAACAAAGATACTTTGATTAAAGAATCACGTTCTGGGAGCCTGGGAAGAGCAAGCCTTCATTAAAAAGATTTAGAATGAAATACCACAGAAGCTTATATAGTAGATGAGTAAATAACATCAATGGAGTAATTTAAAGCTCAAGCTAGTTGTGATGCAGGTTGTGTCAGTGTTTTAGCAGATGTCACAGTTACTGACAAGTGGTGCATTTATTGGTATGAAAAAGGCAGTTATGAGCTAGCCATGTACTGCATGGCTAGAATAGGTAACCTTTGCTTTGGCATACTTTCAAAAGCACTTAATAAGAAATACCCAGGAAAATTACATCTCTTAAACGGTTTTACTTGTTCAAGTGTATTATAAAGTGTGATATCCATAGGATGTGACTTTTATTAGTGGAAACTGCATGGAGTCAGTCAGTTTCAATACTATTTCAAACATTACATCTATTTTTAAAAAAATTGTATTCAGGTTCCCTTTTTCAGAAGTTAAAAACCTCATGAGGCATGGTAGCACATAATGCCTAAAGAGTTTGCCAGTACAGCTATACCTAAACCACATACATTTCTTTGATTATTTAAATCATCTTTTTTTTTCCTCCCCAACAACTATTAGCAGTACTTCATACTTTTCAAATCCAAGTACTGAAGAGAGATGGGCGTACAGGAATATTTGAGTCTGTTCTCTCCATCTTTTTTTTTTTTAATTGTGAGAAAACTTAATCTTGATGGCAGAAGATGGTTGAATAGCATAGTTAGGGACAAAATAAATGGATTTGCAGAGTCTAAAGATTAAAATTTTAGGAGAATAAAGTCAGCCTTGACTATCAGGTGAATTCTGAGGTAAACTTTCTTCAAGACTGGCAGTTATCAGAAACATTCTCAAGAATATATGCTCAGAAAACTATTTTGGACAGTTTTACTGTGTTGTGTTTAGATACCTGGAGATAATTACCATTTGGTGGAGCTTTTTCTGCTTAAGTGGCTGTGAGTGAGGAAGCTCCAGTTTGCTTGCAGAGAGAGAGGCTGGTATAGTTGGAATATTTGGCTTCTTTTTCTTCCAAGTATCCTTCAACTGGACCAGAAGTGTTTCTGCAGCTTTGTGTATATAGATTTCTGACACATTCCAAATGGAGGCTTTTTGGCTGTGCTCCACAGAGGGAGTAACCAAAAGTGTATAAATTCCCTAGCAGCTGAAGCTTTAAATCTTCAACCACCAAATGTCTCTGCCTGTGTCTCTGAAGTTCAACGATGTGGCTCATCAGTACATAGTAAGCACTGGACCTTCTAATCCTTACTGCTGGTGCTCCCACCCCTTAAGTAGTAATAGTTTTCATCTTCTCTGTGGACTAGGGCTAGATGGGCTCTAACATGAATTTATTTGTTAAAAGCACCAAATTCAGCAGTAAAAATCTCTGCATGTCTGTCTTGGGGAGATGGGAGTAACAATGCATAGCAGTGAGAGAACCAGAGCCCATACCTTTAACACGGTTAGAAGGAAGGGCAGCATAACAGAGGCTTGTTTCTAGCTCTGCAGGAAGCCAGCTTATGCAGCTTGTCCATTAACTTTGTGAAAGGAGTGAAGGGAGGAATAGCTGATTGCTTCATAGGGGCAGATTAATAGGGAAAGGCAATTAATTTTATTAGCGTAGTTGATATACAAGAACTTTTACATCTAGCCAAAAAGCATTGTTAGTCATTGTGTTTGGCATAATGGCCCCTTCATTTTCACTGGTTTGGGATATTTCCCCATCCATGTTGAAAAAAGTCTGATACAGTCATTAAGGCAATCTGTTCTGAAACTATAGCAGTCTGCTTCTCACCTTTGATGGGGGAGTTTGTGTAACATGGCTGTATATGGAATAAATGCAGTGCTTCTTGGTGTGTTCTACCCCTCAAGACGTTGAATTCAATGCAGGCAGTAAATTTGTGTTGCTACTGAGTAGATGCCGATAACATTTCAAGTCCTAACTTCTCATTGTCTAGGCAATTTGAAGTTATTTAGCTCACAAGGTTGGTAACTTTGGAAATAGAAGCTTGTGTCATTTTAAAGAAAGTTGTTTTTCTACTTCATATCCTGCGAACCCCAAGAATTGTGTGAGAAATAAAAAAGTACTGCTGGGGGAGTGGTGAAAGTTTATTTGAAGCAGGAACATGAGAATTTGGCAAGCAAATAATTGATCATTCCTGGAATTGAACCATACTGCTTGCAAATTCTCAGCTTTGGAATCTTATGGATGAGTACAGTTGTTGTGTTTTTAAATCCCTAAGAACAGGTTTTTATGGCCAAAATAATTGCATTACTTCAAAGGGAGGGATTAAGATGGAACAGTCCCAAATCCTATCTACTTTAAAAGTTTTATGAGTTCTGTGGCACTCTAATCAGTAGAGACCAAAACTTAGGTCTATTTGTATGCTGGTTCAAGAAAAGCAATGTGCATTAGTTTACAGTCATGAGCTCCTGTGGGGAAAAAAGAGTGTGTGTGTGTGTGTATGTATAATACTTTCCCTAGTTGTGCCTGTATATTTTACTCATGTAAAGAAGAATGAAACCTTAATTTTAAAGACTATTTATATCACATTTTACAACTCACAGAGTTTCAGTGACTGTCAGGTAATACAGGAGAAGGAGTAGGGCTGGGGGGAAGACATCATGTGAATAGACACCAAACAAAATAGATGTGCTATGTCAATTTTTTCACATGCTAGCCTGTATGTGATGTTCTGCTTTAAAGAGTTCCTTGCAAGCAGCTGTTCTTATAATTTTCAAGAGTTACAAAATGGATAAACTCGTCCTGTGGTGCAGCTGGGGCATCTGCAGTCTGCTTGCTCTAAGTTTGTTTTCAGTGGTTGTAACCAACAATGCAGTATGTTTCGGATTAGAGTTTTTTAGGTAGAACTGTTATGAATAAAACAGTTAACCCACTTTTGACAGCACTGTCCCTCAGAATTGCTAGGGGTTTTGTGTGTGCACTTCAACATTATATTTGAAAAGCAGAGAGGCAAAAAAACTTACTCTGAGATAGTCATAATTGTAATTTGGATTCTGTCTGAAGCTTACAACTGAACCTACAAAGTAAGTCTCAGTTGCTTTTATTGGTTTTCTGTTTATTTGGATGAGACCTGGGATCAAACAAAGAGCTGGTGCTAGGAGTTTTCAATTTGAAAGGTAAGAGTTTGGCAGCAGAACATGAACCATTTATGATTCTGGAAATAAATTCCTTTAGTTGTTCTCCATATGCCATTGCATATACTCAGGTTTAAAGGAAAAGGATTTCTTTTTTGCATCTGGCTAGCTTCAAAATACTTAAAGGTTTGCTGCTCCTCCTAAATCAGTATGTGCATAAAATATTGCAAAATAAAATTTGTAGATCTGAGGTATTGTTCTTCTTTGCTTTCCTTTTTCCCTGGTGATCTCTCCTCTGAAAGTCACGTCATTTCTTAGTATGATAAGCGAAAGAAATGGATGAACATATCCATATACTATATGCATATGAAGATAAATGGTATGTATCAGTTTCTTTTCTACTTCAGTCACCTCTTGAAAACTTTTTGTGATTGTGTTCTAACGCTCTTCCAACATCTTTGGGAGAGAAAATTTGTGCCCCCCAGCTTGTGGCTCTGCGTGTTTGTGCTTTAAGTGGAGAGTCAAATGAATCAAATGAATGAGAATACATGGTTTCATTGTTTCCTAGACAGGTTAGTTTAGAAGTGTTTGGGCCTAAGCTAAGATCCAGTGCTTATGCAGTTGTTCTTCTAAGTGTGGCAGATCTTAGACAAGCAAAGACAGGTTTATTGAGGTTGTGGGTAATTTCCCACCATAATAAGAAATATTAAAGTCGAATAATTAGCTATGTTGTTAATTTTATTATAATGCTGTGTTGTGTGTTAAGCAGTAAGCATGCATAACAGGCTTCATTAATTTATCCTCTATTATTTCAGATGTGAATTAGCCTATCTGTTGTTTATAGTACAGTTCAGTGCTTCTCAAGCTGATTTTTGCTGGGTCCTTCTAAAAACAGCTTTACCATTTGCACTCCCCTTCCTTTGCAGTAACAGTCACCATTCGTGCACCTGTCTTGGCATTGCTTTTCCTCCCCCCTCCCTTCCCCAAACACCTCATCTTTTCTCTCAGCTCTCCTGCCAGGGGTCATATCCCACAGTTCAGGGAATGCTGATTTAACTGCAGACTTTTGGCTTTTGTCCAAATATCCTTAGACTAGCACATTTCAGTAATGCTTGTGGGAAACGTGCATTGTTTGAAAATATTTCTTCTGTTGGTTTTCTGGGGACTTTTTTTGTTTGCTTTGGTTTTTGTTTTGTTTTTAGAAAGTGTTCAGTTGAACAAACATTAGTCACACAAAAAAGTTTGAAAAAAAAAAGAAGTGTGACAGGGCAAAACTATAGAAAACTTCTTAGGCAAACTTCCAGATTGCTTGAGAGAAGTAAGAGCTGGTATCCTTTTTCTGTGATCCTTTGCTGTATTGAATTCCTGGGCTTGACTCAGAGATTTAGGATTTTCACGGTAGGCAGCAGACAGTATAGATTAAACTTTGCTTCTATTGTTGTTGAATCATGGCTTTAAGAACTGTCTGTTCCTTAAAGTAAACCAGTTGACATACATTCAGTGAACAGCTGCGTGGAGCACCACTACGAACTGAAGAGTCAAGCTGTAAATACAGCTTCCTTACAATGATATATGTATGTGTATATATATGTATTTTACACATCAGTCTGATAGAGAAGTAAGGAAAGGTAACTTTCCACATTGCCCTTTTTAAACAGAAACTAAACCAGCTGGGAATGAGGCATGTGAAAAGGCATTTCTGCTGGGGATGGGGTTTATTTGCTTTGCATTGTTTTGGTTTTTAGATAGGCTATACTGCAATTACTGAATTTCAGTCTGCATGTTTCACCCCAGAAATCTGAGAAGATGAAGCTGGCTGACATGTATGTGTGTAGCTTTAGGGCTCACCTTATCTTCTGACAGCGGCCGTTAAGTTCAATATCCTTTCATGATAGGGGGAACTTGAGAAATCCGTATCTAGTTGGAATGGCAGAAACACTTTGTCTGAACAAGTTCAATTACCTGCGTGGGGAGTCAGCCATAAAACCATGGACAATGACTTGGTTTTGTGGAAAATGAGGTATGGTATGATCACAAAAGGTCAAGAGAATTCTTATTCAAATGAAGTATGAATTCCTTATGTTTGATTTAGGAAAATCAGTATTACATGTTACTCTTAAAATTCTACTGCCCAGATTATAGAATCATAGAATGGTTTAGGTTGGAAGGGACCTCAAGGATCATCCAGCTCCAACCCCCTGCCATAGGCAGGGACACCTCCCACTACAGCAGGCTGCTCAAGGCCTCATCCAACCTGGCTTTAAACGCCTCCAGGGAGGAAGCATCCACAACCTCCCTGGGCAACCTGTTCTAGTGTCTTACCACCCTCACTGTAAAGAACTTCCTCCTAACATCCAGTCGGAATCTCCCCTCTTCCAGCTTAAACCCATTCCCCCTCGTCCTAACATTACTAGACCTTGTAAATAGTCCCTCCCCAGCTTTCCTGTAGGCTCCCTTCAGATACTGGAAAGCCACTCTAAGGTCTCCTCGAAGCCTTCTCTTCTCCAGGCTGAAGAGCCCCAACTCTCTCAGCCTGTCCTCATAACAGAGGTGCTCCAGCCCTCTGATCATTTTACATTCTTACAACCACAATTTGTGTGGTTTTGTGTGGTTGGTTGGGTTTTTTTTTTTTGTTGTTTGGTTGGTTCTGTCATTTCTTTACCCTGTATCTGGATGATAACTTGCAGCATCTTGGCTATCGCTCCGTTCCTGGGTTTGCATCTTGTATTTCTTAAAGAGTTTCGACTCTTGGTGAAGTTAGCTCCTTTTTTAAAAAAGGCTGGTATGGATGCTTCATGCTGTTTGTTCCGAGTCACAGGGCTTAAACTGAGATAAAAAGATCTGTTCTGGGAGATGGAGAAGGAATATGCTAAATGTGAACACACCTGACAATGGTTAAACAAAGGGAAGTGTATTTGTTCCTGCCTCGGGTCAGCCGGCATCTACTCTTTGGAAGGTGGAAGTGCACTTGAGAAAGTCCAAGCACCACATATATATATGTTCACATAAAACGAGGATTCTTAGGGTTCAGAGAAAGAGCCTCATTGATCTGACAGTCAGCATAATACCCTGTCTGAAAGGGACAGTTGTGTAAAAGCTATGTGCCAAGAGGTAGAGCAGGGGTCCTCAAACTACGGCCCGCGGGCTGGATACAGCCCCCCAGGGTCCTCAATCCGGCCCGCCGGTATTTACAGACCCCACACCCCCACCGGGGTTATGGGGGAAACCAAGCAGCCACTTCCTGCCACTTAATCTGCTCGCCGGTCCCCCAAGCACCCGCCGGGACTGGGCTGGAACCAAACTATAGTCCGGCCCCCGACACGACTGGGCTGGAACAAACTGTAGCCGGGCCCCCGACACGACTGGGCTGGAACCAAACTATAGCCGGGCCCCGACACTACTGCGCTGGAACCAAACTATAGCCGGGCCCCCGACAAACTATAGTCCGGCCCCCTGTTTAAAAAGTTTGAGGACCCCTGATCTAGAGAGTGACCACTGAATCTTCACAAGTAACATGGAAGAAAAATTTGTATCCTTAAACATGACAGGCTCTTCTTGACAAGGATGTCTTAGGGAAGAAACAACCATCTAGTCAACTTGCCTAACAACAGGATAATCAGGGGCTGGATCGATCATGAAGTTCCTTCATGCTCAGAAATGTTTTTCTTTGTCCCTCAGTGCCTAGTTTGTAAAGAAATAAACACAATGCTATAACTTTCATATATTTCAGCTGTGATGCTCTGAAGGCACATTCAGCTCCTTTGTGGCTGAACTTGGGTGTAGTGGCTGTAAAGGTGAAGCAGTAAATAACTAACAATAATTAATCAAACAGTATCTGGTAATTTCTTGTCAGTCTTCAGGATCAGGATAAGAAGAAACACAAAAGATGCCAAAGTGTATTAAAAGAATTTGAGCTAGTGTTTTGAAGACTCTAGGTCCTTGTTTCAAATGTGCAATAGACACAAAGAAGCCTATTTCTCCTTTAATTCACTTTTATTACAACTAACTTCTCCAGTCTTGCTGGGACATGTAAAACATGTTAGTTTCACATAATCTGTGCATACATAGAGGAGTATATACATGCGTGTAAAAGGCAAATTTGAACAAAAGGTGTGGTTGAAGTTGTCAGTTACAGCAAGGATACAGTAGTAACAGCACAAACCCCCCCATCCGGGGTTTAGAATGCATTTTGCAGTCAATGGAGTACACACAAGTTATAAAGCAAACATAAGTGTGTATTTTGGTCCATTCTGTAGGAAGCAATCCAAAATGCAGGCATATCAACAGTACAGATAATCTTTTTGCTGTTTACTGTAGAAATAGAAAATATATTAACTTGGTTGAAAGCATCAAGAAAGCTTCAAAATGAAAGAGCAGATGTCAAATGGAAAGCTTTTAGTTTACTGAGCGATGAGTATGATAAACATTGATTATTCATCTTGATGTTAGAGTTCAAAAACAATTGTCCCTTCAGTTTGCCTCTTGGGAGCGTGAAATTAGGACCATGTGTGCGTTGATTAACAACATACAAAAGATGAATCATGATTACTGTTTTGGTCTGGTGCACAAGGCTATGCTTGAGGGGTAGTGATTTCCTACCTCCTTTACCAGATCTCTGTAATTAGTGCTAGCATCTATCTCTGTTCCTAGTATTGATGTTAAAGTGGCTGCCTGAGAGTGCCTATTCATGTGCATTGCCTTCATTGAATGAAAGAGTGTTTGCCTAACAGACATTGAATGCTGGAGCCTATTTCAGTATTGTCTGTAAAAATGTCTATTGGTAGGACAATTCTGCAGTGACCAGGGCCATCTTTGGCAGGAATAGTCAAATACAAAAAAATAGATGTCACTTTCAAATCTGATACATTATATGTTCTAGATTAAAAGGAAGAAAAAAAAGTTCCACCATAAAAATCTTTCTGTTGTATTTAATTTATGCCTCAGAAGACAGACTTAGTTAAATTTAACTTTTCTTGGAGGCACAATTTGTTCCTGTGGTTAAAATTTCATATAAGCTTTAGTTCTGGAAATGTAATCCTAACTTGGTTCCTCTATGACATAGTAACGGGTTGAAAGAGTTGTCATAACTGCATTTCATTAATAATTTGTTACCATAAACAAAGGGAAGGTATTAGAAAAATACAAGAGAAAGTACAGGTTATAAACAAAAGTGCAAGTTAACTTCATGTGAGAGGCGCTGACACTTATTCATACAGTGTTGAAAGATGAATGGTTAAACATAATTCAATGCTTGCATATGCCTTGAACATCCAAATGAGCGTTCATTCTTCAGGAGATGACGTGCATTATTGTTGTTCAGAACCATGCTGATTTAAGATATCTTAGAGTCCAAAATGTCCAAATTGTTTATGTGGGTTGAGGAACAGATCCAACATTGATCTTTCTAATTTGAGATATGTGAAATGAAATTCTTTATGGCTTGCTTGCCCAATATGAGTGAAAGATTTGGATCTTAGTTTATCATGTTTTCTGTGGACTTCTGTGCTTAGAGCTCCTGTCATGTGAGATTTGATGTTGTTATGGACAACACCAGCCCACCTTACTTTTTTTTGATTAACAGGGTTGTTTGTAATTTCATCTGTGAGCATTTCAACTTTGATTATCTGTTTAAAGATCAGTTGTCTACAGTTCTTTGCTAATGTGTTTTGGCTGTTTTCTTTCCTATGTCTTCTGTCTCACACAGTGTGGAACTGTGTGGACCAAAGGGATTTTATAGACAAGGCTGCAGGCAATGGAGACTTGCTTTCTAGTAAAGTTCAGAATAAATTAAAAGCTGCATGTAAATTCAACAAATGTCAGTGGTTAATTAACTGAGAATGTAGAGCCCTAAGGCCATACCGTCAGTATTTGTAGTTTCAAGTAAGATGCTCTAAACAACTTGTCTTAGCTGTAAGCAATTTAAATATCACAATTACTTTATGGCTTAAGTACCCCGGAATGCTTCCTGGAAGAATGTATTTTTAAACTCACAGCAGGAAGTACTGGGAGGATTAACATCAAAGTTTAACTTGACCAAATTGTCTGACTAGCTTAATTGTCATATAAGTAAAAACATATATCTAGTTCAGCTCTTTCAGCTGACACCAATTCTCTCCCAAGTTACTGCAGACTTTTTGCATCTTTTATACACTTGGTAGCAAAGTTCTACAACTGTTAAATATCAAGTGCTGCTTAAGTTCAGCAGAGTTCATCTTATGTTATCTTTAATTTTTGCATCTACTTGATTAATGATTGTGGTATTACTGATTTATACTTCTGTTGTCAAGTATTTTGTGATGTCGTCGTAACTCCAGTAGAAATGCAGTAAAAAGCATTGCTATATTGTCTATAATATCTGGAATATAAAAGATCCTATGTAAAGGAGTCAAGTACTTGTGCTAGTTTTATGTGAGCCTTGGTGAAATTTATGTCTCAAAACTTGAGCTGTAGGACATAAAGGGAAGATGGATAACAATTTGATGGTTTATCTGCTTTTATTTATAGATGCAATAAGTCAATAGTTAATTCAGCCTTTTTTTTTGCGTATTTTGTATTAAACGCATAATGTCTTTGTTTTGCTGTAGTAGTAAGTTAAATGAGACTTTTATATAACTTACAAGAGAAAATGAGTCTGACTAGAACAGGTATTAATAGAAAAGTTATCATCGAGACAACTCCATGCCTTCCTGTTTCAGGAAACATCTTTTTGCTAACAGCTTTGTTAATGCCAAACTAAATTGAAATTAAACCACCTAAGAGGAAACTTGTCACTTCTAACAGTACTATCAAGATTATTTGCTTTCATCATTTATATAGTCTTTCTTTTGGGGGGGTGAGTTGTGTGTTTTGAAGGTAACTTAGACCTTATTTTTGTTTCTAAACACCTAAGTGAGAGGCAACCAATGTTTACACCCGACTGTGAAAACATATAAGGACTGTTGGGAGTCCTTTAGTACTAGTAAGATCTCTCCTTTGCGTTTTAGCTGTAAACCCAGTTATAATTCCATGTTAATGGGTAGGTTTTTTTCCTGTTTGGCTTTCCTTGTGTTTGCTTTGGTGTTGGTGGTGCTTTGGTTTGGTTTGGTTTTGGGGTGGAGTTTTTTGTTATTTTGTGGAATTTTTTTTTCAAGATAATGGTAAATATTATGTTATTTGCCTTTTAGGGAATGTTGTTACTCTGTAACAATCAATGTTAGGGTTTTCAGCTTTGTGCCTAGTAAGGATGAGAGCAGTGCGCCATTCTGTGATTGAAAACCAATTTCAGTGCTTTCTGAAGTGTGAAGTTTTGCTTTCTCTAACATACAAAGTTATTTTGTCAAGTATAGGAGAGACACCAGACTTACCACCTTGCCTATGTGTCTGGACTCCTCCTTGGAAGAGCAATGGAATTGTTTTCTGGTTGGTCCTCAATTTCTGGGACACTCAACAGGGTCCATTTCAATAGTAGAAAAGGGTGTCTGATGGCAGCGTAATGGATTTCTGTAATATGCATTTCTACTGGAAAAATTGTGGGATGTGATCATCTGAATTACTACAGTTGGAAATCCACTGTTCCATTTGTTCTTCTCTGTTGGTGGATTTCGGCCAATAATCAACGGGAGCATCAAAATCTAAATTCTCCATCTGTGTTATTGTCTAATTAAGCTCATCTCAGCGACGGTTTCTTTGAAATATTTGCAAAACATGGCAAAATGATTGGGGCCTTTCATATAAATACAACAGAAAAGTAAACTAGAAACTGCCAAGGACTCAAAGCACGTGGGTATGTACATTCCACAAGACTAGCAGGCACCAAAACGTAAATTAGATACAACTCTGTGAAAAATATTTAATGAAGGATAGTGCCGTGGTCTAATTGACTGGGTAGGGCTGGGTGGTAGGTTGGACTGGATGATCTTGGAGGTCTCTTCCAACCTAGTTGATTCTGTGATTCTATGTTGGCACATATGTAGACACTGGACACTGTTAATGTACCACTAGTAAGAGTTTCTCCTATATAGAGTTCAACCAGGCTGTAGGTTTTGTATACTGGCTCATTTTACCTCACCTTAGATTAAGCTTTGATTTTTGTGTAGTTCTTGTGAGTATTGAATAGTGTTAGAGTTGTGAAAAAATGGCATCTGGATTATAGATGAATTCTGAGTGTGCTGAACATTAGGTGGTTAGTTTGCCCAATGCACAAATAGATTATGTAGAGTCCTTCAGGCACCTGTTAATGAGATGAGTGTCTAGGAGGTGATGAGTGCTCTTCAATCAGTTCTATTGTTTTGCTCCTACCTTCAGTTTCTTTCCTGGAAATTACCACCATCAAGAAAATAGAGCTAAATTGTTATGGCCACAGTGCTTAGCAGTGGCACTCCTCCTCTGTTTGAAATTTTGATCCTTTCTGAATGACTCAGTTAACTCAGGCTGAATTTCTTTATTCTCTTGTGTCATGGTACATGTCCTGGCTTGGCCAGACATGTTTTTGTGCTCTCCCTCCTTCTGCTATGGGGAGAAGCAACAGTGGGAAAGAGAACAAAGAACCTGGAGCCACTAAGCCTAAGGACTCTGGCTTGCCCAGACTTGTCTTGGTCCCGTGGTAAACAAGGTACACACGCTTAGCTTGTGCCTGCCTTGTGCAAGGCCTATATTTTTCCCAGATTTGGGTAAACCAAGCCCATGGCTTCACCTAATAGGGTCAAGATTGGATAACTGCTATTCTGATTGGCTATTCTGTGTCCAAAGGCCCATCAGTCTTGGGCTGTATTGATAAAAATAGATGAGCAGGTAACACAGTGTGCTCTGCCGTTGTATTCATTCCTGCTGCTGCCTGCTGCCATTGCTCACTGCATTATTGTATCCTGAACTGCCTGGAAACTGCCTGCCTTGAGTTTACCAGGAAATGCCTCTGCATGAGTGACCTGGATAGCCAGTGTGACACTGTGCTAAGGCTGCATATTGCGAGACATACTGCCTACACCTGATAGTCTCCTGCCAAGATGGGAAATCCTGGACACACAGATTGTCCAGAGATGTCAGAGATTGTCTGTCTCCCCCAGCAGCTTGTGAAGCCTGGGAAGAATCAGAACCCTCTGTGGCTGACAAGACAGTAACAGCATTCCCTGAAAGTGTTTGGGTTCTGTTTGAAGCTGTAGCTAGCCCCGTAAGCCAGGAGATAAGTTTTGTGGGTAATACTTAAATTGTAATTCACCATTGCCTTTGCTGTAAGCAGAAAGGAGCTCCTTGAGTCCCTCTAGTGGACAAGCAGTATATTGACCACAAGAACCTTCACTTCCAGTTCAATTAATGTTTATATAGCTTTGCTAGTTATTTCTAGATCCTCTGGTTACTCCTTTGTCTAATGTTTCCATGACCATGAGAAGAACAGATTATTACAAACTAGTGGTCGGGGAGGTGAGGCTCCTGAATATTGGAAATGCATAAACAATATTAATTTTTGGAAATCATATCTCGCATCAGTTAATTACCTCTCCATTACATCCTGCATTGTATTTTCTCTGGAGTACACCATTTGATTTGTCATTAAACCTTGACTGAACTTTTTATGGGCATGACTAATCGAAATAGCGCAAGTTGAGACCATCTTGTAACTTAATTTCAAAAATATGCTTCTACGACTCACATCCACTTGGCAAGTCCTACTCTTTAAGTCACAGTTCCACGTTGTGATGCAAATATTCAGACTTCAGTTTCTCTTTGTTTTCATTTTTTTGAGTATTACATTTGGAAAATGAATGACGAGTGAGTGCGTGCAGGTAGACACAGTCTGTTCTGTATTGTCTTTGCTGAGACTGATCGATGATCACAAGAACGAAAAAATAAAGAGTTCTAACATTTTCCAACAACCTGTTTACAAAGTAAAAGTCTGCATAAGTTCCAAGTAGCTTGCTTTATTAATTTTATTTTCTCGATGTGTCTTTACAGGGGCTGTCATCAGTCACCAAGAGCAATGGACTATTCAATATCACCTTTAAATATGACAGTAAGTTGAAAATTTGCATTGTATTCACAACAATCAAAGATTTTATCACACTTTTCTCTTAAAAATGGCTTTAAGAGTAGCATGAGCTATAGAGATTGGTTTCTGCTGGTTCTGATAGATCTTCTGTGTTTCATTGATAATTGAACAAATGGAATAATTTGTAGGACTTTCATGTCACCGTTATAGTAGTGAGGGACAAAACAGCAACACAAGGATATGTGGACATCAAAGTAGCTGAAGACGTTTATTGCTGTAGCAGCAGTATTTTATATGCCACTTTACAAGTGGTGGAATACAATGATTGGATAACAAATTGTTTTTAACCTTCTTATTGGATAACAGTGAGGTATTGGCTATCTTGGCACAGACTACTTCCTGTTCTTTGTTCTAAATTTGCTATGCTTCTATGCAAATGGTACTCCGGGTGAACATACCAGTTTACTATGTTTTTAACCTTAATCTTCCTGCGTCAAGGGTACACAGGAATGCAATCTAGCTGACTCCCTCCCTTGTTTTCTGCACTTTCACTGTCACATTTTGCTGGAAAGTTACAGAGAATGGTTTCACTCTGAAGGAATGTAGTCATCAAAAGGTTCATTACATGCTGAGTCACAGGGAAGGATTATTTCAAGCTTTATCTTTTCTCTGATGGATAATTTAGGTGGAAACAGTGTCAAGACTGTGTGAAGGTAGAAAATGTGTAGTTGAAAGTATTGAAGATGGATAACTTCATTTATTCTGCTTGAAGTAGCTGGAACTTTATTTTTTTAGCTACAGTGTTGAAGGCCCAGGTTAGTAGAAGACTGCTGTCTGCATTTTCAGTGAACACAGGTGGTTTCAGTGCTGTACTAGATGCCCATTTTGCAGCTAGACTAAGAAGAAAGTCATTTCAAGCTTAAAAACAGTAATAAGAATGTGCAGCAATAATACTTCAGACATTTTCATTGTCTGCTAAATGCATGTATCTTCTTGGGTTAGTAGTTTAAAAGGTTTTTATCATCTCTGTTGTTGAGTCAGTCAAGTGTGACTGTTGACTACACTGGGAATTTATCCTCATTTGGGCAATTGGTAGCCGTTATCATTGTAAACTCAATGTACAGTCGAAAGAGGATCCTAGTTTGCAGCAATCATGTTTGTATTAATAGCAGTACAAGTCACAGGTTGGTTTGTTGCTTGCCTGAAGAAACTACCTCAGATGCTCAATGTGGGTAAGATTTCATCATTGAGAGCACTTACCTGGAAACCTCACCTGTGGCCGTTCGAGCTAGATTTCTGTCTCAGACGTAGGGGAGAGGTGAACATTCTGGGGATAGTCCATATAATGGCAACAATGGGTAAGTTAATATAATTTCACTGGAGCATCAAGAGCTTTATGTCTAGAAGCACAGCTTGTACCTTTCCCCTTGCTTCTTCAGCTGCACCCGCTGTTATCTTCCCTTGCTGCTGGTTTGGCTGCTGCTGTTATTGCTGCTTTGCTGCTGCTTGACCCCTTACCCATCTTCGTTAAGGTTATTATATTTCTCTAGTAGTTTCTTTCTCCTTATGCTGTTATATTTAAACTATAAGAAATATGATTTCATTTCCCTCTGACTTTAAAAAAAAACAACCCACGTTGTACTGAGTTTATTCTACCGGGGAAGGGATCAACCCTAACCCAGGACATCACCATAGTGCTTTTATTTCATTCTGATCTCCCTTTTGTTTCTCTGTAGTGTTTTCAGGATTTTCAGTCCTTCACTGAAATTTTAAAAATCTTATTTATTGTTACTATTTAAATGAGCAAAATTTAAGTATGTCAGCTTGTACAAGAGGCAAGTGGTCCCAACAGAAGAGCTATGAATTTCTCATCTACATAAAAAGAGAAGAAAAGAACCTCAGTCAGAACAAAGATACCCACATTAAGTAACACAATGGAGTATAAGTCCCAGTGTCTGTCATATTTTTGTCATTAGTTGTGGCACTAGAAACTGTATTACTGATGACAAGTGTTATGTCAAAATTCTGCTGGCACTAGGTGCTTCCTGGAGAAAGGAGTTACTGGAGTTCTACAGTATTAGGAAGAGAGCTCACTGATAGCAAGGCTAAAGAGTTTGTGTAATAAGGAAATAAATACTTCCTGTGATTAAGAGTTTGGCTTGCTGGCTGTGGTTTAAGGGCTTTTATTTTGCCATGCAGTGACTCCAGCAAACTGTATTTTATGTTCCTAAATTAGTTGGCGAGGTTATTTATTCAGGTGGAAACCAAATGTTTGTGTGTTTACTTGTATTCACAGAAAAAAAAATGGTTTCCTACAAATTGCAGTTTTTCCCTGCTGTTTTCTTCCCAAGTCTGTTGTTCCTGGAAAATGAAAAACCAGCAACTTGCAGTCAAACTTCAGACATTTCTGCTGCATTCCATTTTGGCACATTGTCATTTGAGCATAAGATTTTAGTCACCAGGATCCAAAATCTTGGGCTTGCTATTTATTAGATCCAGACCTAACAAAAAGCTGTTAGTTCAAACTTTCCATTGGAGGAGACACTCTATTCTCATACGAGGAAATTCTTGCCGTCACGGAGTTCACTCATAGCTGAAGACTTCTGCAAACAGCAGAGTAAGGACTAGTTGCCCAGCTTTTGTAGAAGGCAGTGTTCACAGAAACATTCCGGTTGGAAAAGGTGCTCAGGATCACCAATTCCAACTGATAACCCTACTCTACAAGGTTCACCCTAAACTACATCCCCAAGCACCACATCCAGATGACATTTAGACACATCCAGGATTGGTGACTCAACCACCTCCTTGGGCAGCCCATTCCAATGCCTGAACAATGAGTTGTACAAACTGGTCTTTTATTTGTGTAGCAGTTACATAAAAGATCCCTGACCATCGCTATTCATAGTAAAAAGCCATTTTCTAAAACTACTTTTCAATGAATCATTTTGCTTTCCTTGCCTTTCAGATCACATCTATGCATTAACTTGGAATTTTCTCTACTGGCTTTTCATGGTGCTTCAATTTTCATGTTTAGTTTCTACAAACTCTGCATAGACAAATAAGTAACAGAGTGTCTCAGTTGTTTAGATTTAACTCTCAGTCAACAGTATATGGAGTCTACTGGTGTCACCTTTTCCTGAATTTTCTTTTTTTCACTAGTTCAAAAGCAAAATGTTTGTGCATGAACTTTTCTGTGCTTACTGTGCTTCAGAACTATGGAATTCCCTCTCCCCTACTTCTCATCTTGCCACAAAGTATGAACCTAAACATTGTAAAGCTTTAAAGTAATACTAATTGGGGATTATTTGTTTTCTCATTTAGAATGCATAAAGACATGGTCATGTTCAACAGGGAAGTCAAGAAGGTTTTTCTTGTATTGCATTCTCTTAACAAAAGCTGAGAGCTGTACTTTTAAGGAATATGCTGTATTTTGTGAGGGTGTCAAGACAAAACCAGTTCCAGCTGGATCATGGCAGGAAAATGGTCTGCAGGGGTGTGGCTACTGAATGGATGACAGATGAGATGGATTTTGGCATTAGGTTCTTTGTGGTCAGGATCAACAGTATTGTGGTTAAAAAGCACTTCTTGAACACCAGTTCTAAGGCTTCATGTTGCTCATTGTTCTCGTATATGCCTGATCATTGACCAATGTTCTCTTGCTGTAAGCACTGTACATGCACAAAATTAGTGACACTCTTCATATTCTTTTCAGTAACTGGGGAGGAATAACTGGTCTCTTTTCCAAGTCTCAGCACGTGGCATTTTTACTCTTGCGATGGGACAGGCTACACTGGTATTGGATTATAAACTCATTGTTTCCTTTGGAGTCTCGTGAAATAAAGTTCTGCAATGGGCAGAAGTGGTTGTGATCACTTATTTTAGTCTGGAGAAGACTGAGAGGGGATTTAATAAATGTTTATAAATATATGAGGGCTGGGTGTCAAGAAGGAAGGGACCGTTTGTACCCTGTCATAGAACAAGGGGCAATGGATATAAACTACAAGACAGGAAGTCCCACCTCAACATGAGGAAAACTTCTTTACTGTAAGGGTCATGGAGCACTGGAACAGGATCCCTCAGAGGGGTTGTGGAGTTTCCTTCTCTGGAGCCTTTCAAGACCTGTCCGGATGTGTTCCTATGAGACCTGCACTAGATTATATGGTCCTGCTGTGCCAAGGGGGTTGGACTTCTGATGATCTCTGGAGGTCCCTTCCAACCCCTATCATGCTGTGATCCTGTGATTTGTAAAGTTTTGTGGTTTTCAGTGTCCTTAGAAAAACTTCATCTAGATTTGCAATACAGTACTTACTGTTACAGAGTAAATAATGCACATGCACTTTTATTTTGCTTGATCTTGAAAAAATGTGAGAATATTAATGTAATTCTTTACATGGAAGGATGTGGGTCATGTGAACTGCTTGTTTGCAATCTTTTAAGATCTGATACTGTTGGCAGGCGATATTTCCTTGCACTAATACAGCACAAGAAGGTCAACAAGAAAGCTTTTCTTAAAGCATTTATTTCTCCACATTTTAGACTGCACACCTTACCTGAATTCCATGGGAAAGCACGTGATTGGAGATGTGCAGAATATAACTATCAGCCAGTATGCCTGTTCTGAGCAGGTTGCAGTGATGATACTTTGGGCAGCGAATGCTATCGGTGAGTATTAGAGGGAAATGGATTCACTCATTCATCATGGCATTTAGGGAATAAGTTCTTGCTGATTGTTATTAAGTAAAATAACTACACTGTGCTTGGTATCGTTGAAGCAGAAGAAGGTTAAGAAGGAAATTTTTAACAGATTTGCGAAGTTGCTATTTTTACTAGCTCATTCAAGAACCACTTAAACCCAGGATGCTTTCTGCTGCCATTTGCTGCTGTTTACTATTCCAGTTTACATCTCTTTTTCCTGCTCTGCAGAACTGTGTAGTTTCATTCTCTGCCTCAAGACATGAGTGCATTTCAGTGACATTGATGGAATTTGGTCGCCATTATATTTGAAGATTCTTTAGGGTGCAAATTGTCTTACAGGTGGAAAATGTTATTTAATCATAGCTGTGCCAAGTTCAGTGTGTTTCCTTGTGTCTGGGGGTTAGAATTAAATCCCCAGAGACAGTAATAATTTTGATAGAATAACCCACCAAATAAATCAGTCTCACTCGATTTAGAAGTTAAAAAAGGAAAACAAGTTTAACAATAACTTAAAAAGGGTATCAAAGGTAGGGCAGTTACAAAGGGTGTAGGGAAGGAAGGATAACAAAAACAAAAAGGTATGATTACAACACGAGTTTGTGGTGGTGATGATGCTGATGGCCACGTGTGTGTGGAGAGATGCAGTGTCCCAAGGGAGCAGTGTCCAAAGAGCAGAGAGCAGTCCCAAGAGAGAGAGAACAGGAAGTCCCCCTGCTTTTGAAGGACAGGAAGGGGGAGTGGGCTAACCCTCACCTGGGGCTGTCCAGACCCACCCCTGAGGAGGGGCCAGGACCCCCTGAGGTCAGGTTTCAAGTTCGGGGACACTCCTCCTGGAGTGTTAACCGTGTACACCTTGTCACTAAGAATATTCCTTAGTCATTTAAACATCAATGGAAGTAACCTCTGCCCACTAGAGCAGTAGTCTCTGAAGTGAGGGATGTGCAAGATCATCCATGGGAGCATGTGGAGATTTTAGAACTTCTATTTATGTGTGGTTTAGATCTTAGAAAAGCTAATCTTCATTGGTACTTAATATATGGATTGACACTGGCACCCTTACTCTGCCTCTGTGTCAGGCGTTCATATTTCATGTGTGATATGTGAGGTAACCCTGAAGGAAGAGTGAGTGTTCTGTCAAGTGGAAGGTTTACAGTGATGCCTTCACTCTTTCTTTTACTTTCAGTGTATTGTGATATATTGCGGTGTAGGTGTGCAGTTACTTAGTATAAGCTCAGTTTTTTTGGTCACTAGTATTTAATAAATGGAGGAGTGTCCTTCTTGAATATTTTTCGTGCTTCATTAAAGAATTTTAAGCACAAAGGTACTTTTCTGTAACAAGGAAATAGAAAGAAGCACTACACAGTTTTCAAAATTAAAATAGGAATCTGTTTTCATGTTCTTTTTCTCATATAGCAGAGTCTAAGCTTCTTACTTCATGGTTCATATTGCCTCAAAAAACCCTTTTAAATGAGAAGCACTGCCTTGATTTTAAAACAAAAAAGGGGAATTGGGAATGCCAAGTGAAGAAGGATAATAACAGGCGGATGCTGACCTTGGTTCCCACCAGCTGCTGGCCACCTCATCTCAGAAAGGATAGAGAGTGGGCATCTTGTTACTGAGGAAAACGAGGTGGAATTTATGCAGAGGACTGGGTTGTCCTTGCCTAATTGTGAGAATGTGTAGGTGTGTGCTCTATGCTCAAAGACTATATAATGAGAGTCAGAACAATCAATAAAGAATCTCTGGCATAACTCACATTGACTTGGTCTGGAGTCCATGTGGCATTGCTTTTGATCACACTGATCTGTGAGGGCCTTGACCACGTCTCCCGTGGCAGCTAACAGGTAGTTGTAACACTGGGGTAACATGGAGACTGGACACCTTCTCTTTCATGGTCTTCATGTAAGCTCAAAGAGTGCTTTTGTTCAGAGGGATATTAAGCACACATTGGGCAACTTGGTCTTCTACAAAATTGTAAGAGGTCAAAAAACTCCACAAACCTATGAGGATTTGGAACAGGTTGTACATGTGAGATGTTCTTCTTCTTTTTTAATTGGCAAGCATAGCATAAACTAAAAAGACTTCATTTTTATTTACATGGAACTTAGCTTACAAGTACTGTGCCAGTGTCTTTGGTAAGTATGTAGTCTGCCATATTTAGTGCTGTTGGGAAGATGTAATTAGATGGAGTAATGATAGTTGTTCTTGAACAAGTATGCAGTGACTACAAAACCTGAGCCACAGAGCTATCGCAGGGTAACACTGGTGTTGTCCTGTGACATTTGCATTGTTGTGACTTACTTCACATGACTGATGAAATAATCCATGAGAACATCACAAAGAAATGTGAAGATGCTGTAGTGAGAGTTGTATTAGTGTAACTTGGGAAAAATGCCTGTGGTTCCAGTATCAGTTATAAATAACTGAAAGTGTTCATGCACTGGAATACATTTCATTTCCCTTAAGTCAATTTTCTGTTACCCCATACTATGCTAGAACTAAAGAAATTGTAACAACCACTATCACTTCAACCTGATAGTCTCAAACATGATAGGAAGATGTTACGAAGGAGTATTCCTGTGATTTGCTAGCAAAATGTTCTATTTCATTGCTAATAGTGGAAATATGAAGTCACTATAAAGTATTCCAGAATGAGATGAAGGTAACGATAACTTAGATTACAGGAACAGTTTGGAAGCCCCAGGTGAGATATGGGCCCCTCTGCTCTAAGCATTACACAAGTATGCAGTAATTGCAGCCTTTGCCAAGGACTGGATGCTAAATAGGCAAGATAGCAAATTCAAGAACTGACATTCAACAGCAGATATTATATCACAAATGTATTTCATAGGAATGATACATTTTCTTTATAATGACAAATAAAATATATATACAAATGACATAAAATACCATTGTGCATTCTGAAATACTGGTTTTGTGTTTAAATGCTCTGCTGTTTGCAGGGATTGAATACCTGAAAGGATTTCGAGTAATACTTGAGGAGTTAAAGTCAGAGGGAAGGCAATGCCAGCAGATGGTTTTAAAAGATCCAAAGCAGCTCAGCCCCAGTTTTAAACGAACAGTGAGTACTTGGTTTCAAGACAAGTTGTATTGTTGCTTAATTGCCTGAGTAGTCTGGAAAGTGTTTATATGCTGTGTATAAATGTAAATGTGTCATTAAATATATTTTATCAGATGTAGGTTGCTTCCTAGAAGTAGTCTTCTTTAATGATTGTCATTGTTAGAGACAGATCTAATCCCATTCTATAGAAGCATTCTACAAGTCAGAAATTGTCATTCGGGTGACTGGTGTACACATGCACATGGATGATAGTCCACATCAAACTCTCTGCTGAAATTCCTCCTGGCAGTCTCTAATGGAGGGGTAGATAAAGGGCTCTTCACATATTAACTTCTGCTTATGTTCACAGGCTTGTTTTGGAAGATAGTTTCAGTTATAAGAGTTGATTTTAAAATGTCTTGCAATTCTATCTTTTTGTAGGGAATGGAATCCCAGCCCTTTGTGAATCTGAAGTTTGAAACAGATTACTTCATAAAAATTGTTCCTTTTCCTTCCCTTAAAAATGAAAGCAATTATCACCCTTTCTTCTTCAGAACTAGACGTGAGTATTGCATACACTGCAGTATTTCATAGCATCTCTTCACCAGCGAGTCCCTTCCTCTCTGGTTTCTTACTTTCCCCAACAAAAGAATGTGGTAGATGGTGATGTTAAATGAGTCTAGGTTAAAATAGTTACTGATGTAGTCTTTGGAGGAAGATTGTGGTGTAAAGAATTTGGATGCCACAGATACATCTGTAGTGTATAATAATATGCATGAGGCAACAACCAGAAAAGAAATCTCAGGTGGGCCTGAGATAATACCAGGTTTGCCTACAGTAGAACTGCCCTCATAGTTCTCAGGAACATATGACTTGTGAATGTGACTTATTCTTTCTCTGGATATTATGAAGATGCTTGGATTGTCTTTGATTTCGAGATGACAGTTTGTAATAGCGCACAGCGACCTTATTTACTCTGAGTAAATGTATTTAAGGCTTGTTTCAACTTCTGCTTTGGAATGCCTGATGCTGTCCTGTTTGCCTCACTAAGAAATACCATTTTAAAATGTATGGACTGGTGTTTCAGTTACAAAGATGAGAAGGGACTTGAAATCATAACAAAGAATCTAAGTTTGCAAAACAAATTTATTCCATGCATGTTTCAGAGTGGGAAAGAAATAGAAGCATTATCTTCAAATCAATGAACTGTTTTCTTTTGCCCTGATTGTTTTTCTAATTAAAGACGAGTTTGATACTGTATCTTAATTATTATTTTTTTCATGTGCATTTGTAGCATGTGAATTTTTACTACAACCAGAAAACCTTGTCTGCAAACCTTGTAAGTAAATAAATACACCTTCTGTATATTTGTCTTACAAAAAGTTACTCTACTTGACAAGTATTTTTGTTTTTCATTTAACAAATGTCTCCCCTGACAGACTGGAAGCCAAGGAATCTGAATGTTACCCAACAGGGTTTCAACATGCAAGTGTCTTTTGATCATGCACCTCACAACTTCGGGTTTAAATATTACTTTCTTCACTACAAACTTAAGCACGAAGGGTCATTTAAACAAAAGACCTGTAAACAGGTATGTCACTGAGTTTTACAACTCCTAAAAGCACAAAGCCAACATTAGGTTGTCTTAAGATTTTATAGACACTTAAAGCTTACTAGGTAAAATCACAGAATCAGTCAGGGTTGGAAGGGACCACAAGGATTATCTGGTTCCAAACCCCCTGCCATAGGCTGGGACACCCTACCTTACATCAGGCTGGCCAGAGCCCCATCCAGCCTGGCCTTAAACATCTCCAGGGATGGGGTTTCAGCCACCTCCCTGGGCAACCCATTTCAGGCTCTCACCGCTCTCATGATGAACAACTTCCTCCTCACGTCCAGTCTGAATCTCCCCACCTCCAGCTTCGCTCCATTCCCCCTAGTCCTGTCACTCCCTGATAGCCTAAAAAGTCCCTCCCTGCTCTTTTGTAGGCCCCCTTCAGATACTGGAAGACCACAATAAGGCCTGCTCTTGCCCAGACTGTACAGCCCCAACTCTTTTGGTCTGTCCTAACAGCAGAGGTGCTCCAGCCTTCTGATCATCCTTGTGGCCCTTCTCTAGACATCTCTCTTGTATTAGGGACTCCAGAACTGAATGTAGTACTCCAGATGGGGTCTCACCAGAGTGGAGTAGAGGGAGAATCAGCTCCCTTGACCTGCTGGCCACACTTCTCTTGATGCAGCCCAGGATCTGGTTGGCTTTCTGGGCTGCAAGTGCACACTGCTGGCTCCCATTGAGCTTCTCCCCCACCAGCACCCCCAAGTCTCTCTCCTCAGGGCTGCCAGGTTTAATAATACAATATGAAGCACTATCAGTTCTAGAATTTGGAAACTACTTAGCACTATTTATGTAAATAATAATAATCTTCTGATAATACTCATCAGTCAAAACCAGGCTGAGGCCTTCATTGGAGCAGGATTAGCAAATGGGAAGAGACTGTTCCCTCTCTTGAAGATTCTGCAACTAATTAGTAAATTAGACTGGAATTTTATTATGATTGCTATACTTATTATTTCCTATGTTTGTATTTCATCTTTACACTACATTTGACTACTTAAAAGGTTACCCATCTGAGATGGTATCACAAGATAACTCTTTCTAGTACATGTGACTAGACTCTCTGTGATTTGTACTGCTCAATGCCTAAGTCTTATGGGAGCTGCAGTTTACTGTGTTTTTTATCTCTCATTAGTATTCAATAGCTATTTCATTGTCAGTGATCAAACTTTCATCATGAGTCTCTGAAAGCTGAGGAGCTTCAGGGCATAATGTGGAGTTTGTGTGTTAAACAAAATTTTAAGCTTTGGTTTTTTTTCCCCTGATAGTTACTAATTTTAGCTCTGCAGGCAAAGGATTGTTTTCCTTGCCTTATTGAATGGGGAGACTTAGTTTTGCTGGTGTAAGGTGTCTTAGTATAGGAGGACACTGTGTATTTCTAAGGCAGGNTCTGGCTGCACTCCAGCCACTCTGACCCCAGCCAGTGTGTGAATGACTTACTAAGTATCCGCTTTTTTTGATGTAGGAGCAAAACACAGATACTACAAGTTGCATTCTTCAGAATGTGTCTCCAGGGGATTATATAATTGAGGTAAGACTTACAAATAGGCATTTGTACAACAGCTTAAATATGGTGGTGGAGTAGTTAAAGTATTTCAAGACACAGTGGTATAATTGAACTTCACATGTTTGTACTGAAGTCCCTTGGGAAAGTAAAGGACTGAGAAAGTCAAGAACAGATTGTTCTTGCCTTTTCCATAGCTTTGTTTCCCTAAGTGTATAGCAATATCATCTGTGCTTTTGGGTGCAGTTGTGGCCTGTGTAGTTCTTGGATTTCACCTTTATTGGGATTCTGTAGTTTGATCAATTCTTACTAAAAACGTGTGTGTTTCTCTTGATGGTGACAGTATGTAGACTCTGAAAGTTAATACTGCAACATTAAAACATGTACCAACAACGACAAATTATTTCATTAATTGCTAGGTTGTTGTGCTCTTTAATCTTATTGAACAGTAAACCTTTCTCACATTTGGTCATCGAAGCTGTTGTAGTTGTTCACATAGTACAGAAATGAAGTAAAAATGAATTTCTGCATAATAAAATTCAGCTTTTATTTTTCAAAGCTGGTTGATGACACCAATACAACAAGGAAAACAATGCACTACGCACTAAAACCAGGTATGAATTTTGGTTTTTTAAGTAGTGTACATCACTTACCATATTTCTTTCCAACATCATTGAAACTGAATAAAAAGAGGGTGTGTCACCTTTGCAAAAAAAGGGAGGTATCCCAGGAAGAGTTCAAGGATGTTGGTAGGTTTTGTAGGAAAAAAACTAGAGAAGCAAAAGCCCATTTAGAACTTAGGCTGGGCACTGCTGATAAGGAGAATAAAAAATGTTTCTATAAATGTATTAATGGCAAAAGAAGGGGCAAGGACAACCTCCACTCTTTATTAGATGGAGAGGGGAATATAGTGACAAAAGATGAGGAAAAGGCAGAGGTACTTAATACCTTCTTTGCCTCAGTCTTCAGTAGTGGGACAGATTGTCTCAAGGACAACTGGCCTCCAGAGCTGACAGATGGAGTCAGAGACCGGTGTAGTCCCCCTGTAATCCAGAGGAAGCAGTAAGGGACCTACTGAGCCACTTGGATCCTCATAAATCCATGGGACCAGATGGGATCCATCCTAGGGTGCTGAGAGATCTGGGAGATGAGCTGGCCAAGCCACTCTTCATCGTTTATCAACAGTCCTGGCTCACTGGAGAGGTCCCTGAAGTCTGGAAGCTGCCAATGTGATGCCCACCCACAAGAAGAGCTGTAAGGAGGAGCCAGGAAATTCCAGACCTGTCAGCCTGACCTCAGTGCCAGGCAAGGTCATGAAACAGGTCATCTTGAGTGCCATCACAAAGCACCTACAGGATAGCCAATGGATCAGGCCCAGCCAGCATGGGTTCAGGAAGGGCAGGTCCTGCCTGACCAACCTGATCTCCTTTTATGATCAGGTTACCTACCTGGTGAATGTGGGGAAGGCTGTGGATGGAGTCTACCTGGACTTCAGCAAAGCCTTTGGCACTGTCTGCCACAACAAGCTCCTGTCAAAGCTGGTAGCTTGTGGCTTGGACAGATTCACTCTGAAATGGGATCAAGAACTGGCTGGAGGGCCAGGCCCAGAGAGTGGTGGTGAATGGTGCCACATTCAGTTGGCAGATAGTCACTAGTGGTGTCCCCCAGGGATCAGTGCTGGGCCCAATCCTGTTCAATGTCTTTATTGATGATCTGGACCAGGGGATTGAGTCCATTGTCAGTAAGTCTGCAGACAACACCAAGCTAGGAGCAGAGACAACCAGTATAGAACGTATTTAAAATGGAGCAGGACACGATGTTTGATTCTCCTGCATGTTTCAGAATTACCTGACAATAGTGTACTGCAGCTTTACATTCCCAGTGTGAAGGTTGGATTAGACAATTGTAATGTAGTTTATTTGCATGTGGCTAATTGTGCTTTATTTTTCAAGTGTATTCTCCGTGGGCTGGGCCGATCAGAGCTATTGCCATTACAGTCCCCTTAGTTGTCATTTCAGCGTTTGCAACGCTTTTCACAGTGATGTGTCGCAAGAAACAGCAAGGTAAGAGGGTTTATTTAATACAGATTTCCTCTCAAAGATGTACTTTGGCAACCAAAGAAGTCTTGAAGGTTATTGTGGAATAAATCTACTGCTTATCTGAGGAGCTTGCTTTCTTTTCTGCTTCTGTCTCCTTCCCCACAGCTTTTTTGTGTGTTGAAATTTAATCAGTGCTTGATGGTAGTTTATTGCCATAGAAAGTATTGGGCCACAAATCAAGGCTTCAGAGTAGAATGGAGAAGACAAAATTGCTGTTGAGAAGTACTTCAGGTTTCAGATTTCTCTTTTACTGTGAAAGTACTCCATGACCATGGAAAGCACAGACAGATCTGGAAATTGACAGAATTTAAACATTCCCGTGTTTGATTCAGAAATGTCTCATCCATGTTTATTTTAAACTGTCAAAAGGAAAATAAAGCCATGTGACACCAATACAGTTCTCAGCACTGTATGCAGTACTACCTGTATCTGTTAGTCTTCATTTGCCCACTTTTCCTGGAAGCTACCATTATGCTCTTTCCTAAGCCACCTTCCTAAAGTTACTTGAAGACTGACTCACAGGTGTATCTCTAAATTAGACTCCATCCAGTTCTGCTGATTTCTCTTTCCTCTCATCCAGGGGCTGGCAAGACACATTTGCCACACTAAGATATTGAAAATCCATTGCAATTTCTTCTAGAATCTCAGGGATCATGCAGTTTCACATATATGGAAAAAGAGATTACTTCCCCAAACCTCACATATCTGTGTTATCCATCTGAATTTTGGCACTGAGGTATACTGCAAGTGCTATGTACCATCTGGGTTAAATTCCTTTACCTTCTGGTCTTCTGCTCCTATCCCTTTGCTCAGAGCTAGCACAGTTTCAACAGAAAATCCAGACAAATCACTAAGGATTTGTCTACAGAGAGAGTTGTTCCAGAATAGTTATTCCTGCTGAGTTGTTCCAAATCCCTAGATGGATATTTGCATTTTTGCAATACTCATGTGTTCCAAATTGGCCTAATTAACTGTAGAACCAGATTGAATGAGTCTGCCATAAGAGCAGACTTCTGTGTTCCATCATAAAAGCATCTATACAAGGAGTGAAACACCGATAGCTGTTTCTAACCCTGATCATACCATAATTCATGTTGATGTCGAATTAATGTGCCTCTGGTGTGGATGTGTGAGTCTATATATATAGACATATACACACATGAGAGACATACTGTATGATATTCTGAAGGGATCTCTGTTCCTGGAGTGCAGTATTCTTGGCTTTTGGGGTTTGTTTTTTTAAACAAGAGTCTGTTGTGCAGGAAGCTCTTGATGCTGATACATCATCATCTTTAAGACTTACGATGTTTGAGCAGAGAGGTGAAGATGGTTGTTGCAGCTGGGCTGTGGTGAAGCAATCTCATTCTATTTATAGAATAAACCTTATCTTTTGTGAGTTTTACAGTAAGAATTGCATTTCTCACTTGTGAAGTGTGTTCCATGTGTTGCAATTTACAGGCTGGATGAATACAGTCTGTGCAACTTTTCTTTTTCCGCCTGGAAAGAATTAACCTTTGGAAAAAGTCATTGCTGTGTACATTAGTAATTAGCCTCCAGAAGGTCTACAAAACAAACCCAAGTGTTACAGTGTGAACTCTCTTTCTCTCTTCCGATTTAGAAAATATATATTCCCACCTAGATGAAGAGAGCTCAGAATCTTCAGCATATGCTGCAGGTCTCCATGTGGAAAGACTTCATCCCCGACCAAAAGTGTTCATCTGCTATTCCAGTAAAGACTGCCAGAAACACATTAACGTCATCCAATGCTTTGCATATTTTCTTCAGGACTTTTGTGGCTGTGAGGTAAACTCCACATTTCTTCTGTAAAGAGTTTTCTTAATTGAAGCAGCACTGCCAAAATTTGTAATAATATGTGCTTGAAAATGAGATATTTCAATTTCTCTTTTCCACAAAGGTAACTTTGGAGTGTTTTTCTGAATATTTGCTGTCTAAATTTTCTTTACTTAAGAAAAGGAACCAGATCATAACCCATGTAAAGAAAAACCAGAAAAGTGGAAAATGTGTGCTTCATTTATTTGAGGACTTTCTCAGCTGTGTTTAGCTTGCTTCAAAGCATCTGCTTTTTCTCTTTAGTAGATCTTGCATCTTTATAGTTGGCAGCCACAGAGGTATTGGTGTCTGCCTAATATATGTAGTTGAATATTTTTAAAACACATTTTATATTGCACTTTTAAAGTAGTTGAAGCAATCAGAATTCCTACTCAGGAAACAAAATCTGTGTAATTTCAATTAATTGTTGACATTATGTATTAATTTTTCAATTATATATTGATTTGTCTTTTATTTACTTCCCCTCTATTCCACCATCCCTTCTATTCCATGAATGCCGTGTAACCAAAATGTCTTTCTACGTTTTGATTTGAAGCTGAGAAGGACATTCACAATGTCACTTTGAGTGACTGGCCTTCGAATCTCAGGCTAATTTCTAAAGTATAATCAATAGGTTGTCACTTTCACGTTTCAAAAGCAAAAAGGCAAGACAATTATCAGTCTATATTTACTGCGTTTTAATCCTGCCACCGTGATTTTAAGTGCGACCTGGGACTGTACGTTCATCTCTACAGCTGCTCTGACCTCTGGTGGCTACACGGAGTAAGACAATCGATGCCTTGCATGTTTGGGGATGTTTCCTATTTATTCGAGGATTTGAAATTGTTCCAGTGAGGTGTTACATAATAAACTTATTTGAAATCCCTTCTTAGAGATGGACTTTAGCCCTACTACACCATACCTCTTTGGTACTAATTATGGTCATATTTAGATATGATAATTTTTGGCATCATACTTAATAGAATCATAGAATCAACCAGGTTGGAAGAGACCTCCAAGATCATCCAGTCCAACCTAGCACCCAGCCCTATTCAGTTAACTAGACCATGGCACTAAGTGCCTCACCCAGTCTTTTCTTGAACACCCCCAGGGATGGTGACTCCACCACCTCCCTGGGCAGCCCATTCCAATGCCAGTCACTCTCTCGGTGAAGAACTTCCTCCTAACATCCAGCTTATACATCCCCCGGCCAATTTGCAAACCCTGATAAATTGATATGGATTTTCATGACATTCACAACATTAAGAACACAAATATGCAACAGCTCAATTGTTTGAGGCAGGCATAATACATTGTTCATCATGGATTGTTAGTTACTATTTACTTATCTAATCAAATTAGATACTTACCTGGCCCAGATGCATCTTTTTATTCCATGATAAATACTGCTATGAACCAAATCCATTGTGGAAGAACTACCCAGTTTACATTTAGCTACTCAACTTGGCTCTGTTACTTGTTGATTTCTGTAAGTTTGTATGTAACATAGGTATAGTGAAGTATGTTACTTCAAGCATCAAAATCAATTTCTGTAATAGCTAACATTCTTGGCTGGAGAGGTTTTGCCCTTTATTATTATTCTCTCTACTGGCCTGTATCAGGAACAGTGTGGCCAGTAGGACGAGGGAGGTTCTTCTTCCCCTGTACTCAACACTGGTCAGGCCACACCTTGAGTACTCTGTCCAGTTCTGGGCTCCTCAACTCAAGAGAGATGTTGAGGTGCTGGAACGTGTACAGAGAAGGGCAACAAAGCTGGTGAGGGGCCTAGAACACAAACCCTATGAGGAGAGAGTGAGGGAGCTGGGGTTGTTTAGCCTGGAGAAGAGGAGGCTGAGGGCAGACCTCATTGCTGTCTACAACCACCTGAAGGGTGGTTGTAGCCAGGTGGGGGTTGGTCTCTTTTCCCAGGCAACCAGCAACAGGACAAGGGGACACAGCCTCAAGTTGTGCCGAGGGAAGTATAGGCTGGATGTTAGGAGGAAGTTCTTCACAGAGAGAGTGATTTGCCCTTGGAATGGGCTGCCCAGGGAGGTGGTGGAGTCACCATCCCTGGGGGTGTTAAGGAAAAGAGTGGATGAGGCACTTAGTGCCATGGTTTAGTTGACTGGATAGGGCTGGGTGATAGGTTGGACTGGATGATCTTGGAGGTCTCTTCCAACCTGATTGATTCTATTCTATTCTATTCTATTCTTTTTTAAAAGAGAGAGAAGTCTGAGATATAAAGGTTTTCCTTTTCACCCAAGCAGTTCCCCCACTCTGTAGCCCCCTGAAGTATTCAGCCCAGAGGCAAGGTTGAGTGAATGTGAGGCCTTGCTTGTTTTGGAGAATAACTACTGATCTAGTTAGTAACTCTCATTGATTGCAGTTTGTCCACTATCAATGCTGTGTTACTTACTGCTTCTCTCTTAAAATAGCTTGCATTTGCATCAGAGACAAGCTATAGTTAAACTCATCATAAATTCTCAACTGTTGTATAAATACAAGCTGAGTACAACTGATTTACTTTTTATTAGCAAATATATCTAAGAACAGATATCCAGCAGAATGTTATTTTCTTTTCCAGGTGGCCCTAGATTTGTGGGAAGATCTAAAAATCTGTAAGGAAGATCAGAAGGAGTGGCTTGTTAAAAAAATAAACGAGTCCCAGTTCATCATCATTGTGTGTTCCAAGGGAATGAAATACTTTGTTGAAAAAAGGAACTGGAAACACCGAGGAGTAACCAAAGATGCAGGAAAAGGAGAACTCTTTCTGTTTGCTGTGTTGACTGTTGCAGAGAAGCTTCGTCAAGCAAAGCAGAATTCAGATGACCTCTGCAAGTTCATTGCAGTCTACTTTGATTACTCCTGTGAAGGAGATATCCCTGGTATCCTGGATCTAAGTACAAAATACAAACTCATGGACAATCTCCCTCAGCTTTATTCACATTTACACTCTAGAGATCTTAGTGCGCAGGATTCAGAGGTGTTTCCTGTTAACATTAGTAAAAGGAATTATTTCAGGAGCAAATCTGGGAGGTCTCTATATGTTGCTATTTGCAACATGCATCAGTTCATTGATCAGGAACCAGACTGGTTTGAGAAACAGTTTATTCCTTTCCCTCCACCTTCTTTACATTATTCAGAGCCTGTCATGGAAAAATTTGATTCAGGCTTGGTTTTAAATGACTTAGTGAATAAGCAAGCGATGGATGGCAATTTTTACCTGAAAACAGATGTAAATATTATTGCAGCAGGAAATTCAGACTCTCACTGTATAATTCAGCACTTAAACCTTGGAGAAGATATAGAATCTCAGGACATTCAAGGTGGTGGCAGCTCTGTTCTTCAGCCATTGTTGCATGTTGTTAAAACTTCAAATCTTAAAGATATGCCTCGAGATTCTGGAATCTATGATTCATCTGTTCCTTCATCTGAATTATCTTTACCTTTAATGGAAGGACTATTGGCAGACCAAATTGAAACATCTTCCATTACAGGAAGTGTTTCTTCCTCTTCAGGTTTAGGTAAGACATGGCAGTGTTTGAGAAAATTGTATTTTGGTTATTGTGAGCATATTTCTACCATCTCAAAATACTTAAGATAATGTGTGAGGAGCCACAGAGAAGGCTACAGAGAAAGGTAAGCCTTGTATAAAGGTGGTTAAAAAGATAGATTCCATTAACTAGAAAAAATATTCTGTTCCTTAACTTATGAGTGGGATATTTCCAGGGACTCCTTGACAGATGAGATACTCAGCTGACAGCTGTGTGGTTTAATCAAGAGGGTGATAAGGTGAAGCATTCTTACACAACAGACATAAATCTGAAACTGACATCCTGTTTTGCTCCAGCACACACTAGGACCTTTAGGGGTGTAGTCTGTACTGTGGATAACTCAAGTTTCAGAATGACGTTAGGTTTCTCATCAGATAAGGAGCTAGGGAGATGGGGAATGAACAGTGGAGGCATTTAAACAAAGACAATCTCCAAAATAGATACCCAGCTTAGACACCTACAGTTCAAAGGTGTGAATATTGCCTCAGGCTATTTTAAAAGCTGATCTGACTTACCTAGTCACAGTACATTGAACTGGTATCACAACTACATCAGTGTGTGGTGTTCCAGCAGTTGTATTCACTCAGACAGCTGCTGTTTGCTGAGATTTCCTTTAAGCAAGTTCTGCAGGGCAATCTCACGTTTTGATGGTGGCATGCTATTTTGCTTTCTTGAGCATTGGCAGTGAACTGAACTGTTAAGACTTTCTTTTGGCTAAGTAAATTATTTTTTTAAATGATTCTGCTAATTCATAAACTAGTCTTTGATGCCAGATTTATCACGTGAAGAGAGAATACAGAAATTAACTTACAGACACAGAATTTGTATGTATAGGCCAGAGAAGACAAAATAGCTAAGACCTGAAAACTTCTCAGGTTGAAAAAAATACAGACTTGCTGATGTAACCATGTAGGTTACAAATACTCTGTTACTGTTTCAAAAATTATATTCTTTTCATTTCCTGACATCTTCTACAATAGCTTTTTCTTGCACCTGTAGGAAAAAAAAATACAGATGATACCTGTAAAGGTTCTAATGTTGGACAAAAGTAGGATGCTAGTTGAAAATTGAGGACTTCCCTGTAAGAATGCTTTACCAGTATCCCTCTCCTGATTCAGCCACGGAGCTGTCAGCTGGCCATCCCAGCTGCCAAGGAAGAGAGAAGCAGTTCTTTCCAGTAATTAATTCTCAAGTCACATACCTCCTTGTTAACACGTTTCAGCTGTAGGGGTCAAACATTGTAGCACAAGCTACAGTTAGATCTTAACACTGATGTTCCAGCATCTTCAGAAACTGCAGTAACTTCTGCTTTTCTTATTTGTTTTGGACATGTCCCAGTCCAAAAACACCACCCTGATCATAGTCAACTCATAGTCAAACCTCCCCTCACCCAAACCACAAACCTAACTAGGTACAAGGTACAAAAGAAACACTATCTATAACTGAGCATCATCCACCTGTTAGAGTGCAACCTGGTAAAATCTTTTCACTGTCCCAAACATGCAAAATATGTAGCCCTAATACTTATATGCCTAATAATGAGAGGAGTAGATAAAAAGTTTTAGCTTTTAGTCTTGTTCTAATTGTTGGACATGTCCAAATTATTATCCTGAACACACAGTTTCATTTCTGTTCTGGTTCCCTATTTTGTTATTCATTACTTGGTCAGAACAGAAGTGAACAGCTCTGTCATTAGGTATCTCAAGGCAGATCTTTCTTTTCTCGTTTAAAGGACAGTTTGATGTTTTGAATTAAAATCACATAATTTGTGAGACTTTACATCTTTCAGTGCAGTTCACATGCAGACTACTGATCTGCAAAGAAAAGATTCTCAGAGAGGTTGTCATATTGGACATCATCACCTGAAATTTGAACCAGTTTAATTTTGAGGAAGTACCAACAAGCAGCCCTTTACTAGGTCCATTCACTAGTAAGGTCTTTTCCAAGAAGTTGTGCTTGGGAAGAAAAGTGTTATTAATTTTTTAGATAAGGTGTTACTGAGCATGGTAGTTGAGCCTTAGGAATGTAAGGCATTATGATCCAGAGGGTTTCAGGAAGTTTTCTTTGCATTGTTTCTAAAGTGTCAAAGAAATACAAAATCAATGTTTCAGTTAACCAACTTCACTTTTTTTTTTTTTTTTCCTTTTCTTTTATAGGGGAAGAAGAACCTCCTGTAATCACCACTACAAAGTTCTTAATGCCTGGAATATGTAAAGCAGAACTTCACTGTCATATCCATGCTGATGAACTGCAGGCAATTGCTCCTTTATAATAAGTTACACCATTGTTATGCATTGCCACTTTATCAATAGCCTCTGTTGGTGCTTCAACTACCATAGTCTCTCAGCACTAAATCTACTTGGCAGAGTAAATACTCCCTGAAGAAGATCTGTTATTCCTAAGGGATTTTTTTTTGATGGCCAATGAACTTCAATCTGTTGGTCTTTATGTAAAATCTTTGCTGAGATGAAAAATGCAACATGGAAGGATAGATGAGAGTACATTTCCAAGTCATTCCTATTGCTAATTTAAATGTCATGATGTTACATTGTTTACAGATGCCATAACCAAAACTGACTTTTTCTTTTGTTGTTTTGTTAGAAATAGTCTTACAACTGGAGATAAAATAGCTTGGAACATTAACTTGGGAAACTTTGTAGTCCAGCCTCTAGTTTTAAGTGCTGACATACTTGATAGCAGGAGTGTTATAGTGAATGCGAGCAAGCATTTTTTTTCAGAAGCAAGATAAAAATGCCAAAGGTGAGATCAGGAGATTCTCCATCATAGGAAATAATTCCCTTTTAGAAATGTTTGAGCTACTTTTCTCAGTCTTTCCCAAATATTAACGTGTTTCTATTTAGTTACAAATAAGCACCTATCTCCCTCTTACATATGATTCTCCTATCTCTTCTTCACAGTCTGGCTGTGATGACTCACAAATGGTACCATCCTGACTTGGAAGTACCATTTTTATAATAAACAAAAATATAGATCCTGCATGTGCTGAGTGATACCATGGAAACTAAGTTTCCTATTTTCTTCCTGGAAGGGCTAATATAGAGAATAGTTTGAGGAGAGAGGAGAAGAAAGACCAGATTTTATTGTTACGGACATCATTCTGGGTTTGTTCAGCCATGAGATGAGTATGTTTTATGGGGGATTTCGTGTTAAGGACATGCTACTACAAACTCATCTGGGGCAAAGTGATGACAAGCAATTAATAGGCATGAATACTTTTTGCTTTGTGTTAAGCCAATCAGTAAACAGAACACTGTGAGTTACTTTGCAGGTCCCACTGCTTAGTGATTAAGATAGTATAATATTACTGTTGAAACTATGACTGGACATGTTTATCTAAAGACACAGAGGATGCATGTCTTCTCTTCTGCAGTGACCAGGTAGGTCTGCTGTCATCCAGAATCCTCTTGCTCTTTCCAAGGAGCAACCTCTTATAAGTAAAACCCATCTGTGTAACTGTAGTTCTAGGCACTGTTACAACAAGCACGGTAACAGCAAGTGGTAAGGGACACCTTATCAGTGTGCTTTTGCTAATTTTGCTTATGGAGTCGGATTCTGTCTCTTTGAATCCGTCTTAACGTTATGCTAACAGGAGGTTACTTTAGGAATACAACAGAGGAGAACTCAAACACCTTGAGCATTTTCTCAGTTTTGAGAGGTGAGAACCAGACATTGCTAATTGTTATACTTTGTTATCTGTTTTAATAGCATGAGATAGAACTGTTAAACCAGTAGTGGTTTTGGCTATCTATAGCATTAAAGCTCCAGAGGTTTTACTGTGTCAGTTTATATTTAATCATTTGAACTTCCAAACAAGAGACTCTTGAACTTGTTGGTCACACATGGAGTAAGAATGTGCTGTAATGGTTGTTTTAACATAACCATTGATGGCAAAGCTCCTGCTTGCTTTGCAACTGTAATATGGAATTCTGTGTATGTGTTTGATTTGGAGGCCTATGTAGCATTCCATACTCTTCCTGTTTTCTGAATTTGAAAGAACACCAACTGGAAAACCTCAAACTTGCAATACCTGGGGAAGTTTTAGGTAGTTTTAAGTACTTAGTGAGTCATCTGCACCTTCAATTCCGTGTTTGTGTTTTGAGTTTTTTTAATTCTGTGCCTTGGGCTGTACTGAAAGTAAAATTCCTCATGTTTTCCCATTTTTTGAAGTTGAAAAATATCTGGGTCAAACTAGGCAGAATAATGCAGAGATAATGCTCATCCACTAAATCCAGCCATGAAGGATCTTGATAGAGTGCAATCCTTGTAACTTTGCCAGAGGAGGAGCTTGGATTGATAAGACAGAGAAGTTACAAAATTTGTGCACTGAAGAGCTGCTGTGCATGGAAATGGCAAAGCTGCAAAAGAGGAGAAGGCTGCAATTTCTTAGCTGGTGATGGTAGTGCTGCTTTCCCCTGTGGGAAGATCAAGCTGACATACTGCTATTTTACACTAGACTAAAGACTGGAATGATGCCCTGCTTCCAATAAATTTGTTAGCAGAAGTGCTATTACTTGTGGAATTAAGTTTTCATTTTTGAGCTCTAAGAAAGCTCAGTTCTGAAAATGAATGAAAGCAGCTGCACAAAGAATCGCTCATATTAATGATTTTATTTTTGTTTCTTCAAAATTTGCTGTACAATCCTGCAAATAATACTCTTGTAGTTACAAAAAGCCTGTGCAGATATCAATCAAATCTCTTGGGACGGGGTAGGGGGTGGGGAGGAAAGAGTTCCTTCATTCCTTCTTAGCATAAGGTGGAATCAACATATTATATGGCCTTAGAAGAATTGAAAATTTCGAGTAGGATGACAAGCCCACACTTAAAACTGAGAAACAAAATGGAGAGAGGTTAATACTTAATCTGATTTAGCATAGCTTTTTTTACAAAGTCACAGTGCTTAAAAAATTAGAAAAATATTGTATGTATTGAGATGCTGGAAAGACATAGTACTGAACTTGAAAGACTTCTCAAATGAGAGTAACAGCAAAAATCCTTGGGAAAAAAATGTTTTACAAACAGGTGTGTTAATAGACATATTAGAGGTTAGCTTACTACTATATTCAAGCATTACTTACACAGAATGTTAAGGATTCCTTTACTTTGTACTAGACTGAAGTGTGTGGACATCGTTTGGATGTTTTAAAATGTATTTCTGGGAGGATGGGGAAAACATTGGAAAGCTGAAGGTTCAAATGTGGCATTGTGAATTTGAGTGATAATTGTTGCCGTAATTTGTACCCGTATATAAACACATCAGCCGTTGAAAACAGAATGCAGCTGACATTTGCAGAAATAATTTTTTTTAATGATACTATAATTTAGAAGTTAAATATCAAAATAAAAGAGTTCTTGTTCATTTTCTTCCATTGGAGCTTTTTGTAGTGCTGTAAGACAACTTATGAATCCAACTTGTTTTATCAAAACTTCCCACCTTTTAATGCAGTTATGCACACCACACAAATAACCAGACTGGCTGCTATTCATAATCTACATCTGGAAGCGAGTCATGTTTTGATGAGTGTTTAAGAGTCATGCAAGTGCAAGAAACTTGAATTTTCTAAGGTTTCTGTATTGAAGAGACTGAATCTGATTTTACTTCTTTTTTTCTTTAATAAAACTGCCTTAATATGATTTAAATTTTTTTTCTTACATCCTCCCTGAAGGTATTCTAGCACATGGTTCTGCACATCAAGTGAAACCTATTCACACCAACCACAGAACTATAATAACCTAGATTGGATTAATTTTGTCAAAGATGATATGATAACTAGCTAAGATTTGAATGATTTTTGGTTTCATCCAAGTGGATTTAAAACTGCTATTCCAATCAGTGAACCCTGCAAACGGTCATTTCAAGAGTAAGCGTTGAAACCACTCGTATCCCTTATGTTGCTCAGGTAAAACAAGGTTTTTATAATGGATTTCTGATCTGGAATGATCAAACTTAGAATGCTAGAAAAAAATCTGCAATGAGTCTGTCAGAGCTGTTATTATTGAAGACTTGGAACTGCTCACTTAGATGGTTTGCATACACAGAAGCTATGTTGGATTTACAGGATGATGTTGGTATATCTTCTTTGGGCATCTATCCCACAGTTCTTAATTCTTCTGCCACCAGGTAAATCAGAAATGTTCTGAGGGATCACTAAGCACAAGAATAGTTCTATCAATAATTTAAAAGGGAATTTTATAAGTGACTTCTCTGTGTCTGAACTGGACTTCTTTGAGATATGGTATCCATTTGTATATTCTGCAGTCCTAATCTCTAGGCTTTGCCTTGGAGCCCTGTACATGAAGGACCCTGTGGTCACAAGGAAATGAAAAAGTGTTGCTCTAGTTCTTATACCTTCAGTTTAAAACATGAGAACCCGCAGGATGCTTTCCTGATGTTTGAGAACTGCCAGCCAAAATTATTCCACTTTGAGGATGTGCAAAGATATGTATTGCTGTGAGGATGTGCATATGGATAATACATCTTGAAAAACTTATGGAAGTAAGCTCTCATTTTTCTTTTGTCTTTCATGTAAATACTGTGGATACTGCCCCCCGCCTTCAGTTCTACCAAATAAAAACCACCAACCAAAAAAACCCCAAACAAATCAAAGACTACAAAACCAACCAAAACAAACAACAAAACCCCCACATGACTCCTCCCAACAAGCAAACCAAAAGCCACATAACCACCACCATTTTATAAGTTACAATGAAGAAGGTGCACTGCACACAATATGTGCATCCAAACTATAACTGGTCAGTCATGAATTATTTCTAAAAGGTCAGAAGTTTAAGACTCTGCTATAGACCATCTCAAGGAAATTTTCCTCTTATCTGCTGTAAATAATTTTATTTCACTTGCTATCATCTGTTACTATTTCCCGGAGTCTTAAACCCCAGAAGAGCCAATTTATATCTCTTACAACAGGATACAGATTCATTCTTTATTCTCTTAGAACTGATTTAATAAAGTCTGATTTACCTGATGATCTTTTTTTATGGGCAGATGCACTGGTGACAGTGATTTCATATGTTTTGCAGTCCATGAGAAAAGTAGAGCTCAGTCACGTTGTCGTATTGGTCACAAAAAGCAGAGGAAAAGGACATGTTCTTTTCTCTGGGTCAGGTATCACCTTGATGACTAGAAGTTGAAGTGCTTACCCCCTACTTACCTCAGTGTTAAAAAGCTCAGTTCTTAGTGATTTTGGTATTTTACTCTGATGCCGATACTTTGGGAAAGCTGAGAGTTTGGGGGTGGGGGAGAGAGGGAGTTACATGTAATAATTATTGTAAAATTATTAATAGAAAGCTATTATGATAGTAAACAGCAGTACAAGAAGAAATTAACATCTGGAGAATTTTCTGCAATTAATAAAACCAGTTAAGTATTAATGGTTAGGGAGCTGTAAAACACAAGGCTAATTTGCTGCAGAAATCAAATGACCTTTTTTCCACACTGTTGGTAGGTTCACAGGCCTCGACAACAGACGGAAGGTTGAACTGGCATGAATGAGTGTACGGAATGCTGTCCTGTTGGGCTGTTGATTTAGCTGGAATTCTAACTATTTGCTTGCTATTGGTATGCAAAAGGATCTACTTGGAGAGAGGCAGTTTTGTTGATTACATAAGTCAGGTAAATTTATTTCATAATAGTCTACAGAGTTGGTATTTCTTTTCTGCAGAGGGCAAGTATGCAGCTGTGGTTCCATGTAACTGGAAATGTTGTGACACCTGCATGCTCCCTGTGCCAATTCTGTAATAACATTTTGACTGTAAATCATATCCTTCACAGAACTTGCTCTGAATTTTTGTAATAGCCAACCATGTTTGTGATGAGATTTTACCCAAAGAGAAGAGGGTTTTTTTGCTGTTGATAATCATAATATAATTTCATTTGGAATATAACATTTCTTATAAATAGATGCAGAACCTGAGATTATACCAAGGCCCTTGGGAGACTGGTGCAGTTTTTTTTCCCATATCCAAGTAAAGCAACCTTTGGAGGCTACACTCTGCTTTTTTATTAGAATGTAGGTTATTGCAAATAACTGCTGCCCAAGAGTTAACCTTTGACAGTACAATAAAAATACAGATCAAAACTAAAACCAGAAGTTATCTTTTCATGGCTGAGAAAAATTTCAAAGGATTAAACCTGTCAAAAACTTGATGCTTAGCACTGGGAAAGGGATAAGTAAACACTTAAGGAATGGACTTGTTTTGTGTTTTTAATGTAGTTGCCAAACTAAACTGTGTTTTAAAGAAAGATGTTTTCAGAGGAGTTTTTACATCAAGGAAATGGGTGTCTGGTGTATTTTCACTGCAACTAGCTAATGCCTGTTGAAAGTAACCTACAGTGCAGGTTGCAGAACAACAATCACAATATAGAAGTCTTTTCCAGTAACATTTTCTAAGCCTTTTATGAATGCTGTGGCCACACCCTTTTTAGTAATGCTTTATTTCTCAGATGATTCAACTAATTTCAGTGGGTCTGATTATGAAATGAGATACAGTGTGAGTGGGAGATACAACAGAGGAGTTGTTTGGTGTGTCACTTGTCATTTTTTTCCTTACAAGTGCACATCGGATATTATAAAGGCTAAAAGTAGGTGTTGCTATCCTAATTTTATATGAGAAATGAATATGAAATAGATTTACTTGGAAACAGAACTGAGGCTGGTGTCAGCTGAAGACAGAGCATGCAATTCATGTCTTGATCCATAATGATGCTTTCAACAGTCTGTACACAAGAGTATTTGGTGGAGATATTATTATTGCATCTTTTGCTATTTTGCAATAGCCTGCTTGATAGCACAATCGGCAGGGCAGTGGTTTAGGCACCAGACAAGGTCTGTGGCAGCACCCCAACAAGTAATCTACTGACTGAGCATGGTGGGAAACAGGGTGGCACAGTAAGAACTGCAAGAGAGAGAAGAAGCAGATTTAAGGCAGATGCTGAACAATGTGCAATATCCCACAGAGATCTCTTAAGTGTGAGTAACCTTAGGGCAGTCCTTGCATTGCTTGATGTGAATCCAGTTTGCAAGAATGACTCCTTCATAATTTTGATGAAAACCAGGGGTGATTTCATTGCTGCCAGTTACATCATAGTTATTTCAAAATAATTAAAAGTGAGACTTGTATTAGATCTGCTTGTCTTTAGCAACATCTAGGGGATGTACCCATAAAACTCATTAGTCATCAACAGAAAGGAAACTGTCTACTCTTTATTGTAGCTTTTGCAAACATGTCAAGGTGTGATTTAGGTGTTCAGAAGAAAACCACACCACCATCTCATTGCAGAATAGTTGGACAGTGCTCAGCTGTTGAGGGTGGAATGAGCATTAATAATAGTTACAGGGAAGCAGGGGAACATTCCTATTTCTAAACTTTACTCTCTTTGCTCAGATTGCCATCAGACCTGAGAAGTAGAGGTACTTTAATTGAATATTTTTGCTTTTATCCTTAAGTTGTCATGATAAAAACATTTTTTTTAAAGTGTAACTGTCAAATACCACTTTTAAGCTAATGTAATACATCTAACATTAGCTTCCTATATTTTGCATACTAATGAAAATGTTATGCTCATTAAGATTTAAAAATTCTGAACAAACAAGAATTGCAAGATGCATTATGTAGTTTTTATAAATTAGTAATTACTGAAATATGTTAAATCTCCCTGGACAACATTTGTAGTTGACGTAGTTGAGCAGATTCCAGTGTGTTATACAATTACAGAATTTACATCAACAAATTGGTCATTCCCTGTGTAAGTGGAAATTTTGAGTACACATAAAATGGAATAAAAGTTAAAGGTCTCTCTGCAGAGCATCTCTTCCCACTTCCTGATAATGAATGCCAAATTAGGCTTCAAAATGAGGGTCTAAAACTGTCACTTTTCCTGTTACAGGCATGGTATGGCTTTGGTAAAAAATGGACAGGCACTTTCTGTCTATTGCAGCTCTGCTTTTGCAGCATGCACCACTTCATTGACACTACCAAAGCAGGAGGTGGGATGTTTGTTTTTCTGTCTCTCTTGAGAGAGGCCATGGATAAAGGCTCAGCATTTCAGGAATCCACCAGAAATTATCAGACCTGAGCACTCAAGGATTTCTCCATTATGCTAATTATATCAATACTGTTGGGAGCCCAGCCTTTGTCCATAACAGAGAGTTAATTAAAGCATAAATCCCTGTGTAGCTAGCTTTGCCACTTGTAAAATTCAAGTCCCCATATACCTGTCTTAATTTATGTGAATTGCTGCTTGAGGAGCAGACAAAAAAAATTGTAAAACTACTATGGTATCTTCCTGCATGTTTTTCAGACCATCTAGTTTAAAATTAAGCAGTTTCTTTAAGTGTGACTTAGATTTTTACTTTTGATTGCAGTGTTTTCATACTGTATAAAGTGGAGTTCAGAGATGAGTATCCCAAAGTGAAGAACTTCAAGGGAATTGACGATGTTTACTTAAAAAGAAACAAGATCTCATGTCCATATGTCTATGCCTCAGCAAAAATTAAATCTCACTTCAGAATGTTAGGTTTGAAGTGGAAAGCCTAACGGTAGCTGAAAAACACAGTCTAATTTAAAATATTTTTGGTATCTCTGGGCTGTATTTCTGTGCTTCAGAATGTGGTGAGGTACTTTAATCTTCTATTTCTTTTTTTTCCATTGGCTGTTTTTTTGTTGTCACTATGGCTACTGGAAAATACTTGCCACCTATGCTTTGTTTTAATTTGCATTTGAATTTACATTAGATATAACTTAGCATTTATTATCGTACTGAACTAGTGGCTATAGACTTCTGTCACAGAAAATGTTTGTTTACCAGGCACTATACAAACAGACACTAGAAAGGCAGTCCCTCGTCTAAAGAGCTGTCATCTACTTGCTTCTATCTTCAGAGCCTTCTTTTCCTTTTCTGAGTAGTGGGGCTTCACCCTTTCTTAACCGCCCAGACGGAAATTCATTCTCGTTACCATCTGCACCTTGGTGCCAGTGTTTTCCCCAAGTTGTTGACCTTATGGGACCTACTTGTGGTCACTTAGTAATCCCTTTTGAGATTCTTGGATTGGCCATCGTCTTCTTGTTGTTTTGGTTTGTGGTGTTGTTTTTGTTGCGTTTTCTTTCTTCACTGTTTCGAACACCAGCCTGCTGCCCCGGACCTAGCAAATTCCGTGGCATGGTCCGAGGAAACCGGGAGTGTTGCCGGTACCTTACCTCTGGCTTTTCTCGGAGCCCGGATTCTTCATCCGGGAGGCGGTGGGCTCAGGGTGAAAGCCGGTGAGGTGACGGCCAGAGCCCTGAAAAAGGACACGGGCCCCTCCGGCCGGCGCAGCGGCGACACGTTCCCGCGGTGGGTATTTCAGAGAGGAGCGGAAGGGAAGGGCGCACAACTGGGGTAGATCGGAGGTGGGAGAGACGCAGGGAGAAGGACGGGAAGCGGCGGGCGGTGCGCGGTGCTGTGGGACGGGCCTCGAGGGCTCCGGGGGGCGGGTTCCAGAAGGCGGTGGGGGCCGGCACACAGATGCGGCTCCTCCTTCCGCCTCCCCTGACAGCTGAGGGGCCAACCCTGGAACCCCCTGCGTTCTGTGCGCTCTCGCCGCCTGTTGCTAACGGCTTCCCCTGCGCAGCCCCTGCGCCCTTTCTCGCCCCCGCTGCCGGCTGTCGCCGGGTCCTCGTTGAGGGGGCAGCTCTACGAGCCGCATGCCGGGAGCCAAGGAAGAGCAAGAGGGTGCAAGGTAAAGAGCTTCTGGGTTCTACTTGGGGCTGAGCGGGAAGGCGGTTGCCTGTCAGAGGTGGAGGGGTTCGGCTTCTTCATGACACCTGGACACGGCCAGGCTTAACGGGCACGGAGAGTGGCGGCGGTAGCGGGGCTGCCCGCAAAGGTGGCATTGTGCCTTTGAGGCGACCCGCCGCCTCTTACGAGACTCCGTACGAAGTGGTAGCGGGAGTGCCCCGGCGTTTCAGGAACTGCTGCCGGTCAGCTACTGGTGGGTCTGTGTGGAGTGAACGTACCCTTCTCTTCATACATCTCGATACGCTATCACTGTCCTTGTCGCCCCGCGCTGGCGATGCCCGGATACCTCTCGCCGTCGGAGCTTTCTGCCGCCAAGAGCAGTCTAACGTAAGCCGGAGGAGGGCGGGCGGGACCCGGTTAGTCAAGTACCTCCGCGCTTCGCTTGTGCCCGGCGGCCCTCTGAGGGGCCCTGAGGGGGCCGGGGCGCCAGAGGCCAGGCGGCGGCTGGAGGCGGCGGGCGCTTGGCCTGTTTCCTCTCGGGGCTGCACAGCCGGTTTGCTTTTATTTAGTTGAAAGAACATATTTATTTAGGGACACAAATCTCAAGATTTAGGCACAAATCTCACACACGTGTCATTTCAGAAAGGAAACCTCGCGAAGGACAGGCCGAAGTCCCAGGTGCTTTTTCCCTCCTTTGAAAAACGAAGTTGTTATTACAAATATTTTTTTCTCCCAGCTGCTTGTTTGGCTTGGCGAGTAGGAGAGTGGCTCCGCTGGTCTTCGGTTTTCAGCCCTTCCCTCTACTCAGCACAGCCTCCACCTTGGAGGAGGTGGAGGAGGTTTGTTGGCGAAAGGAAAGTGAAAAAAACAAACACGGAACGTAATTGCTTGCAGTTGTGGAGTCAGCCCTGGCAAGCTCTGCACAGGCTGTGAAAGAGAGAGCATGAATTAGCCTGGCACGGGTCATTGCCCGAGTTGCAGTAGTTAATGCTAGCGAAAGCCCGTGGAGGTGAAAACGTTGTGAGGTGATTGGTGGCTGGCTCCGGGGCAGTGCTGGTATTTTACCTGTTATCTTACTGACGTGGCTGGCGGTGACCAGAATTTGCGATTTACTAGGGAACCATTCACATTAATGAAAGAAATCCAGCTGCTGTGGTTGGTATCTTCTTATTTGTGTTGTGGTGGTTTGTTTGTTTTTAGCGAAGTTCTTAAACGTCGTTAATATATAAATGTTCACGTCTATATTTTCTGTATGGGCATACATACATTCATATAATATATAGCTAATGCTATCCTGTAGTACCTTGTGCGAAAGGGCAATGAAAAGTCTTTCATCCTTAGTTGTTACAGAATCATTTTGGTAAATACACCCAAGTCTAGCCTGTACAGTGGTTTGCCAAGTGCAGCACGTTGTGAGTTGGGTGCGGTGTCTCTGCAGAATTTGAATTCAGAGTGGAAGCCATGGGAACTGCAACATTTGGAGTTAAAGTATTTATTGTAGAATAATAGATCTTGCAGAACAGAATGTAGGTAGGAGAGAGTGAAGAACAGACCTGTCCCAGTGTATATGTAGTGAGGGAGTGCATGTTTGGTTTGTCATTGTAGTGGATTTAGCCCTTCCTAGCTAAGATTTTTGTACCTGTGACTTGCTACTTGTTCTCAGTAAATATTTATTACTCGTTTTCAGTGAACAAAATACCATATTGTTTCAAAGAGAAACCCCTTTTGATTTCCCATCAGAATGTGCGTATCAGTTAGCAATGTGAAGGCCTTGTGACTCATGAAGACACTGTAACAGACAGTATCATTCCCTGCACATTTTCTCAGACCTCTGCTCTGTTTTGAATAGTGCACTTCTTCTCAGGACTGCTTTTGTGTAGACAGTTGTTCTGGCACAGTTCCAAGATGTGGGAGTCTTGTGCATGCAGGATTTGGAGGTGTATTGTGTGGAGTTGCATCCAGCAAGTGGCCTGTGAGACTGTGTCCTTAAACAAAAATCTGTTGTGTTTTGTTGTTCGTGAATTGAAATGGGCGATACCTGAACCTACTTGGGAGTTTATGTGCAATGCCTTAATATTGACACGTACTTGTTTCCATGTTAAATCTTCTGCCTCAGCAGGTGCTTAAGAAATTTGTCTTGACCTCTTAAATGCCAATAAAACACTAGTACAAATAGCATTATTTTTTTTTTAAGGTATTTTAGCAATTTTCCTTTTTGATGAAACACATTTTCTGAGTATTTTTTTGTGGAAGTATCTGCATGCTGCCACAAATTTTGTAATGTATTTGGAATATTTTTGGAGTGCTTCGTATGTGTGTGTTACATTGCAGATGCCTTACAGTTGTGTGCATTTTGAGAAGTAATTTGTTAGGAGTTACCGTTTTCTTCCTGTGTAATGTGTAGGAACTCTGTCAAATTGTGTGCTTAGCAGAAGACTAAAAGACTTGGCATGCTACGCATCATGCTAATTTATTTTGTTTAACTTAAGTCTGTTAATGTTTGATTTAACCAATCCATTCATGTTATTTATTACATCTTTAGGATGTAAATGTTGCAAGGTCAGGTAGGTTTTACAGATACATAGGTAAATTTAGTGCTTCATACATAAATTCTAATCTGCAGTTTGGAAGAAGCCTGAGTAGAGCAGCACTGCATTGAGGTAAAAGATAGAAACATGAAAATATTTGAGCTTGCTGGTCAAAGAAACGTCTTGGAATGGTAATGTTTGCATCTGTAGTTACTGGCTGGGAAAAAAAAAAGTTATCTCCACGTACCTGATATTTTCCAAGCGCTATAAAAGTCCCTTTTATTTTTTTAACCAAATTGTGCCTCTTAACTTATGAGAGCATGCTGCAGATTTTAGTTGTCCAAGTCATAAAAAATCTGGAGTAGACAAATGGCAGTGGTCTTGCACAAGTCTGTAAGAGCTCATAGAGCTACTGTAGTGTAATAGGTGAGTCACTGGAAAATAAAAGACTCAGTAAATATGTTCCAGTTATCTGTTACTAACAAGCTCCTCTTGCTTTGCTTCTGAGTAGTAGCTGCAAAGTAACTATTACAAAATGAAGTCATTTAGTGTGTACCTGTGGTGACTTCCATTCCTGAATGTACCATAGAAGATGTGAAAACAAACAAATGAGAAGTGTTTTCCTGTCGGGTGTCAACCAAGGTTGAAAATGGAGTGATACACTGTGAACCATGGAAATGTAAGCAGTGATTAACCTGCAGGTGCTCAGCATCATACAGGATCTAGCTGAAGTGGTTAGCATGCTAGTAGTGGATCAGGCTGTTAATAACTAAATGCAAGAGCATGTATACATGCCTGTTTGTTCTTCCTAATCACATGCTCAATGAGCAGTGTAAGGATGTCATATCTGAGTTGTTGCCATAGGCATGTGAGTAGGTTGAAAGTAATGTATCTTATGTAGACTGCTGCTGAGCATGGTGCTTGAAGGCATGGACAGTAGTAGTGAAATCCAGCAGCCCTTTCTCAAAAAATAGTTTACACTAGACATAAAAGAGAAGTTTTATGTTCTTTGCAATGAAATAATAATTTGTTGTGCTTCTCAAAGATACACATATATATATATATACACACACACACATATATATATGTATATATACAGAGTGGACCGGTAATGTTATGTGACTAGGAAGGTGCCCTCTACTGTTACTTGCTTTATTATTTATTCATATTCCCCTCCCTCCTTATCTGTAGGATTAATTACCCTCACAATCATGTAGTTCCCCCTCAAAACTCTGCAGGGCTAATCAACGTGTGGTACAACTTGTATTCAGAAAGATTTACTGCCTTTTACATCATTGAAGCCTGCAGATACTTGGAAAATTGGCAGGTGTTACCTAGACTTGTATGGTTTCTGTAGAGCCAGAACAGCTAGGCTGCTCATTTAAGTTCTTAAACATTTCAATTGTTAATTCTACAGCTGTAATTAGTTAGTTTTAAACATTTCAGTATCTTTCCAAAACAAATGGTTTTTTTGATTGTAACTAGGAGAATAGCATGTCCATTATACTGTGCTGTAGCAGTCATCCTACTGATTATATTTTGCATATGGTGTATTGTTTTCTTGGAAGGTTCTGTTTGGACCCTCCCCTTTGTCTTATAGACAACAACCATCTGTTTGAACAATGCATGTTTTGGAGATCGCTGACTGCCTCTGCTTGTATGTGGCCTTAACTGATATATGGAGATAGCAGGTGGTTAGGAGGAGTTAGAGGCACTTGTCAATTGTCATACAGCACTTAGAGTCACCACATTCATATTGACACAGGCTATGATGAGTGTATCTTAATCTTAAACTTGGTATCTTACATGAGTATGAGCTTTGAAATACTTTGCCTACAGAAAGAACTGCTGTCAAAATTAGATTTAATTGATTCTCCACATACTTTTTTTCCCCTAAGACATAATTTCAATAAAGATTTTTTTTTACTGTGTGGAGAGGTGATCTTGCAAACTTTCCTGTGTGGATTTGAGTTCTGACTGTGCTCAGCAAATGTAGGTGGAAAGACTGAAAAGATGATAATTTTAGGATAATGCACTCTTTTGTCTGCCATTCAAATCTATTAAATAACCATGAAAAATAAATGCAAAATCAACTGGGCAAACTTCAGTGACTTAATAAGATGTAGCAATCCTGAATGAAGTAATGATGGTTATTAAGACAGGAGGCAAAAAGGATGTTAATTTTAATGTTAAGGAGAAAATACACCACCAGGCAGATAAAATTTTGAACCTGCTGCCATTCCTTGGCAGTGATGTTTCTTAAAAAGAGTTGTGTTTGTTTCAGTTGTGGTAGTATTTCTTTTGGTTTTCATTTGTTCTTAAGGTATTTCTGTTGAGAGTAAACCTTGTCATCATGAGGAAGACAGAAATGTGTTGAGAATAATAAAAAGGGCAGTGGTCACTTTTATTTTGCACTGGCATGCGTTTTTATGAGTCTGTTATTAGTATCAAAAAGTGCTAATTTCATAAAACTCTTTTGTTTTAATGAACTGTCCCTCAAACAATTTCATCTTTGTATATCTCTTTCAGAAATAGCACAGTAGTTATTTCTGGAAATAGTTCTCTTTACATATAATCTGGATTTAATAAAGTCATAGTTAAAATAGTTGCCATTGTTACAACTTTCGAATAACATCTTAGTACTTGCTTTCAAATTCAGAAGTTTGAGGATGATAGAGTTAAATTAATCTCAGAAATTTCTAGCTGTATGAGTCACTAAATTTGGAACACAAATACTCATAATCTTTGGAAAGAACCTCTCAACTTTGTTTTGCTGCATAGTGTCAACTGCAAAACACAATACAGTATGTTTAACTTAAAAGTAGTTGTATTTACATTTGAAATAATAGTTTATGAAAAAAAATCATACATCTTTTGGCATCTTTTTGCTTGTTAAACTGCCTAAAGTCAGCACTAAGTCTGTAGTAGAAGCAGTAGAAGCAGATGATTGTATTGCTGTGTATTGTTTCTGACTTGATTGAAAAGAAATAAAAACTTGGAGAGGGAGAAAAGGATAGAGAAGTGGCCAGTGCTGGAGACAGCTTCTTGCACTCTGCTAGAATGGAGAGGTTCTTGTGTTTACTGTCTGGTGCTGGAGCCAGATACATGAAATAGGAACATCTGGATCTTTTAGTCCAGAGAGAAATTGATTTGTTTCAAAATTACATAAATAATTATAACATCAGTGAAAAATAAATTCCTCAATATCTATTTACAGAACACAGTATTTAATGTTCTCTGTGTTTTGTTGAAAAAGTGTATTTTATTGGGTGTGTGCACCTTCTGCATTTTAGACCTTGTTTAAAATATTTTGTTCAAGTCTTTGCTAATGTTTCATAATGTTATACTTTATCCTGATCAGATAAGAGAGGTTTAGTTGTGTGCTATTACTAAGACAAAGAGTACTGAAACACTGAATTACTTTTGTTTTTTAATTGGTATGACAATCAACTGGCATCCATAAAAGATGGAACAAACAAAGCTCACAGACATTTCCTGTTTCTTCCTGCGCTGCTGAAGTTCCCAAGCTGAAGCCACTAAAAGACTCCTGATAACTAAAAGGCTTCTGATAAGTTTGCAGACTAGATAGTGCATATGTCCTTGCTCTTGTATCCTTTGTCGCAGTGATGTACAGTATTGTGTAAGATGCTGATACATGGTAGAGAAGAAATGGCAATCTGAACTTCTTCATGACTCTTGTTTTTCACAGCAAGGACCATCTCGGGAGAATCTGTGTTTGTATTTAGGGAATAAAACATGTACCAAATTGTGGTTTCCCTGATGCCTTTGTCTTCCTATGCAAAAATTTTTATGTGGTTCTGAGAGATGTCCAAATTGCAGCCACACAATCTCTTCAAAGCTGGTAGACTTATGCTGGTAGACATATGCTTTCATGAAGGTGATGTGAATTGTGATGTAATATGTTGTCTTCCTTTTGTTCTGGTATTTTCTAGGGGAAAGAACTAAGTCTTAGCTAACTTAAAAGGACTAGTACTACAGTGAACAGCAGTAGGCTGTGTTTCTCCAGCAGGAAACAATATTCCATGTCAGTGCTCTTGCTCTTCAGCTTGGTATGAACTTGCATTTATGTATGTATGTATTGTCTTTTATCTTTTAATCTATCTTATACTGAGAATAAATGCAACATTCATAGCATTTCAAAAAGAAACATTGTCTCTTATGTATGGCTGGACAGACTGTCTCACTATCTGTAGCAAGTGTGTATGTGTGAAAGGGAGCCAAACTTGACACTTGCTGTGAGACAGAATCATTATATTATTTTAAAGCTGCTTCTCTATCATCTTCGAGATTTCTGATGGACTCACCAAATATGGAGTAAAAAGTTATCTGCAGTGCCTGTGGTCCTTCAAATATCTTTGTATATACATTCGTGTAAAGTACCTATAGAAAATTTATCTGCACTCTAAAGAATGCTGAAGATTACTATCTTGCTTCTAGGTCAGGAATAGGCACCTTTTAGAAAATATGTATTTTAAAAGGTCCTTTAAAACCTCATTCTTTAGTGCATCAGTTGCATTTTTAGAGACTTCAAGAAAGTCTTGAATGGTATGCTACATATTCATTGAGGTCAAAACTTACCTGAAATAACCAGTGTATGTGTGAAAATAATTTGTGGTATGCTAGGCTTGGGTTGAAGTGATTATGCAATGTGAAATTTCTCAGCACTGCCTTCTACTTGGAGTTACAGTCAGGAGAGATACTCTTCAAGAGCTTCTTGAGTTTTCACTCTGCTTTTATTGAAGTATGCTTCAGTGGTATGAAGGTGTTTTGCAACAGCAGTATCTGAAAACCTCAGAAAAACAGTTATGTGAAAGATTGGTTCTGGTGTTTGTTGTTACACACTGAAATAATGAAGTTTGATTTAGCTTGTTGAAGGGCAGATTTAAACTCTGTTTGCCTAAGGCGATTGCTGGTTAGAAGCTGAGTGCTATGAAGATGTGAGATACTAAATGCTTGCTAACTGCGTGTGGAAATAAGAGATTTCAGAAAACAATACAGGATAAAATGTGTTTGTTCAGTGGAAACTACAGACTTTTGTGCAGCTAGTAAGGAAATGGAAATTTGGCTCTTTAAAATGAAAGATGTTATGGTGCATGCTTACTAATTAGTAATCTGTAGTTCAGAGTTTTGAGCATGAAGGCTTCTGCTTGAGAGAATGATGATGTGTAACACCCTGATTTTTTTTTTCTTCTCTGTACTAGATGCACATTACTATAGTGATGCTGTTGCCTTCTTTTTATTATAAGGAATAATAATTTCTACACTGACTCCTCCTGGGGTTCAGTAAAGGTTTGGGGTTTTTTTTGCAGTTCTCTTATCAACAAAGTATAAGAAGTCACTGTTTCAACAATGCATGTGGGAACATGTTTTATCAGAAGATATGGGTGATTTGTTATTTTTACTTTAACTGTAGTGAACAGCTGTTGAATGATACATTATTTTTTAACTAACACTATTGTGCATATCTTGTCTAGAGATGCAAAGGAGGAGTGGAGGGAAAGGCAAAAAAAGAATTTTTGGCTTGAGGATCAAAGTGTATCTGCACTTCATAACACATGAGAAGTGGGGGGNTCACTGTAAAGAACTTCCTCCTAACATGTAGGGTATCATGATTTTTTAAAGATTGGCTAATACTTTCCCCATTCTGCTGAATGTAAATCAGAGGCTGGTTTCATTCCGTAGACTGTTGTGGCTTCAGCACTTCAATTTTCTCTTTTTTCTTTTTTTTATCGTATGCTGTTCTGTGCAGGTGTTTGAAGGCTTGATTTCCATGCTGTACTTGATCCTTCCCCCCTCCCCACCCCCCACCCTTAATTTTTTTCTGTTTTAAGGTCAATTGCAGAACTTCCAGAATTAAATCTAGATGAATAAAATACACTTAAATACAGCAAACATTTTAGTTATCAAGCCAGAGGCTCTTCTCAGCCATTATGTAGTGTAAGAGTATTCTCTAAGGCAGGTGAACTGATAATACATAAGATATTCAATGTTGATGATTTTATTTGAAGCATAAAAAATAGTTTCTTTGTGGAGATAACTTAGGAGAACCCTGGGATGCATGCTTCCTTCTGGATGCTCAAGTATCAATCAGTCTGTAGTCAGTTATCAGAGACTAAGTATGCTAGATTTTTGACATCTCTTCAAAACCAGTGAAGATGTTTCCTCAAGGTTGTTCCTTCAGTAAAATAGTGACAGTAGTGTTAAATATAGTTGCTATAAGTAATTTTTTTGACACTGTTTTCCTATGGTTCTGTTTCGGAATTGTCTTTTGCCCACTTCCTCCTCTTACAGCACATCATGATCTCTAGGACACCACCTTATTGAAGTGTATATTCCTCATGTGGAACAGTCAAGGCTCAGTGTACAAACAGAGAATGAGGAACAGAATACATCTGAAGCAGTCTCTTAAATTAACATTCATTGACTCATCTTGGCATCTGGCTTGAAGTTATTAAGCGAGATGATAGATTTATTTTCCTTCTTCAAGTTTCATCATGTATAGTGCCTATGCCATAAAGTTCAAGTCCAAACATGAGTTGGATGGTGATGTATGAAGAGGCACCTGTGAATAGCATGTATTTCTGAACATTGTTCCTTTGCTGCTTGAATTGCATTTAATTTTCTGTAAGTGGAGGTTGATTTCTGCAGATAGTGTTAGTATTCTGGCTAAATAAATCCTAAACCAGTTTATTACAAGCAGTTTCACTTTGCCAGTTTTCGGTTTAGTTTTGTGTGATTTGAAGATAAATAAATTGCTTTTGGCAAGCATAAGCCTCAAAATAACTTCTCTTTCTATAGTAGGATGATTTAGTTTTGTTTTATACCTACTGAAGAAGTTTATGTTCACTAGAAAGGCTTCCTCAAAATATTCCAATGCTTTAAAATAAAGATATCTCCTTCTATGTCTTAAAAAATAGAGAAGTTTTTATTGTAAGAATATTTATTCTGAAGAAAGAGTCTAAGGTTACGATGTAGCGCAGTGAGTCAGGGTAGAATTTAAAGGCTGAGAATTTATAATGGAAATTTCTTTTAAGTAAGAAAAGCAGTGGTAGTATTTGATTTCATGGCTTTAGAAGGTGTGGATGGATACCACTTGCCATTTGTCTTTGGTATTTTGACAAGGCCATAAAACTTGCTGATCCTCACATCACTGACTGCTTAATTACCTCTTGCTTCTGGTAAAGGGTGAACTAGGACCTGTGTAGACCTGTTGCCAGGAAAGGGGTGACAAAAAAGTACACCTGATGATTTTCCAGAGGTTGGTGTGACTCATTGCTGTCCAGCCTCTGAAGTCTGAGTGCAAGTGCTGCTGGATGTCAGCATGAGTGGATGCTTGATCTCAAAGCTTTCTTGATCTCCTTCATCTCCAAAGACAGTAAGGGAGGAGGAGTATGATTTGAAAAAAACCCTGATACATATTAAAGTCATTCAAGATATTAGGAGTTTATGCTACAGCACACAGGGATTATCTAGTAGGAATTACTGGAGTGTTCATTCTTTCATGTGGAGTGTTAGAGAGATGCTTTGTGCTACCTGCTCTCATCTTGAAGAAGTGTGCTCTTGTGGCTGCAAGACCAAGGACAGAAGAGGGCCAGACAGGTGTGGTGGTGGCTCCCATCCCTCTTTTGTCATCCTGAGGAAGGATGCTTGTCCACTGCTGTATCAGCTGGTTGTTACATCTCTGTCCTCCACAGGTGTAAGTGAAGAGTGCATTTACTCAGTGGGTGACTTGGTAGATCTCTCATATCATTGGGAATAGAGCAGTGGAGACTGCAAGAACATGACTGCCTGTCTTGAAACTATATTTTTCTTGATATCCAGACCCCCTGCTCCAGCATGTAGATATCTTTGTGAAGATATGGTGGATGGGCTCTTGGTGTTAGAATGAATAAATACTGCTCTCTTCATGCCTTCCTTTTATGTTACAGAAAAAAACAAAGTAGATCTTCCTAAGATCCTGAGGTTGTGGAGGGGAAGGAGTGATGTGGACTGATATTTTCATGTATTAGACTTAGAATGTCAGGGAATTGACAAGTTTGACAAGATGTATTCCTCTCTGTCATACTTTATGTGGTTTTTTTTGTGAAATGTGAGAATCTAAATTTGATTTACACCATATTTATTTTCTGTTAGATACATGTCAATATTTATCATCAATTGGTCATTTTAAGTTCATGACACAGAAACTTTTATTGCTTCTGGCCTATGCTTTTACTCTCATTTCAATATGGAAGTCTCAATGCAGAGATACATTTGCCTAGATGCTTGCAGGGATTAGGGAGTGCTGAAAACATTTTTATATATATATTTGGTCATATATTAAATACTTTTAGTTCTGTAGTACTAGTTCACAAGTGAACAGTAGAGATTGTTGAGGTGGTGTTTTTTGTTTTGTTTTGTTGTTGTTTTTTTTTCTTTCCCTAGAATGGCAACCTTGTGGTTTGGTGACTTGAATCTTTCAGCTTCCAATTTTGAGAATTAATGGACTGCTTTTAACCTTCCCTTGAACCTTTAATATTACTAGTATAGAAGACTGTAAGAGTAGGTAAGACTCCTTTTGGCATAACTTGCATGATAGAAGCTTTTCCAATGCAGAGCAGAAATTCATAGGTAGAGAAAAAGTTTTAATTTGGCCTCTTAGGAAACTGCTTCCTGAAAGAGGGGAACTTTGCAGAAGATAGTTAAGTATGAGCTCTTGCACTGTTGCTTCAAAATACATTTAAGAACAAGTCCCCTCTTCCTGTACTACTAAAAACTAGAGAAGGAAGTGATAATTTAACTTTAAACACCTTATGCTGCTAAGCCACTTCTCGAATTAGTGGTTTTAGGTTTTTTTAATGGGTTTGGTGCCTTTTTTCTTTTTTACTTCTGATTTTTTCCAAGTGATCAAACTTCAGAATCGGGAATAAATTTCAGGCACTAATCAAAAAAGGGGTCAGATGGCCAACAGTTTCTATTCCTGCCCTCACAGAGGTGAGGTTCTCCCTTTCAGGGTAGTTTTACATATCCTTAAAACAAGATTTTGAGAAACAAATATGCTCAGAAACAAACTGAATTTTTTTTTTTTTATCCCTTTATATTATGGGATGGGCTGTGTTGCTACTCCTGGATGGATGAGTTTTGGAATGGCCATTTTCTCTTCAAGGTACTTGTTTTGTGAAGAAATTAATGTTGACATTGTGGATCTTGTTACCAAAAATTAATAGTGTTTCATGGTGAAATTTACTTGCTTTATCTGGAGACTTAATTTGTTCTTACCATGCCAATCATTTACTGGAAGCACCTTTGGGCCATACAGATGTAAGGCGTAACTTGGGAATTGCTGCTGCCAGCACTTGGACATGTCTGTGCTCTTCTTGAGAGTGTCTTCAGCCATGAATGGTTGTCTTCTGTAAATGAGCAACATGTGATCTTTAGTTATTAAAATAGACCAGAAAGCTTCTGTAAATCTTTACATTCCAGAAACGGATATTTTCTCCCCAGTGTTGTGTGGATGGTTCTGTGACAACTCTCGCTGTGACTGCTGCTCTGAATTAACCTAACTGACATTATGCATAGCCCCGCATACAGGCTTGCTGACATCAACTCTTTTGGCACATACTCAGAGGAGTAAACAAAAGACAATCAGTGTTGAGTTTGGCATAACTAGCAAGTCCACAAAACTGCCAAGTCTTTCACAATATAGTCATCCAATTAATTCTATTGATTTAGGACATTTACTTAAGGGAGTGAAATATACTGTATTTGGTCTTAAAGTTCTTCTGTTGAAGTTTTTTTGTGTTCTAGTAAACAACTAAATACATTCCTTACTTACAGTGCATTTTTCATGTTTTTTTGATGTTGTTGTTCCTTTGTAGAACAAAAATGAATTCTGAAAGCTCAGCACTTGCTGTGAGTAGTAGCCCTGCTATAGTAAACCAATGTGCCAGAAGAGGAATGGGAGAAGAAAAAGTTTGGTAAGATTTACTTCTAATTTTCTAAGAGTTTAATAGACGGCGCTACTGGGAGATGTAGTTTTAAGTAAAATAATTATTTGTTACAAAAATATTTGCATTAATTTTGCGTTGTTTAACAATAGAGAAGGAAAAGGAAATTTATTTTTTATTTCAGTTTAGAGTTTTTAGCAGGTGACCATGGGACAGGTTGTCATGGGGGTGGGTGATGGGCAATGGAAAAACTCCAGTTCAACAGTGCACCAGTTGTACTCGAGGAATCTTTCACATATGGCAAATGTCTTAATCTCCCGATGCTGTTGCTATTACTAGTAACCTGCAGTATTTTGCAGGCTTGTGGTCTCCTGGGATTTGTGCACTGGGAGAAATTAGAAAGTCAGTTTCTACTTGTCATTTTAAAAAGTGTAATCTACATGGGAGAAAAAAAAAAGCATGATGTTCCATGGTAGATGTGGACAAATGCTTACACTTAGGGGCAGTTGATGAAAATCGCCACTGCCCAGGCAAGGACTTTCTTTGGAGTTTTCATGAAGGAAACAGAGTGTTGAAAGGGCATTGAGAGTATTTCATCTGTGTTAATGGCAGTTGCTCACTGGGGTTTTAGCTATGATTTTGTTACATTGTTTATTTACCATGTAGTAAACAATTCAATAAACTCATGACAGGCAATATGGCATCCATATGGACAAAAATCTAACTTACATTGTTTTTGTAGGTTGAGAAATACTTTTGGTAAACTAAATAATTGAAGAAATAGTAGCAGATGAATGTTTCCTGATGATTACTTGTCAAGAAATCACACAGAACCTTTTTGGTGTAGTTTGTATGTAGGCTTAAATTAAGAGCATTGTAATACCAGGAAAATACTTTCTTTTTAAGTGTCTTCCAGTATTGTATTCGTAGAACACCCTCAAGGCTAGAAACAAAATCTTTGAATGAAGAAGCTGGGTGAGGAAGGCTTGTGAGCTTCTTTTCTGACTTCCAGATCTAGTGATGACTGGGGAACAGTCACATACTGTTCCTTTGTTTTTTTTCTTTTGAAAACCCTTCTTGTTGTATTGAGCAATATAATTTCATTTTCTGCATGGCATTTCTCTGTGATGATTCATGCCAATTCTTAGTAATGTTTGCTAAAACTAGAGATTGCAATTCATGTTATCAAGTATTGTGAATAAATGGTAGGATTTGTTACAAATGTGGAATTGACCTTGGAGAAGGTGATGGAAAACAGTGGAATTTACTTGTCTACTAGTTTGCAATTTGATTCAGTCATGTCTATTTTGCTCTTGCCCTCCCCCAAACTTTGTCTGTTTTTTTTTTTTGTTTTTTTTTTTAATGCTAATCTACAATATCTTTGAGTGTACATTGTTACAGCTGCTCATGTTTTTAATCGTTGCCTTCCTGCAATTCTTCATTAAATTAGTCAGAGGTTAGAACAGAGATTGTCCTCTTCTTCAGGAATTTAAAAAATATTTTTATTTCATATCCTAGGATACTTAGGAGCTCTAACTGGGAGATAAACCAGATTAATTTTCTTCAAACATGGTAAAATTGCCATGGGATTTTAGGTTCAATAAATATCCACATGCTCATCTGCAGGAGCAGTCACACTCTCAGAAGTCCTTCACTTTATCTCTGTCTGTGCTAGGCCAAGTTGTTCAGTGTGTCACTGAATTTTAGGATTGGTTTAATGCAATTTATGTAGCATTTAGAAATATTTCTGTAACCACTAGATGATTTACATTGGCTGGTTGTGTAGTCACTGCTGCAAAGTGTAATTGCTGTGTACCTCGCTCAGTAAAAGCATGAAGTGTGCATGTGTGTTCAGTTGATAACTGTAAATTGTGTTGTCTTGTCCCATTTGTTTAAACTTGGGATCTCTTAGAAGCCTTGTTTATAAAACAGAAGTCATGTCTTATTGAGCGCTAGTGAGTATTTTATAGCTCACCTGCTGCGTGATAGCCTGTTTTAGATAAAGTTGCAGTAAATACTTTGGGTATATTGTCAGGGTTGGTTTGTTTGTTTGGGTTTTTGTTGCCTTTTTTATATTGGGGATAGAATAGAGAATGAAGTATAACATGGAAATGAAGAATATTTCACTGAAGTGTATTCTCCACTTTTACAGAAGGTATTGTAACTTTATAGAGGAGAGAGTTTGCTAACATTATAGTACTAACTCATTAGAATTTGTAAGTTTGTAGACTTTAGACAGAAGATATTGTAACTTTATAGAGGAGAGAGTTTGCTAACATTATAGTACTAACCCATTAGAATTTGTAAGTTTATGAAAAGACATGCAAGAGGGAAGAATTCTTAATTTCTGTCTCTCCAAAATGCTAATGGGTATTGGAAATTCTGTGGTTTACCTACTTTGCCGATTATGACGAGGACATCTGAAGCCTTGTCTGCTTTCGTTTTGTAGAGCTGTTACCAGAAAAGAATAGAATCTGGTAGGATATTAAAAAAAAAAAAAGAAAAAAGTAAAAATCCCACCCAAAATGCAAGAAAATTAGCTAGGTTATCAAAACTCAAACTGCCGTCTGCGTTGTGGCCAGTTACATTATATAGGAGCTTATAAATTCTGCAATCTTGTTTCATCAGAGTTTTGTATCTGCACAGTTTGGTACTGCTGGAAGATAAAGTTAATTAAGTTCTCAAACTTCGCAATGCTTCACTTGCTTCTATTGCTGTTTTTTCTCCCCAACAAACACAATCAAGATTACTGCAGGAAAAGGCAGCAGTCAGTACTAGTGTAGAAGTGTGGTAACTAGAGGGCACTAGAGCAGAGTTCGTGTGTGAACCAAACGAAACTGTTCCTGGTAAGCACGAATACTGAGAAATGTAACTCATGTGAATCAATGTTCTGACCATTCACTGTCTGAGCTAGTATGGAATAGTGCTTGAACAAGTAAAGGCTTGAGAGCCTTGAAATTCTAGAAGCTACCGATTTGGCAGATTATCAGTTTCTTAATGTTGAAAATTGCAAGAAATGAACTATAGATAAGGAAGTATGTGGGAACTGTGTCAATTGATCTGTGCTTGCTGTGAAAGGAGCTGGCTGGTGTATTGCTTTCCAAAACAAATGTGCAGGGAAATTGGCAGTTTTCCAGTGTGTATTATTGTGTGTAGGTTTGTCATGTGCTTGCTCTAGACTGGATGAAAAGTTGCTAGCTGCTTCTAGTCACTGTGCTGGTGGAAAAAAATAGAAGTCTTCTTGGTTTTGATCTCTTTGTGGAGGTTGTGGTTTCAAGTCTTCACTGAAGCCTTATGCATTGCTTAGTGCTTGGCTATTTGTTTCCCTAGGCAAGGGATGTGGCATATTGTGGAACATAATAGGAACAACTTTTACTGTTGTTGTCCTTTTTCTTTATTTTTTTTAATATCACAGCCTTAGAAATGTGAATGAGACCATTTTAAGTAGACACAGGAAATAATTAATTGAGACATACCAGATTTTTTAATTGGTAAAACACTCAGGAACAAGGCTGCACAAAAGTCTGGATTTTGTAGGGAAGCTAATTTAAAACACTTTAGCCTCTCAGTTGCCTGTTCCTATTTTCAACCTTACTTGCTACCACCTCAGTTATGCCAGTACTGTATTGAACCGTTCTGTGAATTAGATTAAAAGAATTTTGATTAAAAATGGCTTTCCCCAGGAGAGAGTAATTCTTGTTGCAATAATGATATGTGTAGCCAGCCCTACAAATATTTGTTTGGTACAATTTAGAGGATGAAAAACTGCATTAAGTGTGGGCTAGGGCACACTGACCAAGGAAACCCCAGGGCTCAGTACTGGGGCCAGTTCTCATTAATATCTTCATTCATGAACTGGAGAGGGGACTTGGTGCACCCTTAATAAGTTTGCAGGTGACACTAAGCCACAAGGGAATGTTCATCTGCTCGAGTGTAGGAAGGCTATGTAGAGGGATCTGGACAAGCTAGATCAATGGACTGAGACCAATTGTATTACACTGAACAAGTGCCAGGTCCTGCAGTTGGGTCACAATAATGCCATACAAAGCTCCAAGCATGATGAAGAGTGGCTGGAAAGCTGCCCAGTAGAGAAAGACCTGGAGATTGTGATTGACAGCCAGCTGAATATGAGCCAGTGTCTGCCCATGTAGCCAAGGCATCCAACAGCATCCTGACATGTACCAGGAGCAGTGAGACCAGCAATAGTAGGGAAGTGATTGTTCCCCCTGAACATGGCACTAATGAGGCCATACCTTGAGTAGTGTGCTCATTTTTGGGGTGCTCACTACAAGAAAGACATTGAGTTGCTGTAGCAGGTCCAGAGAAGGGCAACAAAGCTGATGAAGGGTCTGAAGAAATGAGGACCAGGGGGTTCTTCAGTCTGGAGAAAGACTGAGGGGAGAGCTGCTTGCTTTTTACAAGTACCTGAAGGGAAGTTGTAGGTGGGTAGGTGTTGGTTACTTTTCACCAGTAACAAGTGAAAGACCAAGAGGAAATGGTCCAAAGTTGCACTAGGGGACAGTTAGATTGGAAGAATTTTTTTTTGTTGTTGAAAGGATTCTCAAACACTGAAACAGCCTCCTCTGGGAGAGACGTTGAGGTACTGGAATATGTTCAGAGAAGGGTGACAAAGCTGGTGAGAGGCCTGCAGCACAGTCCTATGAGGAGAGGCTGAGGGAGCTGAAGTTGTTTAGCCTGGAAAAGAGGAGGCTCAGGGGAGATCTCATTGCTATCTACAACTGCTTGAAGGGAGGCTGTTGCCAGGTGGGGGTCAATCTCTTCTGCTAGGTAACCAGCAACACAACAAGAGGACACAGACTCAAGTTGTGCCAGAGGTATAGATTGACTATTAGGAGGACGTTCTTGCCGGCGGGAGTGATTGGCACTGGAATGGGCTGCCTGGGGAGGTGGTGGAGTCACCATCCCTGGAGGTGTTTGAAAGGAGACTGGATGAGGCACTTAGTGCCATGGTTTAGTTAATTGGAAGGATTAAGTGATACGTTGGATTTGGTGATCCTAGAGGTTTTATAATCTGGTTGATTCTGTGATCCTGGAGGTCTTATGCAACCTGATTGATTCTAGGTTTCTATGTAGCTCTCTGATCGTAGTAGGGAAGTAAGCTCATGTAGCGAGAGCACTGACTTCAGTAGAACAATATGAAGCTATAAGAATGTATACTGCCAGCCTATATCACAAGAACAACGTTCTATTAGTATTTTAAAGATACTTGTTTTCTTAGAATTTAATCCCTCTTGTACACAGTATGTCACTGCAAATGAAGTTAAAACTGATACAGTGAAGATAGAAAGTTTCTTTAATATTGTGAACACCACACATTTATTTTCATTTTGCTGGGACTAACTTGTGAGTAAACTATTAGAGCAAGAGTAAGGCTTTAAAACTTTCACTGAATGAGTTACTGAAGACAATAATTTTGTTAGCCTGCTTCTAACAGCACATTAGGAGGGTGGTCTTGTTTTATGTTACAGGTGATGGGGAAAAAAAGAAACACAGAACAAAGAGGAAAAGAAATAAAAATACTGGGCAGAAAAGTCAAGACATGCAGATTTCCATTGAAAACGAACAAGTGTGCAGGGCGGGAGGTGGGGAAGCCTCAGGGTGCCCCAAATGTTTGTTAGCTGCAATTTTAAGACTTTCCAGAAAACAAATCAGGTGTTTTTATAATATTTATGTAACATATCGATTGCAATACAGTCCTTTCAGTCCGTAATTGTGCATACCGTGGCTGAGCTCTGATGTCAGTTGTGAAGCACCTTCTTACTTCTGTAGTTCTAGGCTATTAACAGCTGTTGCTGAGCTAAAGCTATTTTTAGTCAGTCACTTACTGACCCACCAGGCTTACAGTTACACAGCTAGCTTTTGGTGTGTTTGTATTTAGTACAGAGAAATGTTTCTACAGTGATCTTCTGCCCAGTGACAGCATATCAGATCACCCCCAGAACACACGGGTTATGTTCATATCTGTTGATTAGTGTTTTATCTAAGCTTTAAAATTTGGAAACTCTTAAAATTAGTTACTCCGGGGTGTGTGGTTGTTTAGTTGTATGTCAGTTTGTTTATTTTATTTGGATGTTTGGTTTGTGTTTTTTTTGTAGTGGGTTTTTTTTTGTTTGTTTGTTTAACATAGGTGATATGTAGATACTACATGATAGGTACTTAGCTTAATGCATGTGTTTTTAATCACACAACCCTTCTTCCTTAATGAAGATGGGAATAGGGTAGCTAGATTGCTGCATACTGTAGCTCAAAGACAGACAAGTATTCAAGCTGACTCCTCACTTGTGTGGGAAGTAAGGTTTCGTGACATAAATCATCATAAATCTCCTGCAGCTTTTGCCAGCTGCTAACTGATGAAGGAAGAGTTATATGTCTGGGATTAGAGTGAGAAGAGAAACAAGTTTAACCACTTTCCGTGTTTCTCCTATGTCCTCGTTCAATCAGTAGAAATGAGTCATCCTGAAGAACTGAATTAAAATGGCTCTAGTCAAGTGCAGTTTAACTGCAGATGTTTGTGATTACAGAAGGCACAAACACGTTTGGAGAATACAAGGTTACAGTGTTTGCAAAAAGGAAGTCACACCAATTGCAGATTAACACTTTAGAGAACTAGATAAAGTTGATCTTATTTGCAAGAGGCCTTGAATTATTGCACACAGGAAATGCTCTTCTTGGAAAGCCTAATATTCAGGTCAGTCAGCATAAGCTCACAATTACGAGAGGCTATTTTAAGTTGATAAATATTTGCAAAACAGATATTAAAAAAAAAAACAATCAAACAAAAAAAACCAAAACCAAGAAAAACCAAACCAGAACCTCACCTTTAGCTTACTAGTTTATTTAACATGCTCCTCTGCCCATAAAAAAGAGTAGTAGCACTGAAAATTGTTACAAAGGAATTGTGTGTATTGGGATTTTTAGCCTGAGAGCCAGTTTTTTAAAGGAGGTGGATGAAGATCCAGGAGAGCAACTTAGAACCTGGAGAGGATGACTCATATCAGCTTCTGTAGCACACCTCTAAACAATGAGAGATGAGAATGTGCTGAAATAGTTAAAGCAAGAGCAGTTGCCAACTGCTGACTTGTCTCATACACACATGAAATGAGCTTTGTAACTGAAGAAAATGTGCCCCGGAGGCAAATACAAGTTTAAACACATGTTCAGTCATCATGTCTTATGAAACTGGGTATGGATTACATTTCCTGGATGGGATAAAAAAGAATCCTGATTGCTGCCTAAAGAAAGGGTTCAGTTTAGGTGTGCGGGCCCGAATCTCAATCCCACAAGATGGCAGGCTTGATCCGAAGTTCAGGAAGGCTGTTTTCTCAGTCTGATAGAAGAGCAAGTTGCTCTGGATATTGAACTCACTGCTGCACCTCCGGTTTGTGGTTATTCTCCTTTCCCCTTCCTATCCTGCCCATTTCTTTATTTAGGGGCTGCACAACAAGCTCTGGGCAGAGATGAGAGTCCCTAGATAGACACCTAGATAAAGGTGTCATCTGCAATTTGTATGTGATCATTTTTTCTTTAGGTCACTTCAAATAATTCATATTAGTATTACACCTCTGGAGACTTCTGTTACGTGCTTGACGATGTCTGTGTATTCTACCTGCTTTTTCACTATTATGTGTGTCTCGTAGCTGTTAGCGTAGGGAGTTAGGACAAGCATTTCTGAAATACCTAATTGAGTCCAATTTGGCGTCAAGAAGTTTTTATCCCAGTAAAAGGTAACACTTTCTCTAGGCTGCTGTCAGTGGTATTTTGTTTATGAATGTGTCTTAGTGAACAGGCTGGTGCCATGGCTTTTGTACTCTGACGTACAGGTAAGTGGAATGTTCACAAACAGTGTATAGGGGGAGCAAAATACATTTAGTTTTTAAAGAGCTGCAGCATGTTTAAGAAAACAAAACAAAAGCGAACACCTTTTTATTTTTTTAGTTACTTTGATGTAGGAAAGGAGTATAAAAATGTATCAGTCCACCGATCTTGAAAGGTCTCTTTTTTCTTTCTTCCTGGCAGGGCACATTGGTGAAATCCAGAAAAGATATTTAATAAAAATGAATGCAGCTTTGAACTTTGTGGCAATCATTATTTTGTCTAGAACAGCAGTCACTGGCATGAGAAGCCAAGTCTGTACAGCTTGATGTTAAGATCCAAGTTTTCTCATTTTGGCTTGTTAAGATTTGTTATTTTTACCTCTTTTTTTTCCCCTCTGTGGATGGGAGAAGTGCATGCTGGCAGGGTGGTCAATAACACAGGCATGGTGATTGGGCTTTTGGATCACCAATGTAAATAATGTAGAAGGAGGCCTCAGCATCTCTGACATTTTGGTAATTTACAAGTTCAAGTTACTATTATAGCAGATGAGAACTTAAGTGCAATCTTGCAAACATAGAATAAATGCATTTGCATAGATTAGAACAAGGATGGAATATGTCATTTGTCTTTAGGGGGGAGTTGTCTGCTGTAGAGCCTCATCTTCTCATTCAGCTATATTGCATCTTGCTATGTTTTGTTCCCCTTCTCTGCAACTTCATTAAAAAAACACAGAAATTGCAGAAATGATAGAAAATTCTATTTGCAAAATATGAAGCATGTGAACAAGTAAAGTAAAGGAAATCATTCCCTTTGCTCTTTTACAGTCTACTACAATAATGGTAAAAATAACTCATGACAATAGCAAATAGTGAGAAGAGAATTTTAACGTTTTTAGGTTAACTTAATTGCCTTTATTTCTGTTTCTCTACCAAAAACATTAACTCTAGCTAAATGAAATACACAGTTATATGTTACTTGAATCATAAACAATAAGCATTTAATATATACAGGAAATCTTACATGATGTAGTAGCAGAGCTTCTAACTATATGAGTCACTGGACTACTCATTACCAGCATCCCCCAGAATCGTCCCTCAGGCTGCACCATTAGAGCTGTTTTAGCACATTGGTGTATTTGATGTGCATACTGTGCACTGGTAGGAAAAAATGCTCTAAAGATCTCCTTCAGATGGGTTTGATCTTCATCTGCTGTGTATAGTATTATGACATCTGAGCAAGGGTGTCTTGAGCTAGTTAACAGAGGAACAGGGAGAGGTTTTCCTATTTCTGTTTAGAGAGGCTGCAGGATACGACATTAAACAGATGATTCTGGTAGTACTTACGGAGAAGTTCATATGAAGTTGACTTGTTTCTTTAGTGTAATTTTTTTACTGCTGATTAGTACCATCTCCATTACCTGTTATCAATGCATGAGCAACAATTAGCCCTCCAAGGACCCTTACTCATTGTGTGCAGCTGCTTGCCACGTCAGTTAAGTATGCCAGTGTGTTTCAAAACACGTAATTTCCACAATAGCTAAAATTCTCCAAAACTTCATAGCAGTTGTGTATCTTGCAGACTTCATTATAAATATATTGTCACTGTCACCTTTATGACTATGGAGTTTTTCTGTTGAGTCTTTAACTGGAGTACAAAAAAGTTGTCTACAGAGGTAAAAGCTGATATTAATCTACTTGCCACAATCCTTTCAGTTGTTTGGAGACTTTTCTTTTCTTTTCTTTTTTTTTTTAATTTTTCTTGTTTGTACCCAAGAATCAGTGTAATATTTTCGGATTTGATTTTAAGCAATATCTGTCTGGAGACCTCTAACAAAATCTTCTTTGCTTGGTTAACAAGAGTTCATATTCTCCTTTGGCTGGTACCTTTTACCTTTTACTGTTCAATAGAGGCACCTGTGTTCAGTGGAGCATGCCAGGATTTGTTGCATTCCACTGTAGGTGTTTTAGGCTAATTTAGAAAAAGCAACAACTCTTAAGTCCCCTGAACAACTTCAGTGTTAAACAAACAAAGTTCTCCAAGTAAACTGCAATAAAATGGGTAAGTAAATACATATAAACTGTAGAGTAATATAAACTTCTACATAGCCCTTTGAAACATCTTGATTTTCTGGGTGGGAATACATGCACATGCCTGTTAGAAATGGGTCTGCAACAATTAAAAAAAAATGTTAAGGCAAAAAAGCAAATGCCAGTGAATTACCATTGCCAACCATCTGTTTCCTGTATGCTTACTCTGCTTCTCTTTCAGAGATTCTTGTCCGTGTTCATGATTCCTTTTCACTAAGACTCCAGTATCTGTTCCTATAAACACTCTGTCACTATTTTATACACATGTTCAACATGCAGTGCAGTTTTGCTTCTGGTGAATAGGCTAATACTAATAACAAGACAGAAATGTTTTTTCTCACCAAATAATATATGGTTACATATTTTTAGTTAATTCTCTGACTGTAGAGGGAGCTGGTGATTAGTTTTCAAGGAAAACAAACAGTGTTTCTAAGGGAACATTTAAACATTGTAGTATTTGAAAACAAAAGGTCAGAAAGGAAAGACTGATTTTCAACTTGGTCTTTCCTTTTAGGGACTAGGAGGCAGGCTGGAAATTGTGTGAATTGGTTAAATAAACTGCATTTTTCCGTGGGTCCTGCAAATTTCTGTAGGTAGCATTGTAAGAAAGGATAATTTGAACATAGAAGTGTTTTCAGTTTGCAAGATGAAAACATTTGGTGCAAATCTCTCAGGAAAGACAGCATTTCTGTCCTGAGGTGCCATTACATTGCTTTAAAACTGCACAGGGAAATTCCTTAGCTACATCTGTAGATTGATTTTCTTCTGATGAGGTAAAGAAAGCCTGGGCTAATAGTAGTAGCTCCTATTAAGGACATTATTCAATAAGAATATGTAATAAAAACAAGTATGCTGTAAAGTATTGAAAAATACCTCTAAATGTTTCAGACTATCCACTTAACATTGGTTACTATTAAGACCACATATTTTGGGCTTTTTTTTGTAACTTGAAACTTCAATATCATTGTAAGAAGGATAAAATAAAATTCAGAAAAATGAACCTGATCTATCAGCAGGAATATAGGTACTCTGTTTCCTTCTCTGTTGTCTTCTATGTCATGTTTTGCACTCGGTGGTGAAGACTAGAAGCTAACCATGTTTTATTAACTGTCCAGTTCCTTATGCCTCCATTTAAAAAAGTGAGTTGAATTACTATTCTACTTTTGAGTGTGCACAAGGTTTTGTTTCAAAGACTCTAACTGTTGTATGTGACCAGATTTTACTTATTTTGTTAGTTTAAAAGACACTCATTTTAATAAATGGAACTCCCTTTAACATACTGTTACAGTTTTATTGCTGAAATTTTGTTAGATATGTTCACATCCAAAACTTTATATTGCTGCTCTACAATGCACAACTCAAAGGAGCAGAGAAGTTATAACGGAGCATGCTGAGGCAGGTTTCCTTCACTTTTCTATCTGTAGTTTTTCTAACAGAGCTGTAAGTGAAGTCACAGTAAATCAACTACAGGGAAAGCGATGATAAGCTTTTATTGTACCTTTCTATGTAGCACTCCTTCTGTCCCATCCATCAGATTTCTTAAAGGTCTTTTTGGGTTTATCTTCCCTCGGATATCCTCCTTTTTCTGAAATAACAACTGGGCTAGGGAACTCTCATCTTTCTCTCCTGTGCTGTGATGACATGAGGATGCTCCATAACAAATCAGAAAATAGTGGGGAGTGTCCACCAAACTCAATACTAACAAAGAAGGAGGCAGGAAGAGAAATTACGATTTAGGAGGCTAAGTTAGTTTATCAGTAAACATTGACATTTATTTACTAAACCTGCTGACTTATTATTCTTGAGATAACTGAATTATAGTAAACCCTACCAACTCTGGCTTTGCAGTCTGCCAGACTATGATCTGGTGAAATTTACTCAAGAATCCAGTTAATCAGTGGTGGTGCCTGTTGTATAGCATCTTCGTCATCAATTCCTGTAAGACACAAAGCTATCTCATGTTTGTTGGACATCATATAGTTAATACAGAGATTAAATCATAGCTCATTTTCATGGTCTTTCTTTTCTATGATAAAAAATTACTTATACCTCTTCATGTTTCTTATTTAATCTGCAGCCCCTGTGGTGGAAGCCAGCATTTTTCTGGTCACGTGTTCTGTATATGAGTAGTTAATTGTTTCTTTAGTTAATTTTGTTTCACCAGAGGTTTGACATTAATCATGAACTTTTATTCTGATTTGTGTTAATTATATTTGGAAGATGTTGAAAATGTATTTTAGATATGCATATACATATATATTCAGCACTTACAGCTTGATTTAGGGGGAAAAAAAGGAAAGATGAAACATGGGAAGAGAGGAACCAAAAGGGAAGGTTCTCACGTGTATTACAACGAGCTCCATAGTTACACCCATCTGTTCAGAATTTTTTCATTTTCTGTTTACTATATTAGAAGAATTGTGAGGAAACTGAATGTCTTTTGTTGTTGCATACTGCCAAGATTTTGTATGTAAGTGAGAGAGCCTGCAATAATTCACAGAAAGATCATAGGGCACAGAGACAGGAAGGTAACAGCATCACAGGTCTCTGTTTTGTGCAGCAGAGGGCTGTATGTACCAACAGACTGTGAATAGATGGTTAGTGGTTTGGCTTTCTGGGAGGACTGTTGAGTGACTACATAAGGTAATTTCATGTATAATTTTTTTAAAGTAGTTTGAAGTCTTAGACTTCTCTCACTAGTGTTTGTCCTTTGTTTTGAAGGACTTAATATTGTAAGACTTGGTGTCATGGTAGTTTTTCAATATCTGTATTAAGGAATTGAAAGGGTAAATTTTTCTAGCACCTGAACCATTTCTTTTTTTCCTCTTTGAAGGTTATTCCTGTATGGTTTTGCTCTTAGTGTATGCTTAGTATGCTGTGCATGTGAGACTAGATGTTTTTGACTGGCAGTGTCTGTAAGTGTGCTTTGCGTAGTTTTCTCCTGTCAATCTGAGGTATCTTATACAGCTTCTAAACAGCCTATTTACAACAAAATGGCTCTGAAACGTCCCCTTATTCTATACACTGCAGTTGACAAAAGAACTCTGGTCATAAACAGGATAGTGGTACCTTGTATTCCCCTATTAATCTGGCAACTTGAAGCAGCTGGCTGTGCCCTCCATGAGGAATGCTCTTTGTGAATGCTAATGCTGTTTGTTTTTTTCCAATTAACAGTACAGGCAGGATGTAGTTATGTTTTTCTCCTGCCATGATCTTGCCTCAAGCCTTTCAGCAACTGAGTTTTACCTACAGAAACATGTAATTGTCACAAAGGATATGTAGGAAGATTGCTAAAGGACTCCAGAACTGGCAACAACTTGTTCTGGATTCTGAATCTCTGGTGTCCTTATTAAAGAAAGTATTATTTCCTTGCATATTTCAGCTTTAGCTTTTTTAATCAGTGGTTAAAATGTTGGGGGTTTTGCCCATCAAGGAATCCATGACTATCTCTTTTGCCAAGTTATGGGTTGTCTCAAAAACTGTTGGAGCCATCACGAGACCACAGCTGACTTAGGGTTTTGCGTCTACTGGGTAGAGCAATGAGAGGATAGTTACTAGTGTGGTGAAACAGGCAGCAGTGTTTCTTCTGAGTAAACTGCTAACCCTTTTCCTCAACCTAATGTATTAGTTTAGAAATCGCTTGGGTACTAAAAATTTTGGTGCTACAAAGGAAAGCGTGGGATCGGTATGGATGTCTGTTGTCCTGCTTTCTTACAAACATCATGAAATGGAAATTTTGACAAAGCACCTGGATTGCCTTGGTTGCCAGTGCTAACTTGTAGGAAAAGAAGATCAGTTAGTCAACATACCCCCTATTTATTGCAAAGTCAAATACTTAGAGTTTCTGGTTCTTTATGCATTGACTTCATGCACTTGGAGATTTCTGTAAGGAAGGAGGGGTTTTCGTGTGAAGCTGTGGTAAATGTGTCAAAACACCCACTTTGGTGCGTGTTACTGCCTGTGAGATGTTTTAATCTGGTGTGCAAAGATTTATGCTCCTGATGCCAGAGCATGCTTACAGTAAATGTCTCCTACAGTAATTTAATACATTAATATCATCTAGCAATCAGTTAAATATCTTATGCATGACAGAGTGAATTTGTGTTTGCTGAGGCTTTTGCTCACAGTAGAACTCATTCATTTTTACTAGTTTACTGCAACCCTACTTACATTCTATTAGAGCAAAGATGTAATTGCAGCTTAGAGACAGCTGCAAGATACTGTAATGCTTCTTTTCTGCACCTCTCTTTCACAGTATAGTCAAGTACTGCGGTTTAGATGTAATTTTTTTCTATTGCTAGTCAGTTTTAATTTTTTCTTTTGAGAACAGCCACCTTATATTATGAACTTGGGGTAGAATCATTGTGCTGGGTTATAGTGGATCCCTTCCCCAGTAAATTCACTACAACACAGAGTTTTGGCAAGTTGGAGAAAAAAATGAAATTGTATTTTTGTACAAACATGACAGTATAAGAAGAATAAACTACTACAGAAATACAACAACCTTAAGGAAGATGGGGAAGGGGTCAAGCTGCAGCAAAGCAGCAGCCAAAACATTGGTGGGGGAAGATAGCAGCAGGCACAGTAGAAGCAGAAACGGGAAGACACAAGTTGTGCTTCCAGACATCAGCTTTTGATGCTGCAATGAAATTATATTAACTTATCCATTGTTGCCATTTTATGGCCTATCCCAAGAATGTTCACTTCTTTACTCAGAGACTCCAATACTCTTCCACTTCTAAGATTCTCTGTTCCCTATTTTTTTTATGTCTGACCTAGAAATCCAGCTCAAACAGCCACAATCATTGCACTTCTTTTCCCCTGAGTAGTTAATTCATTATGATAATTCAAAGAATCCACTTTACATAAATCTGGAACAGGTTGCTCAGGGAGGTGATGGAAGCCCCATCCATGGATGTTTTTAAGGCCAGGCTGAATGGGGCTCTGAGCAACCTGATCTAATGTAAGGTGTCCCTGCCCATGGCAGGAGGATTGGCACTGGGTGATGCTTGAGGTCTCTTGAACAAAAAAGTTATCACAAATTTTGAGTTGAAACAACCAACCAAAACCCCCTCTCCCCAGCTTTTATCTTTCTCTGTAAGACATAAGGAGGAGTGGTAGCTGGAAGTTATGAAACCATTTACTTTGCTTTTCAAGGTACCTAGAAAAGTCAGTTTTGCAGAAAGATGTGCATGTGTGGTTTAAAGAAAGACTAGTTTCCTCAGGAAATGGCATCTGACTGTGCTATCTGTGTCTTGCCAGTAACTTTTCAACCCATTGCCCAGTTTAGTTTTTGAAAAGATATAAAAAATATCAAAGCAAATAAACTCTGTTTTTATGTAATTGTGTTTGGGTGGAAGTGAGAGACCTGATTTAATACCACAGTCGTGAGGAAGGATGCTAGAATGTAGCCATTTTATATCCTTCTGAGGAGCCTACCAGCAGATGAGCTGCTCTGCTCTGAGCTCACCACAGCCTTTGTATGGCAAGAGTGTAACAGAGACCATGAGAGACAGTGTGCTGAGATACAGGATGAACCACAGGGCCTGCTCCACAGGAAACCAGTCGTCATTAGCTGTGCCCCTTGTGGAGTCTGTTGGGGTGAATGTGTGGGAGCTAAGAGGTGGTGTCTGCTTGCAGGAAGATGATGCCTCTGCTGATACCATGTGTACTTGGTGCTATACCTCTGTTCTTTACATTCTGATCTGTATCAGTAAGTCATGTGCTGTACACAGGACGTGGCTGCTGCTTCACTTAATTTTGGTGCTACCTTATTCTCTTAGGGGTGAGAAACTGGTTCCTTATCATTAATCTTTACCCTTAACAAAGAGCCCATACTGAGCATCAGACTGGCTGGGCTTAGCTCTCCATGTTCATTACTGTGCCACTGTTTCCAAGCAGTTGACTCATCACGTTACTGCACACCTATTCTTTCTCAGTTTGAACTTGTCAAGGTTGGAGATCTGTCTATAGAGCTATTAGACAAATAATACTGTCAATAAATCTTGCATCATCATTAAATTGTTTAATGCAAAAGATGTCCCTATGGGGCTACTAGACTGCAGTCAGCAATTGAGCACCATGCAGCTGCTTGCTTGTTTCTCCTCCCCACCTGTAGTGGCATAGGGGAAGACCATCAGAAAAGGAAAAGTGGAACTCAGATGTTGTTAAATAATTGGAATAAAATGTAGTGAATGGAATGGAAGATAGCAAAAAAAAAAAAAAAATTATATACCTCAAGAAACACAAGTAAGCAATTGCTCACCACCCACTGATTAATGCTTAGCCAGTCCCTGAGCAGTGTTTAACTTCCAAACAGTTCTCCCCAGTTTATCTATTAAGTATGATGTTCTGTGATATGGAATATCCCTTTGGCTGTCAATATCACCTGTCTTGACTGTACTCCCTCGTGGCTTCTTATGCATCTCTTTCTGGCACAGTATGGGAAATTGAAATGCCCTTGACTGAGGATAATAACTACTTAGCAGCAATTAAAACATCAGCCTATCAGCAATGTGATTCTCGTATTAAAGCCAAATAACAGCACTGTTCCAGCTAGAAGGATGACAATTATCTCTATCCCAGCCCAAACCAGGACAGAAGAGCATTGGACGATGTCAACTCTACTCATACCAAATTTTCATGGAACAGCTTTTTTGATGCATTTAGAAATGAAAGGTGCTGTACCAAAAGCAAGATGTAATTTTATTGATCAGGAGATACAGTGTGAGAGACTGGAAAATATCTAACAGCTTGGCTAAGGAAACATGTTTCACATACCCAGAAGAAGTAGGACCATTATCATGCCTGACAAATTTGGTGGCTTTTTATGATGTAGTCACAGCTGCAATGGACAGGGGAAGGCGACTGACGTCATCTACCTAGACCTGAGTAAGGCATTCGACTCTGTCCCACATGACATCCTGGTCACCAAACTGGAAAAGCACAAACTGGATGGGTGGAGCACTCACTGGATAAGGAATTGGCTGGATGGTCGCATGCAGAGGGTGGTGATCAATGGCACAATGTCCACCTGGCGACCGGTGACAAGTGGTGTTCCTCAGGGGTCAGTGCTGGGACCAGTGCTCTTTAACATCTTTGTCAGTGATATGGACAGAGGAATTGAGTGCACCCTCAGCAAGTTTGCAGATGACACCAAGCTGTGTGGCGCAGCTGACTTGCTGGAGGGCAGGGATGCCATTCAGAGGGACCTGGACAGGCTGGAGAGGTGGGCCCAGGCCAACCTCATGACGTTTAACAAGGCCAAGTGTAAGGTCCTGCACCTGGGTCGGTGCAATCCCAGGCACAGATACAGGCTGGGTGATGAATGGCTGGAGAGCAGCCCTGAGGAGAAGGACCTGGGGGTCTGGGTCGACGAGAAGCTCAACATGAGCCGGCAGTGTGCACATGCAGCCCAGACAGCCAACCGAGTGCTGGGCTGCATCAAGAGAAGTGTGGCCAGCAGGGCAAGGGAGGTGATTCTCCCCCTTTACTCTGCTCTCGTCAGACCCCACCTGGAGTACTGTGTGCAGTTCTGGAGCCCCCAATACAAGAAGGACATGGAACTGCTGGAGCGGGTCCAAAGGAGAGCCACGAAGATGATCAGAGGGCTGGAGCACCTCTGCTATGAGGACAGGCTGAGAGAGTTGGGGCTCTTCAGCCTGGAGAGGAGAAGGCTTCGAGGAGACCTTATAGTGGCCTTCCAGTATTTGAAGGGAGCCTACAGGAAAGCTGGGGAGGGACTATTTACACGGTCTAGTAATGTTAGGACGAGGGGGAATGGGTATAAGCTGGAAGGGGGGAAATTTAGACTGGATGTTAGGAGGAAGTTCTTTACAGTGAGGGTGGTAGGGCACTGGAATGGGTTGCCCAGGGAGGTGGTGGATGCTTCCTCCCTGGAGGTGTTTAAGGTCAGGCTGGATGAGGCCTTGGGCGAGCTGCTCTAGTGGGAGGTGTCCCTGCCTGTGGCAGGGGGTTGGAGCTGGATGATCCTTGAGGTCCCTTCCAACCTAAACCATTCTATGATTCTATGATTCTATGATTATGTACCCATCAGCCTGGTTACTAACAGTAGTTCTGATATCAGTGACCATAAAGGGAACAGTCAATAACTTTCCTTCATCATTGATCAAACCAACAGCTGTTTAATTTCTTTCCTTGTGGTTTATGACTCTCTTCAGCTGCTGTAGTTAATAGGAATGTTGTCCTCGTGTTCTCGTGCTTTCTGTATTCGGGTTGAAAAATTCTCTTCACTTGGTTTTGTAATTAGTAAGCCTTTCAGTTTTTTATCATGAAATACTGCAAAGTATGTCTGTTTCAAAAACCTATTATACCTCTTTGAAACACAAATACATTTGCTGTCAGCAGGAGTAAGAGCAAAGGTAAGCATATCCTAATTTGAAGGGATGGCTTTAAAAGAAGTTTCAGAGGAAAAATCATAGTGGTGAATATCTTGGAAAAACTGGAAAGCTGGTGAAAATGCAAAATGAAACAGTGTGCAATTCTGCAACTGTTAACATTTAGCAGTGTAACAAAATCCAGCAGCTAATGAGTCTAAACCACTAGGTTTCTGCATGTCTGAGTGAATCTTCTACCGTATCTTATAAAGTTGTTGCAAATCATGGAATATTTTCATGGAGAAAGAAAGAATATTGTACTAGCTTATGTGTGATAAAAATGTCATATGTCAATATATGCAAGGGCAAATAGCCACAAAAAGTTTATTTCTTTGAAAGAAAATAATCTCTGGCAAACTTATGTTATTTTTTTTTTTTTAATATAAGTTACTGGATATTCTTTATGGTTTCAAAAATAACTGTGGAAAAACTTTTAGAGTTTCATATACAGCTAAAATTAGTGTGGTTAGTGTATTTATGATTGAAGAGACTAGAAAATAGAACTTGTGAATGGTAGCAGAAGAGACAAGTGAACATTTTCTTCCTCGAGTTGATTATTTTTATTTTTGTTTCAAATGGAGCTTTAATGCCACAATAGTTTCAACAGGTTTTACTTCATTGCATTCAGGGGTTTCTATAGTAATTACTATGGCAACACTGATGCAGAAAATGTTCCCACAGGAACCCAGCTGTGAATAATAACTAACAACTGAAAACATTTTTCTTCTGCATCTCAGGTTAAATATCCCTTCAGAAATGATGTAAGCAGTGAAATGTGTGGGCTTTTTTGCTTCCATAATAGGAAGTCATTCTGCTATATAAAAATCCAGATATTATGAAGGGAGTGTTTGGTTTCAGACTATATACAACTGTTGAACATATTGCTACAGTATCATCCCTGAGACCAATGAAGAGTATTCCAAACTTTAGATGCAAAATTTTATGCAGGCTTCAAATTTAAATACTGCTAAGAAACTATCAGTGCCAAGCATGTCATGCAAAAATCTTCTGTTCAGAAATTACAACCTAGCTTTTGTTAACAATGCTACTTGTTATGTAAATGGGTTTACATAATTCTTGACCACCTTCCGACCTCTTTGAGGTGAAGATCGAGATTACGAATGTCATGTGGTAGAAGAGGTCAGTGTTTGTTGACTTCCCTGTCTATTTATAAATAGCCTTCAAAAACTCTTCTGACTTTTTGTAGAAATAAATCAGTGTTTGTATTAAACAGAATATCCTGATGTCAGAAGATGCAGTACTTACTGAAACTGTTTGTTTTTAAAGCTAGCTCTCCTTGTACATGTAAACTGGCCTTTGTGCATGCAGTTGCCTTATTTTTTATTTATTTCACTTTCATTCAGAACAAAGGGGAAACCAATCTGGTGTTTATGATACGAACAAACTTTTAAACTTGAAAGCATCTTAGGGCTTGATTTGGCAGCTTTACTGTCAGGGTGTAAGACAAAATTCTTGTAGAGCTCAGGGCACTTACGGCCACAATGAAAAGTCCTAATGAGTTATATCATGTGCTAGTTCAAAGCTAGCTAGAATGTTTTGGAGAGAAGGACTAGATCATAGGCTGAGAGCCGGCTGAGTCTAGTCTGGGTGGTTTCTAAAGTGTGGGGGGACAGGGGACACCCAAACCACCACATATCAAATTAGAAAGACACTGCTAATTCTTTTCAGAGTTTACAAAAAATATATTACAGCTAAATAACAGAATTGCTTTATTAAATGAGGAGAAAAGAGTTTTCTAAGTATAGAGGGCTTATGGTTGCTGTTACAGGTATTTTTTTGCAACTTAATAGGAATTACTGTGCAGGTAGAAATGAAGATGAACTGAATGAAATCACTATTTGTTTTATTTTGGTTTCTGCAGTGTACAATCCACTAACAATGTGAGTGGGACTTCTACAATTGAAAATGCGTTTTTCAATCTAACTGTTGTGGAGTTTGCCTTTATGACTCGTATCCACATATCAGTTTTGCTTTAAACTTTGTGTCAGGGCCTCTTGTAGTTCGCTTCAGTGCGTGTAACATAAATGAGTAAACAAGTTAAACATACTGGCAGCTTATTGAAGAAAACCACTTATATCGGGTACATGACTACTAAAAAATGTTTGCTTGTCTACAGATGTTTCAGCTGTATCTTAAATATTTTGTTCAGTATGGTTGTATTTATTGTACCTATTGATCTTCGCAATCTAGCAAACTGGAAGTGTTCTTTTCCAGGTTTCATATTTCCCTGAAAGAAAAAGGTGTTTTGTTGAGTGCATACCTTTAAAAAAAGCATCCAAAGAAAAATAAATCAATAAAATAGTCCTGAGTTGTCATACATGAAATTTCCCAGTAAAAATCTCTAGAAGTGTGAAAAGATGGTTTGAAACAAGCTGAAGCTTTTCCTTCAGACCTGATTTGAATATTGAAACTCATCCCTATTAAAATTTTGTAATTGAAAAGTTAATTAATTCCTGACCTCTTTCACTTCCTAATACTCTATTGTTTGTTTAACGGACAATGTTTAAGCTATGGTAGAAGTTTCATTGTCCATGTTTCAGTTATGCCACAGTAAAATGCTTGTGTCTTTAACAGAGTCCCTAACTTTTGGTGAGATTTTTATATCTGAGATGCTGAACTACATTTGAAAAAGTAACTAGGTGGAGTTTGCCAGGACAGCCTGCAATCCTTCAGGCATGGCAGAGGGCAGAACTAGTAGAGACCTGAAATTAGGTGGTATAATTTGACGACTTTGAGGAGGTGGTTACTGCGCACTGAAGCTAAGTCGTTGGCATTACATATGCTTGGAGAAATGTAGTTTATTTGCTCTACTGGTGAAGAGGTCTGTTACAATGTCAAGATGTTCTGGTCTGTCTGCATTGAAATGACAGGAGTGTATTTTGGCACTCGACGTAAAACATTTCTTCATGCATGAATAATCTGTCTCAGTGAAATACTATTCTGAAAATTTCAATTCTCTGTAACTGATCACATTTAGTAAAAGGAAGTTTCTGTCCTTGACAGACTGGCTTAGTGTCATGTCTTTGAGAACAAAGTGTGAATAGTGTCATACAGCACTGGTTAAGAGGTGTGCGGTTTTTCACTTTTCAACACAGAGTAGTGTTTAATCAGTTATAGGACTCAAAATGATCTTATTTAACATTTTTGTTGCAAACCTACCTTTTTGGCCTTTTCAGGTGAAATAACAGGCTACAATGCAGAAAAAAAAGTTACAAATAAAGAGGTAAGGAAATAGCAGTACAGGAATTTTAATATCTTGGATTGGATTGACTTGTCCCCCAGTGTTACTTCTTTTGAATAGTGTTGCCCTCTTTATTAAGTCATGATCGTTCTAAATCCCTGTTAGCAAACCGTGGCTTCACAGGAATTCATGTTTACATTAAGAAAGAGAGATAGATGATATGAATCCAAACAAAGTATTTTCAGAAAACACCCATTTCCTTTATCAAGAACCTGATGTGATGGTACTTGAATGATCATTTTGAGGCTGTGAAGTAGCTTATAGGCTGGTAGTATAAGCTAACTGAAAATGCTGTTTGGTTGGATTTCATGACCTGATAATAAATGGCTTGTCTGCTTTTCCTGGGTGAACGTTTGTGTTGATACTGTAAGCAGTATGTACCAGACCTTGCCTAAACAAAGTGGATTACCCAGCCTTAGGCTCTCAGTAAGAGCTTTTATTTTGAAAACAAAAAGAAAAAGACTTCATTCTGTTTCCTTCACCATGAATATTGTGAGGTTTTTGTGCAGCAGCTTGCCTTGTCTGATGCTGTCATGAGGGGGGCTATTTAAGGATTACTATTGGATTTTTTTTTCCTCATAGACTCTTATCTTGACTGCTGAATAGAGGGTGGAGATGAGCAAACCTTTCTTTTTAATGAAGAGTTGTTCCCTTTGTAAAGAATTCAGCATGTGTCTGTCAATACAATACTGGGATAAGGCAATGCCTGAAAATTAATGAACATTATTGTCATTTCTTCTTGGTATTATTGAAAAAATACAGGAACATTTCTAGCCTGTACATTTGAAAGTGAGCCAGTGAATAATCTTTCTAATCTTAGCTTTTACAGTATCCAGGAAATGGTGATATTTTGTTACAGAAACATAATGCAGGAGTATCTTCTCATCCTCCCAGCATTAATGCAGCTTTGTCAAACAGCAGAAGTGCCTGCATCCTCCTGTTAGCCAGTGACAAGGCGGATGCTTTATAGTGATGTATATTAGATATAACTTATTGCATTACCTTGCAGTAGTTACAGATGAAGAAATAAGTAATGTTTAATGATTAAAATTAAACTTGTATTTCTCCAGAGGATGAAATTGTTACATCATTAGGAATATCTGATTTTTAGATCAAAGTGTAGAACTTTACTTGGCCTTTAGATTTTTTTTCCCTTTTTCATAAAAATCAGTATTTTTTACTGAAAACTAATCAAGTGTGAAAATGAAAACAAAAAGGCATTTTGTAGCTTCTTTTGGGTTTTATTAGTGATGGGATATTTTGTGGTGCAGTGCACAGATTCATAGTATAAATAAATCTGTTCTGAAGAAAACATGGGAAAAGAGTAGGTGTGGAACAGCTTACTAGTACATGAACCTGCTGCAGTGATGCAGGCTTTCATCTGTGTGTATCCAGATTCACAACGGCTATTTTTCTTTCTTAATACGTTTATGACACATAGTTCATTACAGTAGGACAGTAAAAGTTCATGTTAGTATTCAGGAAGTCAGCTGAGGTAGTAAAATTCAGTCATCTGTTTTTCGTTTGGGGCATATTTTTGTCTTTCTCAAGGTAGTGAGTGTTCAACCTTGCTCATCTAAGAACTTTTCCCTCCCTGTACCCTCACTCCAATTATAGAATTAGTGCTTCAGGGTGGAAAGGATCTTAAAGATAATCTAGTTCAAACCTCATGACGTTTAACAAGGCCAAGTGTAAGGTTCTGCACCTGGGTCGGTGCAATCCCAGGCACAGATACAGGCTGGGTGATGAATGGCTGGAGAGCAGCCCTGAGGAAAAGGACCTGGGGGTCTGGGTCGACGAGAAGCTCAACATGAGCCGGCAGTGTGCACATGCAGCCCAGACAGCCAACCGAGTGCTGGGCTGCATCAAGAGAAGTGTGGCCAGCAGGGCAAGGGAGGTGATTCTCCCCCTTTACTCTGCTCTCGTCAGACCCCACCTGGAGTACTGTGTGCAGTTCTGGAGCCCCCAACACAAGAAGGACATGGAACTGCTGGAGCGGGTCCAGAGGAGAGCCACGAAGATGATCAGAGGGCTGCAGCAGCTCTGCTATGAGGACAGGCTGAGAGAGTTGGGGCTCTTCAGCCTGGAGAGGAGAAGGCTTCGAGGAGACCTTATAGTGGCTTTCCAGTATCTGAAGGGAGCCTACAGGAAGGCTGGGGAGGGACTATTTACAAGGTCTAGTAATGTCAGGACGAGGGGGAATGGGTTTAAGCTGGAAGAGGGGAGATTTAGACTGGATGTTAGGAGGAAGTTCTTTACAGTGAGGGTGGTAAGACACTGGAACAGGTTGCCCAGGGAGGTTGTGGATGCTTCCTCCCTGGAGGCATTTAAGGCCAGGCTGGATGAGGCCTTGAGCAGCCTGCTGTAGTGGGAGGTGTCCCTGCCTGTGGCAGGGGGTTGGAGCTGGATGATCCTTGAGGTCCCTTCCAACCTAAACCATTCTATGATTCTATGAATCCCCCTTCCATGGGCAGGGACACGGGTAGTTAAGTGTGCTTAATAGCAAACCACCATAAATAGCTGATTAATGTCGTTATGCTTTGGGACAGATAATGCACTCTTTAGTAACTCTAATAGGCACTTTAAAACATTTGGTGCATACTCTACTTTTCATGTTACTTTCACTTACCTATTGTAGTTATATAACTAAACTACAACAGAGTAAAGGTTGCGAAGAAAAGCTCCATTGATGTATTCTGGGAGACATGGTAATTTGGTGTCTAAACATTGTACGTGTAATGTGCATTAAAATGTATTTAATATGCAATATTCTGATTCTCTTCTGGTACAATTCCCACTGATACTGAGTTGGACAGACCAAGAAATCAATTTAACTTTTGGATCGTGGAAGACCAAATTGAAAACTATTAATGAGGTCTTGTTTTGTTACTTGCGGTGTAGTTGAGAACCACCACATACATTTAACTTCATTTTAATTTAGGGATGTGTTTAGCTGCAGAGAGCTGGTTTAGAATGTTAGCCATAAACAGTTTATGAGTATATTTAGCCAAGATTGTTTCTAGTTATGGGAGCGGTGACGTTTCTAAAGTAGTCTTTCAGTAAGACAGTAGATCAGTACTTTGCAATTTTGGTGTCTTAGTAAATTTGAGAGAAGCTACATGAAATAGTTGATTGTAATGAGAAATTAGACTTGATGTATTTCACGTGTTCCAGACTGAAGCTTGAATACCTCTGACAAAAGAGAGGTTAAACAATAGCCAGGTCAGATGCATAAAAGTGAAAGATTCTGAAGAAATTATTTAAGGTAGCCGAAAGGGAGGTAAATGAGTTTAATGCTTCAGCCAGAGTTCTGCTCATTAGAAGAGCAACTAAACACATTGTGTGAAAAAAACAGTTTGTGAAGAATTTCTTCACACCCTGTAACAGATCAAGCCAGTAAGTCATGAAGATAGAGTGACTTTTCCCTGCTTTTGAAGTGAACTCCCTTTGGTAAAACTGGCTTGTTTTATTAGCCTGCTGTGATTAAAGTTCTTTTTAATACCACTGTAGTGTTTTTAAAGAAAGGTGATAGCATACCTTTGTGAGCAATAAGAGAGGTTCATCCTCACCATAATGAAGTAATGTTCTTGACTGATAAGATAAGGAGGGAGGATACCTATTGTGAAAACTGTCAAAATGCAGGATTGATATTGTCTGCTCTCAATAAAGACTGGCTGTTGCGTAGTCTGGGGTGCTTTCAGTGAATGGGAAAGTTTTAGATTGATAACAAATGGTTAGTCATCAGAGTTCTTCTAGCAGATGGCCTTGATTTTAGTGTAGATGAATGATACACTGCTTATTGCAGAGTTCTTAGTCCTTGTTATGGAATGATTGTAAGGAGAGATTTTTTTTACTGAAGATTTTATTTCCGTTGTAACTGTTGTCTAAACTATCACAAATCCTGCTATATTAAGGTTGAAATGTCTTTTGTTTGCTCTATATACAGCTTAATTAAAATAGAACTAGTGTAATTCTTAATAAACTGGGAAAATAAATGCTTGAACAGCATGAAAATATCAAAGGAAAAACTGTGGAAATGAAAGCTTAAACATGAGGTTGTTCTGAGAAGTTGGTAAAGAGCACAGCTCTATAAAGTTCACAATAGTGTCTGAAAAATCTGACTGGTTCTAGTGTGGTATCTGTGAACAAAAAGGATGCAAAGCACTGCTAGGACAATGGTTATTTATGTAACTTGCTCTTGTTTATCACATTTTTCTTATTTTGTAATGCAGTTACAGTTCCACTGAGGCTTTGGGGTTAGAAATTCAGTTCTGTAATGTTTTAACTTGGAGAATTTATTAGTGGGACAGTCATTGATGCTATTATATACTACCTTGTGCTTTTCAGTGACATCATCATTGTTCTAATATTGATATTAATTCTGGCTGGCCTGCCAGTAGAGAAGAAAAATGAGATGACTTGACTTTCAACTTTTGATGTTACAAGTATGACTTGACAACCATTATTACTGTTTGTTATTTGCATTATGTTGGTATCTGAAAATATCTATTGTGACCATGGCTCTATGATGTATTTCAATGCACAAAAGAAGAAACATGTCCATACATGAAATACTTTACACCAAAATGGAGAAGACAGGAAAAAAAAGAAAAAACTGCTGCTGTTCTGATTCTACAAAAAGCAAAATGGGGCATAGTATATTGGTGTCTTTGGGAACTGTAAGCAGTAGGAACTGTCCCAGATCTTGCATGTCTTAGTCCAGTGTTTTAACTGCATAACATCTGTCTGGCTATTGTTGGTTAGTGAGGTTTGACAGACAACCATTTCACTTGCTATTTTTTAACCATGTTTTTTTTATTCTTGTTACTATTTGTGATTGCTTCTGTAATCTGTATAATTGCATGGTTGGAGCTGCAATGTGCTCAGCACTTAGGTCCTGCTGCTAAACTGTGGGTTCTGTCAACTTCAACAGTCAGGCTTTGATCTGACTTCATGTGTCAAATCTCAGAAGTGTTTGCCTACCTTTGTTAAGTAATTTAAGATCTTACTGGTGAAAAGGACTAATTAGGAGTGAAACAGAGAATGTTATGGTTACTTTTCAGAAATAATTGTTCAGTGATAATTACAGAGTAGGAGAAAGGTTTTGGAAGGAGTAAAAACAGAGGTCAGCTTCTAGTTATCATCACATGAGGAGTGGCTACCTTGCTTTACAGTGGTGCTTTGCATGGCTTCACTGTTAGGATTAAAGACTCTAGTGTCCCCATCTAGTACAGCTGGCAGACTGCACCGTCTTGAATTATGTAACATAATTGTGGCTTCAAAGACCTACAGTGTTCAGGTCAAGGTTGTCTGTGCTTGCTGAAAATCAGTAGGAGTGTAAGTTGTCAGACATCAAGTCATAGTATCTCTGAAGGCTTGTAAGGTCTACTATGTCCCTTAGCTCTCAATCTGAGTTGTAACATTTAACTAAACTGAAGAAAGAAACTTTTCAGAAGTACAGCCAAGTCTAAGGTTCTGGAAGCCTGTGTTTTTTACTTCTCTCCCTCTGTTGTCACTCTGTTATTGATATGGAAAATTTGACAGATGGAGATGTAAACACTTTCATTGTTTCATCTTGCAGGCCAAAACAACAGCAACAGAACAACTTTTCCTTGTTTCCTTCTACCAAGGGCTGGAATTTCAGAGGGGTAAGTTTGGTATTGTTTTGTTTTTGTTCTGTTGCAGTGCAACAGTGGTTAAAATGTGATCTGCATGGACTAAAACCATGGCAAAGGAATGATAAAATGGAACTTTTAATTTTGTGACTTCCTAAAATGCTTTTTTGAAAACCTCAGTTTTGGTGTAGTGTTTGGGGCTTTTTTGAGATTTGTTGATTTAATGTGAGAGGTGAGGGAGAGAATATAATTCTTTTAAAATATGAAGTGAATCAAGTGCCTGAAAGGAGATAGTAATAGATAGTACTAGAGATGGATAGATATATTTGAGTGCTGTAACCAAGACAAATGAGCACTGGAAAAGAGCTAAGTCTCTGTTGATATTTCTATTGTGTCAGCATCAACTTCATTCTGACCTAACCCCAACCTAAAACCTCAAAGTAAGATAAGAAAGGCCCAGATGCTCAGTGTTTACCAAAGGAAACTCCTCTGTACTTCTCTTTTCCTCTCCTTACTCCATTTTCTTTTACCAGAAGCTTTTTTTCTATGTTGAGCAACACTTGTGAGCCACGTTTAATTCTCATAATGGGGATTTCAGTGTCAAGGTGGTGTAATTTATATGTTTCTACCAATGCTGTCACTTTAAGATAATGGTAGCAGTTACTTCCAGAAGTTTGGGCAGTGTTAAGGTAGCACTGGGAAAAAGTTAAAGAGCAGTGCAAATTTATCAGCTTTTTGCTTCTCCCACACACATACATGGGGCAGCAAGTTAATTTGCATCTTTGAAGAGATTGTGTACTCAGCTGCCCAGCAAATGAACTGGTTTAGAAGGAATATATTTATAGAGAGACTTAAAATTTCAGAGGAAGAAACACAGAAGCTGTGGAGACAAGAATATTGCAAGCTGGAGGGGCAGTGTAGTAGGAAAAGCAGAACGCAGGAAATGAGATTATGAATGTACTTGAAGTAGGGAAGGAGTTAAGAAAAGGATGATACTGGACATAGGACAGGAGAAGGGAACTGGAGGAAGCTGCACTTGGAGAGAGGGTTAGTCAGGGTGGAGAAAGCAAAAAGCAAAGATGAGAGACAGAAGACAGGGCTAAAGTACAGAAAATAGAGGAAAGCTAGTGAGTGTGACAGCAGAGAGATGGAAATATGGAATGGAGGCAGAAGTCTCCTATAAAATGGTACAGATTTATCATTTCAGCCTTTGCAAATACTGAGTCTCAGAAGATGATGATGTCATGGAGACAGGGAGCAATTCATGGCCAAGGCTGGGTAAAGAGAGGCATGACTATCTGATGGGATGAAGCAGTTTGGAGGCAGATCAATAATGTATGTAAAAAACAGCACCGATACTGTTTTTAATCCCATTTTTTTCTCTCTTGTGTACTTACTATTACCTGTTGCGATGGTTTGGGTGTTACCTACCCTCCCACACTTTGGAAATCACCCAGACTAGACTCAGTGGCTCTGGAAATTGAAACTTTATATTTACAGCTTAGTACAATATATGAGCAGATATTTACAATATATACAGTTATATACAGAAATATACAAGTTAAAAGGTAATACAGAAACACAACTCCCCTCCCAGAAACCTGAGTCTCCAGGAGGGCTCTCACCTGCCCTTCCACCTTTCTTCCACCCCTCTCCCTTAGCCCAGATCTTGCCTTATGCCCAAGGAAGAATGGAGGGTTGGCTGTGGGGGTTAGGAAGCAGGTGGATTAATCAGAGAGATGGCAAGTTAGGTTAGAGAGAGAAATGCAGCCCACAGCCTGGGCAGTGACTGAATGTCTTACCGATGTTTACACTCTTGTTCTTATACATCTCAGCAAGCCTATGAGTGAAGTAGACATCACTATTGTTTCTCTTTCACAGCCTGTAATCTAATTCTTCTCACCAAAACGTTCTAGCTAGCTTCAAACTAGCACACCTGTCTCATTTTCTGTCTCATTGTGTCCATGCCACCCTTCCCTTAAAATCTTGATACAGATGGAAGGCTTTCTTAGCACTGCTGTTTTGTAGTTATGCGTAAGACAGCTGTTCAGTATGCTGGTCCTAGTGTCTATGGAAATAATGTGTCATGTTGCCATGTAGGGTGAGAAAGAGTTTTATTTAATAAAGCATCTCAGTAAAGGAGGATTGCGTTCGTACAGTCATGCATGTGCAGATGCCAGAATTAAAGCTTCCATGGTTGCTGCTAGTTATGATACAGTTTTGAGTTACACATTTGTGTGCTATTTTTTTCCGTAGTAGGAGTAGTCAGGCCTATTTATAAGAAAGTTCTGAATTCACAGACACTAAGAATCTCTCCTGACAGAGTTTCAAATTTCAGTTTATCTGTTTCCCCTCCTGCTTACTTAAAATCATCCATTTTCTGGTCTTGCCAGTGGGATAATTTTCTAAAGTTGGTTATGGCAATAGTGGGCTTTGTGTTACTGAAAGCCATGGCATTATTTTATTTTTTCCTAATTTTGTCTTTAAATATGTTTGCAAAAGTAGTGCTGGGTGGTAGTCACAGTGTTGACATGATGACACTTCAGATGGCTATGAGGCAAGTCCCAGACAATCAAAAGAAAAGCAGTTAGCTGCTGAAGAGTGTTTGGGTTTGTGATGGTTTGGGTGTTACCTGCCCCCCACACACACTCTGGAAATCACCCAGACTAGACTCAGCCAACTCTGGAAATTTGAATGAAGCTTATATTTTTTTAATCTATGTTTATACTCATGTTCTTATACATCTCAGCAAGCCTATGAGTGAAGTAGACATCACCCTTTCCCTTTCCTAGCCTGTAATCTAGTTCTTCTCACCAAAACATTCTAGCTAGCTTCAAACTAGCACAGGGTTCTAGGCATAACCGAAGAGGATGCTGGGTTTGTCTTTGCTTGTTGATACTTCTCTCTACTGTTCCAACAAGAGCTAGCATAATTTCCTGCATGTTTTGAGCAAACATTTGAACCATTATGATGATTTTTCTGCTTCTCTCTGTTCCACCCCCCCACCGTCCCAATTTGGCTGAAGAACTGTAGTGCTAAAAATAAGTAGTGAAATCTAAACCAACATTTTCTACTTGAAATCGTTTGAGACGTGTTTGGAGTGCAGCTGCCTGAAGATTGAAGATAATTTTCTGCAACCGTTTCCCTCTTTTTAGTTCTCTTTTTAGTTTTGCAAAAGCATTCAACTAACCAAGCTGCAGATGTGGTCACCTGTGAGAAAGGCTGATATGATTTATGAGATGTTTGACATAAAAATATGCTAAACATGTTGAAGGAAAATTTTAGACATTCAGGTTATTTGCTAGCTTTGCTGCAAATGTTTTCTGGGGAGAAAAGTGTCTTTTCTGCCACTAGGAAGAATCCACATTTTTCCAACAACAGTATTATGAAACAGTTACTTCAGGCTGGCAGACTTCAAGTATTCCCTTCAGGGCGCATGAATCTTAAAAACATAGAAGTTGAGAAAAAGTTCGTTCCTAGTTGTAACTTGATTATATTGCGTAACTACATACTGTCACACAAAGCACTCTTTACCTCTCTTGGTTTCAGACTGGTTTGACCTAATGTCTGTATCCACTGATACTCAGTTTCTTAAGCAATGATGTTACATTACCTGCAACAGACGTTAAAAGTGGTATCTAACAGGCTTTAATTTATGCTTCTTGAAGCAAAATTACACATTAATGTCCCTAGATCAAATCTTAAATACCATTATCTCATACTGTGATCATTATGATTTTAAAACACAGGTTCTCATATACATAAAAAAGCACACGTGGCTTTCTATTATTTTAATATACTTGTATGTTGTATGCACAATTTAAATAGCTTCCTCTGTGAGGGGAAAAAACGTTGTCTAATTGACTGTATAGCTTTGAGCAGAATGATAATACCCATTACTATTTAACAGTCAGAAAATAGTTTCCTCACATGCTATAGGGAGACACTTCCACGAGGGGGAAGTCCTGCTAGCTTTCCAGCTCTCCCATGTCTGTCCTGGTCCTGTATGCTCATCCGTTTCCCTCTGCAGAGTCCTTCTGTTTCTTCTTACCTGCAGCAGCAGGTTAAAAAGATATTAGGTGGGTGCTTTATTCCTGACATGTCTCATCCCCATTTCATTTGGAAAAGACATGGTACAAAATCCTTATTCTTTTTTTTCTCCTTTCTAACAGATTATGTATTTCTGAGCTTCAATTACTCCTTTAGATATTTTCTTCTTTCTTCTTATAGTACGTTGCAAGCTCTTCTATCTCACAGTTCAATTTCCTCAGCCATTCTTCTGGTTTATTGTTTTTGTACAGACTTGGCTTTTACACCACCTTTGTGGAGGTGCTGCTGTGCCTCTGTCCAGCACTGATCTTTTTGGGGCCAGAATGTCTCTGATAGTTGACTATACAAGTGGTACAAGAAGCAATTCTGTACATATTTATACTTTAATGTATTAGGAGGTGGGTGCTGTAAGCACAGAGTCGTATAACATGCTTAGCAGAAACTGAGCTTTTCAGCAGCCTGGCAGTTCTTTCTTTGGAGCCTTGCAGGCCCAGGGAGAAATTTCTTCAGAGTACTGAAAGCAGCAATATAGGAGGCACTAGCAGCTTGAAAAATTCCCTTCCATGATATGCAGTTTGTAGTTCAGAAGCCTAGGGCTTAAAAGACTAAGTAGACACTGTGGATGCTGATTTTTATTTTCATAAGAGTTGGTTTTGAAGTTTTCTGTCAGCAGGGTTTTAAGGGGTTTAGCTTAATATCGGTTTTGTTTTTGAACAAACCATTGGAACTGTTGTTGATTAGTCACAAGACTAATTTCTCTTGGAACAGTAAGGTTTACGTTGGCAAACAAGTAGAGATGCTATCAGAAATTCATTGTGTGGTATTTGCGTAACTGGATAGCAGTCAGTTCCATCTGGAGTTCCAAAACACACATAGTGTTGTATGCTTAATGTATACGTTGAATTTAGAAAGCAGTTCAGGGTGACCAGTTGGTTAAATTGGAAGAACTCAAGAATGTAGTAGTCCAAACTGATGCTCTGACTCAGCATGGTTTAATTACCATGGCAAGTTCTGTACATATGTTAGTTAGGTCATGTCAGAATGTTTTATTTGACATTCCAGCAAAACTTGGTTTATTTATATATTAGTTCTTAAGTCCATGATAAGTGTTTGTATCTTTTTTTGCAAGACCAGTGAGGAGTATAAATTACAAAGATCTCTGCATACAGTAGTACTGCAAAAGCTCTGTGATTAGAAATGAGTTCTAAAGGAGAAGGATGCCACCTGGACTTCAGATTTCATCAGGTTTCTAGTATTTTGGGACTTGGAGAATAAAACCAGTGCATGTTTTCACAGAATCACACATGTTAGCAGATGGAAGTGACCTCGGAAGATCATCTAGTCCAGCCCCCCTGCCAAGACAGGATCACCTAGAATAGGTCACACAGGAATGCATCCAGGCAGGTTTGGAATGTCTCCATTGAAGGACTCTCCACAACCTTTCTGGGCAGCCCCTTCCAGTGTTCTCACTGTTCTCACAGTCAAAAATGTTTTTCCTTACCTTTAGGTGGAACCTCCTGTGCTCCAGCTTGCACTCACTGCCCCTTATCCTATCATTGGACATCACTGAGAAGTGCCTGGCTCCATCCCCTCAATGTCATGCGTTTATGAACATTAATGAGGTCACCCCCTCAGCCTCCTCTTCTCCAAGCTAGAGACACCCATGCCCCTCAGCCTTTCCTCATAAAGGAGATATTTACATCCCTTAATCGTTGTGGCTCTGTGCTGGAGTACTCAAAGTAGTTCGCTGTCCTCCTTCAACTGAGGGGCCCAGAACTGGACACAATATTCCAGATGCTGTTACTATTATGAGCTGCTACTACTTGTGCTATCTCCTGAGTGCTGTAATGCTTAGGAGTTTGCCTGGTTTTTTTTCTTTAACTCAGTTCAATATCTTTCACAGTTTTTACATCTGAAGTCATCTATGACCTAAGTACGTAGCCATTAAATCTGCCTGATTACCTGGTTTATAGAGCTACTTTCAAGTTAATTAGTTATATAAAATACACTTTTGATTATGTGTTTCTTGGGAAAGAATTTTGAGGCATGCATATAGACCACTTGGCTACTGCATTCTTGAAATGAAGGAACTGTTACAGACTTTTATATTTGAAAGACTTTTCCATCATTATTTATATTGTAAAGAGTAGGTACTCTGCTTATTAAAGCTCAACTATTCAGTTAATATTTTGAATATTTCTGATAATGAAATTACTGTGATATATTCCAGTTGGAAGGATTTCTTATTATTTTATGTTATCTTTTCACAGAATAGATACTTTACTGAAAAATACTTTATGCAGTCCTTCTGTTAACGTTGCAGGGCTTGTATTTTATGGATCTTTGTAAGTGCTCTGTAACAAGTTTATTTTTGTTCTGGGTGTGGTTTTTTATTTATAGTAGAAATGTTCTGTATGTGCTATAAACCCATCATGCCAGCTATTTTGCACATACAAACAATACTGAGCTGGAAGCATCATGTGATAAAGTAGATAGGTTCAATTGTCATTCTCTTAGACTAAGTTTGATGTTCTGTTATATAGCAGATTTCCTGTCTTTAATCATAGATTGGGTGTTACCTTGTACTCCTGCTGTCATTTATTGTTGTTTTCTTTGTTCAGGAGCAGATGAACTTGACCCTTGTTCAATTAAACCAAACATTGCCCATTTCTTTGTATTTGTTTCCCCTCACCCCACCAGTCGTTGATCTTTGGGAACACATGATGTGGAATTACTATTTCTTATGACTTCGTTTCAGAAACAAGTAATGCTTAACAAGGTGATGCTGTTGCCCAGCTGAATTTGATGCCAGTTGGCCTGAAAAGAAACCCAAACAACATTTAGAAATATTTTTTAACTATATATCAGAATGTTATTGATGCTGTACTATTTCAGTTCAGCAGCTTTATTTTAAAAGAGCCAGTGGACATGAATGGTTGTATGCATGGACTTCAATTGATTTCTTGTTTGTTTTTCTTCTTATGTCACTATGCTTGCAGTCAGTCTCAGTGTTTACAACCTGTTACAAAGATATGTTATTGACATCACCCTTTTCTTGCTTACCAGATTGTTTTGATGGTCTGTTGTCTAATGTCCTACTGCTCATTGTGTAGAAAGTCACTGTTCAGTCTTCATTCAATAGTAAAATGCACATTAAAAATATTAGTTACATTGATTTTGTTAAAAAGGTTGCATACTGATGCAGTCTCTCTCTAGCTTGTGTTTAGTTGTAAAGATTTTCAGTGTGAGTTACATTTAGCAGTCTTATAACAGTTGTAAGTATCTGAAGGGAGCCTACAGGAAGGCTGGGGAGGGACTATTTACAAGGTCTAGTAATGTCAGGACGAGGGGGAATGGGTTTAAACTGGAAGAGGGGAGATTTAGACTGGATGTTAGGAGGAAGTTCTTTACAGTGAGGGTGGTAAGACACTGGAACAGGTTGCCCAGGGAGGTTGTGGATGCTTCCTCCCTGGAGGCGTTTAAGGCCAGGCTGGATGAGGCCTTGAGCAGCCTGCTCTAGTGGGAGGTGTCCCTGCCTATGGCAGGGGGTTGGAGCTGGATGATCCTTGAGGTCCCTCCCAACCTAAACCATTCTATGAATCTGTAATGCACAATGAGAAAATGGCTGCAGTCTGCACTAGCAGGCTCCTCACTGAATCTAGAAAGCTTATTTCTTTTCAAGTTTTTAGCCTTAGATATCCTCAAAAGTAGTAATCTAAGTTCCAACAATCACTGTGTCCTCTGAGACACTTCCAGTCCAAAGCTGACAAGTGACCAGGATCATAATATGATGTTGTACCAGTTGTAAGAAGATGACATGACATGCTCTGGCTGTAAGGATACTAGAAGATGGGTGAGGAGAATCACAGTGTTTTAAGGGTACTCAGTTGGGCAGCGATGGGTGCTGTTTGTTATGACACCTGCTTGTGGGCTACTACAGATGTATATGCAATAACAGAAAGAATTCTCAGTATCTTCTGAAACTCATTACAATCTTTACAGATTCTGGGAAGCATCATCTTAGAGTTCTCCATGATCTCTTGGAGTATATTTGAGAGATTACAAGCTGAAGATCTGTGGGAGATGGGATGGGCAAATTTGGAAGTCTGCAGAGAACTTGCTGTCAGTGAGCATCTCTCCTTGCTTTTAGAATGAGCCAGGTCAGCCTCTAGATTTCTACTTGAGTGTAACCAAAGAATTAGAAATCAGTTACACAGCCTTGCTACTCTAAATGGTTGAAGTTGCATGCTGCTGTCAAACATTTGGCTTTCCTGACACCTGAAATGTCAAACTCTGTATTAACTAAGGGAATGTAGTAAAAGAAGTTTGTGTGTTTGGCTAGGTACATATTTTGACTCTTAAATCTTTTAATGTATAAAATGACGAAAATGTAGTAATCTTATTTATATTATAGTGAATATTTGATTTTTAGTTTTCTTTTTGGGGGGTGTCTGTTAAAATGAAACAAGCTACTACTACAATTCCATTGTTTCGCTATGGATAGTTGCTGAACTTTTCATGTAATTGTTACTTAAATTTTAAGGAAGTCTTCCTGGAATACTGTTAGGACCTTAAAAGTCTAGTATAACTAATCTAAACCCAAGAATGTACTGTCTTGCAAACATATAGAAACTATTTTTAAAAGGAAGCACATTGAGTCCAACCATAACCCAATCACCAAGACTACTAAACTATGTTATGAGGCACCACATGCTTATTGAATGCCTCCAGGGATGGTGACTCCACCACCTACTTGGGCAGCCTCTTGCAATTATCTCAACACTTTATCAGTGAAGAAATATTTCTTAGTATCCAGTCTAAATCTCATCTGGCACAACTTAAGCCTAATTCCTCTTGTCCTATTACTAGTTAACTAGGAGAAAAGACCAACACCATCCGTTGTACAGCCTCCTTTCATGTAGTTGTAGAGAGCAATATGTCTCTTCTCCAGACTAAACAACTCCAGCTCCCTCAGCTGTTCCTCTTACCAAAAGCCCTCCAAACCTCTCACCAGCCTTGCTGTTCTTCACAGACACTTCAGGACCTCAGTGTCTTTTCTATATTGTGGTACCTAGAACTGAACAAAGTGCTCAACCTATGGCCTCACCAGGGCCAAGTACAGCGCCACAATCACTTCCCTGCTCCTACTGGACACATTGGTTTTGATATAGGCTGGGATGCTGTTGACCTTCTTGGCCACCTGGGCACACTGCTGATTCATGTTCAGCTGGTTCTCTATTAGCACCCCCATATTCTTTTCCACTGAGCTGCTTTCTTGCCGCTCTTCCCCAAGCCTATAGCATTAGTTGTGGTTGTTGTGACAAAAAGTGCCGGACCTAGCTCTTGATTTTGTTAAAGCTCATTCTGTTGACCTCTGCTCATCCATTTAACCTGTGCAGATCTCTCTGCAGTGCCCTCAAGCAGATCAACACTTGTGCTCAATTTAATGTTATCTGCAAACTTGCAGACTGAAACTGGCATATATGAATCATATGCAAATATAAATTTTCATATAATGTGTGGGAAACAGTATTTTGATAACTTGCAGATAAACACCTCATGAAACTTTGCTTGTTCTTACCTTGAAGTAATTCAACTTAATATGGTGGGAAAAAGAGACAATTAACTGAGTGTATATTAAAAGAAAATGTGTTATTAGCAAGTTGTTCTCTCAGTTGTTCTTGTCCAAAGAATGACTTGATATGCCAATGTAAGAGCTCTGAAGGTAGCATTGTGTTTAGCAGTTTGGTTTGTGAATTCAGAACCTAGTACTGTTTACTGACTTCAAATTCTGAGTCATGTTGATGTCCAGCATGTATGTGTTCAGGGAGTGCTTGCAGAAGAGCTGCAGTTTTGAAATTTCAACCGGGCTGGGAACTGTTACGTCATTGAGGTAACAGCAGTCTTACCTGAAGGCAGCAATCACTTTGAGTGCTTTCTTGATGCTTAAGATAAATAGCTTTCCAAACTCCAGTGAAATAAAGCTTCATTTGATTTCATGGGATGCAGTTACTAAAGGCTTGCTTAGTGAGATTGGTGGAAAATCAGCAAAAATGGAGTTTATTTCATCACTTATGTTGGAACTACCAAAGATAAAATGCCATTTTGCACTTCCTTGGTGTCCTCATGTGGAAAATTTGGGCACTGTGCCAAGGTCATCTTTGGGCCTTGATTCTTGGCTCATTCTAAAATATTCTGTGTTGACTTCCCATTATGCCTCTGCTGTTTCAAGAACTTCTACTTAGCAGATCTCTTAATTTCTGAATACTGAAAGCTTTTTCTGAGCTAAAGGGATGTTTACAGGCTGGATGGGTGGGCAGAAGCCAGTAGGATGAGATTTAACAAGGCTAAATGCAAGGTTCTACACTTCAGCCATGACAACCCCAAGCAGCACTGCAGGCTGGGGACAGAGTGGCTGGAGAGCAGCCAGGCAGAAAGGGACCTGGGGTGCAGGTGCTGGTTGATAGTAGCTGAACATGAGCCAACAGTTTGCCCAGGGGGCCAAGAGAGCCAATGGCATCCTGGCCTGGATCAGGAACCGTGTGGACAGAAGGACAAGGGAAGTTATTCTTTACCTGTACTCAGCACTGGTCAGGCCACACCTTGAGTACTGTGTCCAGTTCTGGGCCCCTCAGTTCAAGAGAGATGTTGAGGTGCTGGAATGTGTCCAGAGAAGGGCATCAAAGCTGGTGAGGGACCTGGAGAACAAGTCCTATGAGGAGAGGCTGAGGAAGCTGAGGTTGTTTAGCCTGGTGAAGAGGAGGCTCAGGGGTGACCTCATTGCTGTCTACAACTTCCTGAAGGGAGGTTGTAGCCAGGTAGAGGTTGGTCTCTTCTGCCAGGAAACCAGCAACAGAACAAGGGGACACAGTCTTGAGTTCTGCTGGAGAGGTATAGGTTACATATTGAAAGGTATAGGTTGCATATTAGGAGGAATTCCTTCACAGAGAGAGTGAATGCTGTTGGAATGGGCTGCCCAGGGAGGTGGTGGAGTTGCTGTCCCTGGAGGTGTTGAAGAAAATCCTGGATGAGGCACTTAGTGCCATGGTCTAGTTGATTGGATAGGGTGGGTGATAGGTTGGACAGGATGATCTTGGAGGTCTCTTCCACTCTGGTTGGTTCTAAGTTTCTCCCAGTGTCTGTTTTGTGTTGTGAGGCATCTACACTTGGAGGTAGCTGCCTGCCTTTGAGTTTAAACCCTGCTGCTGCTCTTTAAGACTGAGAATTACACAGGTGGGAGATGGACCGTGTTTCAGTTACTGAGTCTCAAAATCCCCAAAAACCTACCGATTACTTTACAGACATGTTAATGGTGTCTTTACCATACCAGTGCCATTCACTTGTTAGCAATTTTTATAACACTTGTCTGTGTGAATTATTCAGAACATGATAGGAAGAAAATCCACAGCAGAGAATCAGGACAATGCATTATCACTTTGAGACTTCTAGTACACTGCATGACAGGAAGCGAGAGCGAACTGTGTGGCTGCATGGGGAGGAGTTCCTGCTGAAAAGTGAAGGAGACGCATAAGGGCTCCTTTGTAGCAGACTTTTCACTGTCACGCTGATTATTGAGAAACCTCCTAAACTCTGAGTAAAACACAAAGTACCCCATGGTGTGGTGTTGCTTTTTTGTCCATCATCAGGTAAGCGTAAATCTGAGATTGTGTTAACTTTCTACTATGTGTGCGAAATGACAGTAAGTTGAAATTGCACAGATACTGATTCCTAGTGTGCCAAGATTTAAAATAGGGTATTAATGGAAGCAAAATGTTGCTTAGAAGAAATGTTTCCTTCTGTAAGGAAAGCAGTTCACTAGAAAATTTAGATAATATACTCTGATACTGCTGTCGGGCTTGATAATGGTTTCCTTTTTTCTGTGTATTGGTCGTTCATTGCTACAGGATGGTGGGTTTATATTTTTGGGCATGCTTTTTTAACATACATTTGTAAACATCACTGTCTCCTACTTTGAGGATTTTGGATGATGTGAGGGTTTAAATGAGCTATATGCCTAAGTCTACCCGTTGTCAAAGTGAAAGCTGTAACAGATCTGTATTTACAGTGCATGATGATTCTGCTCTGCAAAAGTGTATGTCAAATCACCTGGAAAAAGCATTGCTGTTTTGGAGATTGTGCTTTGAAAAGATATGGACAGAAAAATAGCAAGATTGAGAATAACTGTAGAAAAGACAGCATATAGAGAAAGTTTAAGAGAGTTAGCATATGTTGTTGTCTGAGAAAAACCCACCACAAACCAAAAAAACCCAACATAAAACTCAAACTTAGTATTGAGGTACAAGTACACATTTGACTCTGCGTGTGACCAATTACAGTTGGTAATTGTTCTCTGATGGTACTAGTTCTCTGTGTCTGTTAAGGAATAAGTGGGCTTATTTCACAGCAAGGGAGATTCCAGTGAAATGTTTGTGGGAGAAACACTTCCTGATTTGTAATGTTGGTTAAGAAGTAGAACAGAGTATAAAATTATAAAATCCATCACTTCAGACTCTTCAGCATAATTTGGAAAGAGCTGCCTTATATACCTGTTTTGCAGTTGCAATGGTTAGCATTTAAAACTCGATTTTTCCTAATGATTTAGTTAGGATTTTGTGTTTGGGCTGTTAATAATATGTGAATAAGACTTGTACCTTAGTCACAAGTCATAAATGTGCATAAAGGTAGGTAGCATCCTTATATTTGCTGGAAAATTAGATAGCTTCCTCTTAAGCAAAATTATTTTGAAATATTTGCATATATGTGGAATAAAAATTTACTTTGAAGTTCTTAGAAACGTGATAAAGGTGGGGACCTGTAGTGTGAGGCAAGCAAGTCAGAAATATGTTCAAGGGCCTATATGCTTCTGGATTTCCTGTGGAGAGTGTAGCTGAGGTATACTGAAGCTTAAGATTGGATTGTTAATTCATCTTTTTGTTTAGTTGGTTGTGGTTTTTTTCTTTTTTTTTAGTGTTCCCTGTGACAATTTTCAATAGTGAGAGACATGGTCTGTGATAAACTTACTTTACAGAGTGTTTTTAAGATGTTATCTATGATGCTTTTTGCAGTTCTGACTTAAATTCTCTAAGCAGTGCAAATTGGCGTTGCAACAAGCTCAGAATGTTTATTAAGACTTTCAGAGAAATGAGGTATTTGACTGGAGAAAATTAATTTAATAGATGTTAGATGTCTGAATTCTCAGGTTTTATTAACTAGCTTAGGAAGGAGACTGGTGATTGCTGACTGCCATACTGTTGAAGTGGTGTAGTAGTTTTGGATGCACTTACCATGCATATTTGTTCTGGGTTTCTGTTTTAGGTATCACTCAGTTGAAAATATATACCAGAATAAATGAAATAAATGCCAGACTTTTCATGGGACACCAGGGAGGTGCAAGTTACTGAAGTAAAATCACACAGATTGTTTAGTGTCTACTAATATTACTGACCTCACTTGGAAATATTTTACATTGGGTGCAAATTCTGTCTCCTTGTCTAAATGTTTAGTCCAAATTGATTTAAGTCTCAGTCTCTGTCAGTCTTGTTTGGAACTGGGCAACAAATGTAACAAAAATAATTCAAGAATCAAAAGTTACAGGGATATCAATCAGTATCTCATGAGCCTTGCTTTCTGAGAAATGAAGTGTTGACCTGTGTGTTTATATGTATTGAAACCAAATACAGCAACATGCAATTTTAGTTAAAGTGGTTATATTTTGCTCTGACCAATCTGTTCCAGTTGATATTCCTGCTCATTGCAGGGAGTGTTGGGCTAGATGACTTTTAAAAGGTCATTTCAACTCAAACTGCTCTGTGATTCTGTTTTTATCTGCAAAAAAATCCACTTTGGGTGTAGGCATTTTATGTGTCATAAGTGACACTGAAGATGAGTGCCTTGCTATTCTCAGATGGAAAGCCATGTGTAGGAGCCTATCTGTACTTTAATGGTATGGCAGCATAATGATACTGGATGCAGGAGACTGTCAGAGAGCAGACTAGCAGCAGAGTATTAGAAAAATAAGGCATTACTGCAGATTATGCAGGCCAGTTGAATGCTATGAGAAGACCTAGTTTATAGAAATTGTTCAGTTCTGCTGTATGTGGTTCCACTGCTGTGCACATCAACAATCCAAGCTTACGTTTACAATGAGAAGCTCCTTTGGATTCCTGAAAATCTTAACACCCCTCAAACAATAACACCCCTAAACCCAAAAAAAAAGGCAGTAAGTGTAAGTTGAATAATCTTGCTTTTCAAATGGGAAAATGCTCCTGTAATTTTGTTTTTTCAGGGAAAAAAGGTCTTACCTTACTTAAACTTACACAGATGTGGCAGCTTTGGAATCAGAAGTGATGGTTGACAGCTGTGATTAAATAATCAACTGCAGCCAGAAAAAGGGTGTTGCTGTCCAGTCAGAGGAAGTCTCCCTCATGCCTTCAAGTGCACAGAACCTTTAGAACTTAAAAATAGCTCAACTTGGATCATGCTTTAACAACTAGATCTGTAACAAACTCGCTGAATGCAAATGTATGTGGCCTGGAACTGCAACTTCTTCACATTAGCTAAGCGGAGGAGTCTAGGGATTATTTGCATCCTAACTGATTAAATTACTTGGTGGCACTAGGAACTGCATCTGACATCTGGAAAGTGTTTGAGTAGAGTATAAGAATTTAAATAATGTATAGAATCTTAAATCATAAAATCATAGAATCATAGAATGGTTTAGGTTGGAAGGGACCTCAAGGATCATCCAGCTCCAACCCCCTGCCACAGGCAGGGACACCTCCCACTAGAGCAGCTCGCCCAAGGCCTCATCCAGCCTGACCTTAAACACCTCCAGGGAGGAAGCATCCACAACCTCCCTGGGCAACCCGTTCCAGTGCCTTACCACCCTCACTGTAAAGAACTTCCTCCTAACATCCAGTCTAAATCTCCCCTCTTCCAGCTTAAACCCATTCCCCCTCGTCCTAACATTACTAGACCGTGTAAATAGTCCCTCCCCAGCTTTCCTGTAGGCTCCCTTCAAATACTGGAAGGCCACTATAAGGTCTCCTCGAAGCCTTCTCCTCTCCAGGCTGAAGAGCCCCAACTCTCTCAGCCTGTCCTCATAGCAGAGGTGCTCCAGCCTCTTCATTTTTATTTATATGCTAAGTGAAGTTAGAATCATTAGCTATTCATTGCGTTAATTTAAAACATGATTTATGTAGCAAATTTCAAATTCTGACATTAAGGACTACTGTTCACTCATGTGAAAAAGAACTATAGAGGAAAAAAAACTATGAAACTTATTTATTTGAATTTGATTCAGACTTTATAGTAAACTGTGGAAAAGTTTCAGAGTATCTGTCTGCTAGATTTTAGTGACTGATATTCTCTTCCATCTTCTGAAAAGGGGAAGGAAGAAGGTTAAATAAAGATAGAATAAATACCAGTCCTCAAACAAAGCTCTGCTGATCCTTGTCCTTACAGCATCCCGTACATGCACACCCATTTCCTGTTGTTAATGTTAAACACATTGAATATAACTTTCATTTCATTGTTCACTCCAGCGTTCATTTTATATTACATTGACCGGAAAATCTCCAGTCCATCACAATAAGCACTGTAGAAATAAAGTTTGTTCTCTGTGTTCAGAGAAGGGTGAAAAGAAGCTGCCATTTTGTCTGGCAGAGATGAGAGTGGCTCCTCAGGAGTACTTAGCTTCAGTGACAATGTCTTATGTGTTAGAATTGATCTCACCTCCATTTGAGAGTCTGCTGCTAGATTGTAAGATACAGCAGAATCTGTGGGTTTGTTTTTTTTTTATTTGGTGTGGGTTTGTGTTTTGTGGGGTGGTGGGGGTTTTTTGTTTGGTGGGTTGATTTGTTTGTTTAGCTTGGGACATCAAGAAGGAGCAAGTTATGTTACTGACACCAAAGAGCTTCCAGCTGACCACATGCAGATTGGGGAACGGAATCACCAAAGCTTTGTACCAGATGTAGTGTAAACTCTGCAATTGAGTCATTCCTGACTGTTTCTGTCTGAAAATGAATAAAAGTTGTTATGACACTCATGAGGGAAAAAAAACAAATTTGTCATCTTTGGTATTCTGAGCAGTAGAGGGCAGTGAAAAGATAAATGGAAAGCAGTTTTATTATGAAACTAAGGAATTTTTGGTTCTTTTTAGAGCTAAAGTTCTTTTTGGCAGTGTAACATAAAGAACTGTGATACTGGAATGCAGAGTAACAAGTTCTGTTACAGTTTTTTCAATTCTGTATTATGTCTGAAGTTATGGTCTCAAAAAGCATTTATGCTGTATCATTCAGCTGGGAAGGGAGGGGAAAGGCACTGTAAAAACTTGCTTTAAGATGCTGTTGTCTTCCTGTGCTTTCAAGCTCCTAGAACTGTTCGTGGTATGGCTGCTAACATAAGGGTGCTGGCAGGAATGTAGATTGGTAAGTAAAATGAAAACAGGACTGACCTTAGAAGATGGCAAAAAAATAATCTTTCTGAAAGACTTTAAACTTGGGAGCTAGTTGAGTTATCACCTGTTTGTGAAATTGCAGCTGGTTGGCTCTGAACCAGAAGTAGGAGGAGCACTGTATTCAACAGGAAATTCAGGTGTTTCTGGCTGGTTCTTGTGGACAGAGGTGCTTATACAGTTAATATGACATGGTCTCCCTTTATACAGATGTCTGCCTCTAGCTGTGCAATGTATCAGATAGACCAAAGTTATTTTTTTGGTATCTGTGCCATTATTTCATCTTAGCAAATTCCATGTCAGCACAGTGCTGGTGTGATAAGGTGGAAAATGGATAATCTGATCTGAAGCTTATTTTAGTTTCATGAGAAATGAAATAGGTTTTTTTTTAAGTTTTGAAATGAGTCTGTCTGTGACTTAGAAGATTTAGAAGTATTAGGTGCCTATGAAATACATTGTCATGAACTATTGACCAATCCGTTGCAGACACATTTTAAGCAGTTAGAATTGATAGATGATTTAATAGAAGTCAGCAGTTCTTATGAAAAGCATTTCCTTCCCTGTCACAGGAAGGTTTTTTTAATATCAGACTATTTTGGTGCATTTTTGCTCTTCATCTCCTATGTGGTAAAATATGATATTGATAACTAAAACTCTGTGATGGAGACAGGATGTTAATCCATCCTTCCTATAACAATGTCTTACTGCTCTAATTCCTTTAATTAAATCACTCTTTAATATGTAATTGGATATTTTACTTTCTCATCTCCTGTGAGATAATTATTGAGAACAGCTCTTTCTTGCAATGTTAATACCAGGAAGTGTTCTGTTTCTATAACTGTGGATGTAATCACAGCCTTTTAGGTAACAGGATCAAAATTGCGGATCAAGATTCAGACTTGATATGCACCGTGGTCTGGGGACACAGTTTTTGGTTTTGTGTTTGTTTTTATTTTCTATTTCAAAAATGAATTTATTAAAAAAAAAACCTTTTTATTTCAAGAGGTGCAAAAAAGAGCCCAACTGTGATAGAAAATGTTTGTCAGTCTAGAGGTGCACATTCAGATTCATCAACTCCTAGATGTGATCAGTCAGACAATACAGGCACATTTCTCTTCAGAATGGATACTTGTTAGTGTACTTTTTTCATACAAACATATACAGCTTTAATAAATGTCTGTATTTATTGTGCAGGAAAGGAAAATTATCAAGGCATTATAATGTTTTTTCCCACCAATAACTTAACTGTGTCTTCTGTCCCTTGGCATGGTTGCAGTTAAATATTCTGCAGTTTTCTGTGAGACTTTGCATGGGTATACTTGTGGACTTGCTAGTGCATGCCCCATAAATATGGCACACTCAGCATGGGCTTTCCTTCTCCCTCTTGTGTGTACTCCCTTCTCAAGGCCTTGTAGCACTAAAAAAACTCAGAAGTTTTATTACAATTGGTAAATTGTAAGAGCAAGAAATATTAACAAGAACTAGAGATACTTCATGTGCAAGGTAATAAAACAGTATTAAGAAATCGGTCATTTCTCCCTAGAGCTCTGCTGGGCCAGTGTAAGTGTCACATTGAATAAAGATTTACACCTTGTGGGTATTGGCTTAACATAGTCCTGTGTGAGAATATAAACTGTTATCAAAAATACTGTTATACAGTATGATGCAGCTCAGATTTGTTTGGTATGTTTGTTATTTAAACAATATGTGCAACAGATGATTGAACCTCTTGAGCACTGCTTACCTAAATCTTTCACCAAGTTCATTTTTTTCATTAATATGGCACTTATCTGATTTCAGTATTTGAGCTGTAAATTCATCCACAACTTTGCAGCAAAGCTTATTCCACTATGGATATGTGTGATACATACAATGCTTAATCACACAATTTGTCTAGGTGATTCTAAGATCTTTTGTGAAAGGAATCCACCCAGAATTGTTGAGATCAAAATGGAGTGAAGTTTGTATTACTTGATGTGCCATGTGATTTAAAACATAAAATGGAGAGTAACAGTTGAGGAGTATTTTTCTGTGATGTGGGAGATTCAGAAGTCAGCTGCATTGTGCTATGGCAACCAAGACAGGACTTGTAACTCCTTTGGGTAAAAGGATCCTCACAAAGAGCAGAGATTAAGTTAATGAGCACCTTATGCTCCCTGCACAATATCTACTGCAATCTTTGCTTTTAATCCACTTACTATAGGCAAATAAATTTATCTGGTAGCTCAATTATTGGATTTTTTTTTTTTTAAAACATAATATTCTCCCCCCTAATACAACAATAATAGCCCTTCAAACTCTTAGAAAATTCAAACCATTAATGTTTGTCTGCAGTGATTGATGGTATTTAATGATTTAATATGCAATGACTTGTCTTGTAAGTCTGTCTGCAACACACAGAGGACATTTGCAGTGTAATACTTGCAAACTCCCAAATTGACAAGAATGGTGTCATGTACATGTTGTTGGGTAGATTTATTTTTTTCTCTGTTACTTTTCAGTAAGCAGAAGAGTTAAAATAGTGAGAAGTGATCCTTTAATTAGCAAGGGATCTTCTCTGTGGAGGCTGTTCCAGACTCATTCATAATATAAATACTTTTCTTACTATTTACCTGTCTTTTCAACCCTTTTGGTGTGTCACACACTCAACAATGAAGTTATTTATATCCCGTTATAGAAAACATTTGGTGGCATTCAAAAATGTATAGTATTTATTTTGGAGAGTGTTTTTGTTTGACCTCTAACTAAGCAACTAACTTAGTATTTTTTGAGTTAGCTTTTATTCTAATGTTTTGCAGAATATTATTATGTGTGAATGGTTCTCTCTAGTTGACAGTGGAAGACAACACAGCTGGATAAATAAGGATCATGTATTCTGTGACTTCTCTTGTTTTTGGACTTTTCCTGGTCTGGTAGAAAATGTAGAGCTCCGTTAAATAACGTTTCATACTTCTTCTTTGAAAGGCATGGAGATTAATCTTGTGGCGAACCTGTGAAATGAAACGAGGGAGGGCTTGCTATTTTCCAAACCAAAATCTGAATATAGACCAGAATGCAGTCACTGATGTGGATATTGAAATTCAAATATAAGCTAATCCAAAACATGATATGAAGTTTAAGTTTCTCCTCACAGTCTCATTAGATACAACATTTCATATCAAGTACAGTTCACAATCTACAGTAATTACTTAAAATTTTAGTTTGGAATAGGTTCAGAAACCTATCTCTCCTTGAGCAGAAAAAGGAACAACATTTGATTTACCAATGTGCTGCGAAGTAGCTTTTCAGCTTGTGAAAATAGAGTTTATAGTCACGTGCATGATGATTATAATGATGATAAGAGAAAATAGTTATCTATATATGCACACGTATTTGTGCGTAACTTCGTTATATATCTGTTTCAAAATCAAGGTAGTGGTAGTTGGTGCTGTTCATAAAAACTGAGCTTTTAATTTTATTTTACAGAAAAAAAGAAAACAGAGCACTCAGGATGAAGACACAATCAGTATCTGCAGCCTGGACACAAGTGTGAGTAATTTAATTTTCCTTTTTGCCTTCCCTCTCTAACTCCTCAAACTATGACTACGATGAGTACTTAGAAACAAACCTGATCATCTCTTCAACTGCATTGTTTTTGTATATAGCATCTTCTCATTACTAAAAAGTGATTTTGATATATTGCTGCTTTTTGTTTTTCTGTAGTAAAAAGTTTAAAGAGAAAAATAAACCGTGAGAATAATAGTTCATTGTGAAGCAGTGAACCTCTTACTAGTAAATAACAAAGCTTAAAACCAGACCTTTTATTCCATCGCATGTCTATATGAGAAATTTGTTTTATGTCAGTGATTAATGCTGGTGGTGTGAAATTGTGAAATGTGATATTAGTATAGCTGTGAGACCTACGTGTGTCCTTGCTGAAGTGGTGTGCACATTACATACAGCTGTGCTGTGCTGTCACACCTTTCAGATATGAAGACATCAGGAAAGTGTTTTGTTTGCAGTCATCTGTTGAACCAGTTTTCCCTTTCTGTAGACCTCTCATGTACTGCAGACAGAAAAGTTAAAGCACAGAAGCTACTTGCTTTAGCAGTTATTTATTACAGGTGTCAAACCTCATGCTGCGGTTTCCGTAACGATCAGATTTTAATTCAGTTTTTGAAGTTTACCTGTCCTTTGAAGAAGCAATTACATTTAAAGGTTCATCTGCCTGGATGCCTGCAAACGTAAGCTCTTGTGGGCACTTCAAGTAGAATCAAGCAGTGTTTCAGAGATCATAAACCCACAGTAGCCTGACCTTGTCTGCTAGCTAATACTTTAACATTAGTTAATCACATTAAACCTTACACTGGGCCCAACTTCAAAGGAATTGTTATTCCTTTAAAGGAATTGTTCTTCTTAAGGGAAAGATTCAAAATTACTGGCTATTTATTGTGGACAGATGCTTAACTTTTTAGAAGCCTGATTCTGATTCAGGATGGAAAATGCTGGGTTTTAGCTATTTTCATGTTTCTATAAAGAGCATGTATTTTGTTCTTGCATAAACTAAATAACTATGCAGAATTCTTCAATGTGGAAGACATAGAAATTACTTAGATGTTTTGGCTGACAGCTAAAGATTTAAATGCTGCTTTAAAAGTACAGGTTTTGTTAAGAGGTGAATTTTTAGCAAAGTGCAATCGAATGCGACCTTACTTCTGAACTTAAGTAGGTGAGAGTTACCTGTTTTGCCTCAAGTCTGTTACCACATTTTTCTGTTACCAGAAAGTAGTGATTATCTTAGACTTCAGGGCCAGATGGAATATGCTGTGTCTTGCATCTTTGAAACGAACTCTGACCCAAACTCTTCCACACAAATTAGAACACTCCAGTTGCCTATTCAGCATGTGCTACTGTGACGTCATCACTGGTAGTAACTGAAGTTAAGGCTAGTTTGGCTCTGGCTGTGACAGAAGGCTTCAATTGTCAGGGTGTCTTTGGAAGGGAAAGTGTCTTTGGTTTGGCACATTAGCCTGCCAAGTAACCTCTCAACAGTGCCCTCAGGTGTTTTAGCTTTAGGTAATGGTTCAAGTGTACCCATCAAAATGTGGTGCTGTTGACATTAAAACAAGTTGAGCAGGAAAAATAACACATTTTCTAGTGACTTGTTTTCCTGCCAATTAGATTATAATCACCCTGGGAAAGAGGGACTGTCACATTTGTGAGCCTTCTGGACATGGCAAATAAACTTTTGGATTTTTCTTTCACATCATATTTTGTTGATGGATAGTGATAGTGCTGAAAATGCAATGCATATGATTGAATAGCTGCTGCTTAAGTCCCAGGTGTCTCATGTCATGAGAAAATATTACAGGCTTCTAACCAGATTGTGGAATGTTGTAGCATGAAAGGGGCAGTTGGAATCCAGCAGTCCATGGCTGAATACTTGTAGAAATATTTTGTCTGTGTTTGTGTAGAAAGCACAAGAAGAGCAAGATGTGCTAGAAGATTCTATTTGTACTGGGGAGAGATGTGCTTTTTGTCATGTTGGGGTTTTGGTCTTAGAAGGGAGCTGTAACTGGCATTCCAAACAACTGGAGATTTGGTTACAGGGCAGAGAGTTGGTTGTCTTTTGTTCTCATGTGTGTAAAGGTAAATTTCAAAGCAAAGCCAAGTTTCAGAAAGAATGGGTTCATACCTTACAGAAACATGTTGTGGCAATAGCATGCAAAATCACTTTTCCTTACACATGGTAGAGAGCATGACAGTATATAAGGGAACATATACCCAAAAAAACAGAGGAGGGGAAGAGAAATATTCAAAATAATTGGAAGTTTGGAACAGGTTCCATATGAGTGAATATTGTGAAACTGATATAAACTGAAGTCAAATACACTGGGGAAAAAATAGCAGGTGGTTAGTTCTATGAAATCTGAAGGTTATTCATTCTCTTGTGATTAAAGGCACAAAATTAAACTCCTTGTAGAGATTCATAGTAAACCAAAAGGGATACTTTCTCACCTAGCATGCAGTTGCAGACTTCTGTAAGAGAGTGTTCTGGTTACCAGAGGTTTGCAAGAGTTCAAAAAGCAGATTGGAGAAATCCATGGAAGAAAAATCCATTGGACCAAGAGAAACCAGCCATCTGAAGAAATGCCTTAACTTGTGTACTTCTGTAGTCTGGAAGAGGAAACTACATGTATATCACTAGATGTTTATTCTGCTTTCACACACTTTCTTCAGTGGCTGTTTTTTACTAATTTTTACTAGAGATCCATCCTTAGCCTGAGTCATGGCCATTCTGACATGACTTTAATTTGCCTAGTACACTACCTTTTTTTTCTTCTAAGCAAGAGCAGTTTAAGAATGAGGTAGTGATTTCTGTACACTTGGTTGGAGCCTGATTTAAATAAGTGTTCAGGTTCTTTTGTCTAGCAGCTATTTTATGTCTTTGAAAAGATGTGCCAAATTGCTTATGTGTGCATCTTCAGTGAAAGCATTCATTTTCCAGGGCAGTGCCAAAGAATATTCAACTTTGAATGCACGCGTTCCTTATTATGCATTTAGATTTTGACAGGGATAATGATATATTATTAAATTGTTACAGATAATAAATCTCCCAGCATCCATAATAAAATTGAGTAAGCATAATAAAATAGAGTGTATAACAAATAAGCATATTGCTTTCCTGTGCACCATACATCCTGGTTTACTTTAAGTGAATGATTCTCGTTCAGTTCTGCCAGCTCACTCAGCTGCTGATGTAAGGAAATGCTGTGAGTTGTATGCTGTGATCACCGCTCCACTGGCTTCATGGGAATCACCTCAGGAATATGCCTCTTGTTCTGTACTTGCCAGTGGAAAGATCTGGCCATCTTTCCAACTTCTGTAAAAGCATCTGTTCACTGCCTTTGTCCAGGAGAGGGTGGAAGATGGCAAAGAAAGAGTGTATTAGCTATTTACAGACCAGATTGCTTCATATCTTGAAAAGCAACATACATATGGGTCTCCTGCCAGTCTTAAATTATCATGTGTCTGCAGTCTTTTTATGAACATACATTTTGTTGTTTTTTTTTAATGACTGACTATTGCTAGACACACCTGTCTTTTCCAGGGGAATCAGTCATAAAGACAGAATTTCCTTCATCAGGAAATGCATGTTGAATCTTTGCTGACCCAGGAGAGCTGGTAGTCTAAGCATGTTAAATGATCTTTGTATTTGTGTAGTGATCTGGACTGTTATTGCTGCTTCAAGAGTTGATAAACTGGCTTATTAAACTGACTGGTTGCTGTTGGCTCATTTTATTGCCAGCTTAAATAAGTGAATTTGTAAATCCCCTCAGTGTCAAATAATTTATAATAACTGGTGACAGATGTGGCCAGCATCTGTGAGGGCTGAGTGCGTGAATATACAAGACCATTGCAGTCTATATTTAAAGGAAGATGAACATATCTGGTGTGCTTTTGTTTGTCTTGGCCTCCACTAGAAGGCTTAACTTGTATTCAGTCTAAAAAGTTAAACCTATAGTGTGTTTCATATTTGTGGTCTTAAAATGGTGATACATTATAGATTTGCAGATACATACTGATTTCCAGGCATTATATAATGAACACAGCTTGAATAAACTTCAGATTATGTAGAAGTCCCTTTAGAGCTTGGAGGGACAGTGAAGCTAAGACAATTTTAAAGCTCATAGAGGGTCAAGTACATATTTTTCATTTATCCTCCCCAAGAGCTCTTTTGTTTTCTATATTCCTCCTTGTGTCTCCTCACTGAATTCTGAGTTGCTTCCAGGTTTTTTCTGCCTGTGCTTTCACTTGTTGCTGCTGCTGCCATTTTTTATTTTTCTTATATCCAGACTTTGAAATGTGCATCTTCAGCCTATGCAACATTCTGTTGAGTCTAGTGGAGTACTGGAGGAGTGTGAAGGTTTGTGCTTTTCAGGTAGCAAATTCTTCAGCGATGTTCTCCACCTTTCTTGGAAATGGAGTATTCATTAAGCTTCTGTAGGCCAAGTGTTCTCTGGGGATTGGGGCATTGCCCAGGGAGGTTGTGGATGCTCCCTCCCTGGAGGTGTTGAAAGCCAGGTTGGATGAGACCTTGAGCAACCTGTTTTAGTGGGAGGTGTCCCTGCCAATGGCAGGAGGTTTGACCTGGATGATCTTTGAGGTCGCTTCCAACCTAAACCGTTCTATGATTTTGAGCTGCTAAATATAATGTTGCATTAAGCCAAGTGGTAATGAATGCGGTTACCTGGAGAATTTTTAGTTAGAGCACTCAGCTAAGTAATAAAAGCAATGCGTTTTTAATGGCTGTTGCAAAAGGGGTAACTGCAGAGTAGCTGGAAATCTTGTAACAGCAATAGGTGATACCATGTGCCTGTCTCAACTCTGTGAAATCATGAGTAGTTCAGAAGGTGTTCATAGCAACAATCTGGTAAAATCTAATACAAAACATTCACTTCTTGTAATAAAATTAAACTTATTTAATCTAAGTCCTGTTCGGAAGAAGAAACAGTACATTCTGTACTGGAGAAGTCTTGCTGCTCATCTGTCTGCTTGCAAATTAATAAAATGCACTCCAATATAAAATACAAACAAAAAGTTACCCAGACTTAAGCCACATTTGCATGCACTAGATCAGAGTTGATTAACTTTCATTGCTTTTATTACTGAATGATTATTTGTTATGTATTTGAGTGTCAGTATAGCTGAAACATTCTTTGACCTAATTAAACTTAATTATCAACTCAATAATATTTGATTGCCAAGGTATGGCAAGCTACCTTCGAAAAGCTTAGAGAGGATTACTTTACATCAGCTAATCAGAGTTGAGATAATTAAAACATATATTGTATCTTGGTCATCTTTTTTCTATGCACTCTGGTCTATTGCATGTTGATAGTAGAAAAGACCTTCAGCTTGCCCAGAAAGATGTACACAATATGTTTGAATTATGTATGACTTCTTAATGCTGTTCTATCATATAGGTAGTCAGTGCTCCATCTGGATTCAGACTTCATTATAAAGTGATTTTTCCTAATCCGTTATTAATCCATCATGTGATAGTTAAAGTCTAGGCACTGTCTGCTGCTGATATTTGGAATGTGTAATGTCATTTATTTTAAGGCAATGTTTTCGTTCTCTTGCTATTTCTCATTAAAAAAGGCCTACAAGTGCTCTAATGGAAAGTTACATAAACTGCTGGTTGTGCTGCATTCTTTTTTTCCTGTGAATTCTGGAATTTTCTCAGAGGTCCTGTGTACTGTTACAAGTACTCTTTATTGGAACAGCTTCTCAGAATTTGGTGAATTGTTCCAGTAAATCTCACAGGTTCTGGTGAAGGTAGCAAGTGTGTGATGAAGATGGGCATCTTCAGGGCATATCTGTCTATACAAATATGCCAAATCATCTGGAAATATGGACCAAACTGCCTTAAAAAGAGTACTTGTGCAGCTGGGGATTAAGAAAATGGTCTCTTGTACTAATTAACCCAGATTCTAGACATTAAAGCTGGTCTATGGGTATCTTAAAAGAAGTAACAATTGTTAAAACTTAACTTTTTTTCAAGATTTAACTCAAGCTGTAATAATATCTTACTGTTACTAATACATTTTTCTGCTCTTGCTTTTCTTTCTGATAGTCCTCTATGGAAAATGTCAACTGAAGCTTGAATTCAGTTCAAATTACATTTTGGCTACAGAATCAGACTTGACATATGCTTATTTTCAACATTGCAAAATTGGGAACATTTGTGGACAGAAATCAGCTAGATTTTTATTGGTGGCTATGAAGTTGGGTATCCATTAAGCTTGATGAGGACTTGTAGTTACATTGTTACGATGAAATCAAATCAAGAAACAAGAGTTATTGTAGTTCAGTTTATTTGCAGATCAAAATAAAAACTGGTATGAGTTCTATAGTGATAAATATTGTATAATCCAATCTGTTTTTTTAAATTTAATTTTATACATCATTGCTGGTAACTGTATGTTTTATTGAATCTATAATAGGGAATATGCAGGCAGAATTTGTAAGAAAAATGATGACTCTGTGTAAGCAATATAGTGTGTGTGCCATGTAGAGAGCTGAACTTTCCCAAGTTACACATTTGATTAAAACAGTCTAATAGTTATTCCATTGATGAGGGGAGGGATGGTCCACTACTCTCCAGATAATAACTGCTGGGAGTGTTTGACATAGTCCAGTACTTACTGAACTCAGGAGTGGAAGTCAGGTCAAAATTTCATTGCGTTAGCGTGGTTTTGTATTTTAGAGTCCATGAATTTATGTAATGCTAGCTACACTTTGGATATGCCTCTGGAAGTGAGTGACCACAACAGGAAATTAAGTTTGTACATAAATGCACTGGTATGCTGCTGTAAGATCATAGGGTTAGGATAGGCCTCGTGAGGCCATTTATCCCATTCATCTTTCTTGGTTGAATTTAATTATAATGAAGTTATTAGTTACTGATATTTCTGCAAGATTTTTTTAGAAGCCTCTGCTGTATCTGCAGGCAGTCCAGTCTAGAGTTTCTTAGTTTCTGTTGCTAAGAATTTTCTAGTCACAAACTGGTTTAAGATGTTGCCTTATACTATATATGATACTTCAGATGAATATAAGACTATAAAATACACTGAATATGGACAGTGTCTTATACTACACTTGGCACTGTAGCCAGAATCTACTAATAAGATTATAGAGTTATTTCAGATGATGCCTTTTGCTTTACAAGAGTTCAAGGTTGTCATTTTGATGTCTTTGAAAACAACAATAGTTGATTTTTTTTGTTTGTTTGTTTGGGTTTTTTTGGTTGGGCAAACCAGAGGAGGTGGTATTTTTTTCAGCAAATGGGAAATTAAAGTAATATCATCAGTATGTTGGCTTGACTTTCATAACTATTAGGTTGTGTCTGCCTGTATCTTCTGAAGAAACCTGTTACATTATGTTGCTTGATACAGTTTGGTGTTTTTTTGGTGGGTTTTTTTTTTTTTTCAAACTGGCTGCATTTCAGCAGGAAAATTGTTATCAACTAACTTCCTGAGCAAGAATTTAGCAACAAGAAAAATGAAGGCGATTCTCATAACTCTAAATCTTACCAGTATTTTTTCAGTAGTATTGTAGAAAAATTTCTGTTGCTTGCTTTCTACTTTGGCCAATGAGAGTAGGTGGGGGAAGAAAAGAAACAAAAGGGTAGCTTCACATGGATACTTGAGGTTCCATGGTCCACCTGGCTTCTATTTATGTTAGCATGAGCCTTGAGTTTTCTGTGTAACCTTCAGTGCTGCATCTGACTCCTCTTGATTAAATTATTTGCAAAATACAAAAATGATGCTTGCTTGTTTTTCTAGGTTACTTAGGCCAAAATGCAACAATTTGTAGAGGTATATTATGCACTGCTAATGCCAATGACTACAACTGGAAGAGGTATATACTAGTGCAGGCTCTTTTCCAAGGTGACTTCAGTGCAGAGTAGTGTAGGAAGATATAAGCAGGTGAATCTTAAAGTTTCTCAAAAGAGAGAAGTGTAATATGATGGTTCATAAAAGTTTTACTGATTTTTCTCTGGGGACATCTTTCAGTGCCATGATAATCTCTAGATTATCATCTCTGCATAGCAGTGATTTCCCAGTTCATTTGATAGCCCTTAGGTGTCCTTATCTCTTGGGAAAAACAATTTTTTTTTTTTTTTATTACTTCTACCATTCCACTATTCTTGTAACTATGCAATCTGGACAGCTGAAGGAGATCTGCTTACAGCTGCTGACTCACTTTGTTACGCAACTGCACTCTGTTTCTGGTGCTACGATGTGAAAAGCAGCAAGGAGAGGGAAATGTCCCCAGGAAATAGACACCAAACAAGTGTGTGGAAGTGCTCTAAAAGCATTTTACAAAACAAACAAACCCAACCCCCAAAAAACATTTACAAGTTTGTAAGTGTGTTTCTCCACACAGTATTAGTAGCTCTACTGATGTATAAAAATACAGGAAATAAAGAATTAGAACTCTCAGAGCAGTGTGCCTGGTGATTGAGCTACAAGCACTAACATACAGGAGGCTAAGCAAGATAATTTTGGACTTACAGGCAATGAACCTGTACTGCATATGGCAGTACAAGACTCTGCAAGTCTGCCTTAGAAAATTAAGCTGATAATTTTCAAGTTCATTCTGAGCGTTGGACCACTGTAAAATCATCCTGCCTGTACGAGGGCAGAACATACCCAGTGGTAACTTCTGAGATCTTTACAGTTCATAGAATCATATAATCAACCAGGTTGGAAGAGACTTCCGAGATCATCCAATCCAACCTATCACCCAGCCCTATCCAGTCATCTAGACCATGGCACTAAATGCCTCATCCAGTCTTTTCTTGAACACCTCCAGGGATGATGGCTCCACCACCTCCCTGGGCAGCCCATTCCAATGGCAAATCACTCTCTCTGAACATGTTCATTTAGATAACTACAAAAATTAGTAGAAAATACAATATTTTTGCTGTGGTTCATACATGAAGTCTTCATTCACTCAGTTCTAAATGTGCAGGATCAGATCCAAATCTGCTGAAGAGATTGGTTCATTTACTTGCCTTTATTTTACCTGCTAACTTGGTTATTAATTGAATTTAAAGGTCTAGTCTTTTAATTGATCTATTAATTCTTAAGGCAATGGCTGTATAACAACCTAGCTGATATTTTTCACCACTATTCTCCAAGAAACCAGTGGTGCAAGGATTTGACTGCATCTTAGGAAATGCTGCAACTTTCAGCTGCTATTTTTGTACACGGAATGTATTATTTAAACTGTATATTTCTGCTTTGTACTGGTGAGAGAGGTTGCCCTTTGAGTTCTGTTTGCCCCTAAGAGCTTAATCCCTTCATGGAGGAAGGATTTGCTTGATTTACCTCAGTAATCTGCCTTCTTTAGTGACCATTTTATAGAGTTGGAAACTCAAGTACAGTCTTTTTACAGTTCTCATTCCCAAAATGCAAGCAGTTTAACTCCCACAGGTATTCCTTTTGCACTACATAGAGCTATGTGCAGTTTTGGGGTTGTTTTCAAAGACGCTTACCTAGCAATGAATGCCATACATCTGCATAGGATTGCCAGTGGTGCTGAAACATTTGATCTCCAAATTTGACTGTAGGTAACATAATACATTTAAGTATCTGCTGCTGTGTGCAGCAGTTTTAACTCACTGTGAGAATGTAATTTACTTTTGATTTTCTAAAAATAACAATGTTCCACTAGTCTGTTTTGTCTTCAGCAGATTGATTAAAAACACTTAATGATTTTTGTGCATTTCCTCATGAAAGTGTTTTGTTTTGAGACTTTTACCTTCCAAACTACCTTACCATTCTTTATTGTGTTTTTAAAGAAATTTAATTTTGTCATCCTTATGTGTTTAGAACAACTTGATTTTCATGTATGCTGTGTATTAATATATAATGATGTTTTAATCAGCTGCAGCCCTGATGTAGTGTATTACAGCATAAGTGACTTAACTTGCCTACTTTGTAAGAGAGAATAAAGCATTAAATGGGTGCTTTGAATCTAAAGTTCCTTCTATACCAGCTGTGTATTACTGAACAGTTGAGGCAGTTGATAATATTTTACTTTACTATTACATGGATAAATAACTGTTTTTTAAGGCTTTTAGGAGTGCAGATTCCATAAACCCAGAATGTGTTTGTACTGGTGTGTAGGTAAGCTTGTAATTACAAGGAGAATCCACAGCATTGCTAGAACTACAATTTACCCATTTAAGCCAAATGTTCTATATTTAGCATATTGCTTTTTTGTGTTATAAATTAGTTCTCTAATGAAACGTGAAAACTGGCCATGTGTTATTTGGCCTTTTTTGACTATACCATCTTTCAGAAGATCCCATTCACTTACCTTAGTTTTGAATTATGGAACATGCAAATAAGAATGTATGATAGTTGAGGCTTAAGTAGATAACCTTGGTGAAGAGTTTTGTTGTTCTTCATGTAGCTGTTACTCTTCTGTAAGCATTAGTGAAGAGCTTTGAAATGAAACTAATTGCAGACTTCCAGAAGTGCAATAATTAATGAAACAAATGGAAGCCCTTTGCTGGAGGGAGAGAAGCTGGCAGTAAATTTATTCTTCCTGTGAAGTTAATGGAATTTCTTCCAAAAACCTTTGATTTCAGCCAAAGAATAGGGACCTTGATTGTGTGAAAATAGTAACAAAGACAAGTTGGAAGTTTTAATAGGCATAAGTTCTTATTTATTCCTTACCTGATTTAGATGCTGACAACTCTGATACAAAGATATTTGTATTTTTGTCTAATGTGTACCTATTGTTGGGTCTAAAAGGTGGTCAGAGATGTCTGCATGCCAGGATGTAAACAGGACGGGTCTTCAGAAGAGGCAGACTGTGCAACTGGGTTTATCATGAGAGCATGACCATTCTTTGAGAGTGTGCACTAGTGTTTACTATATCTATTAACTGTTTACTAACTGACCACTAACTACATTTCTGGAAGTATTTTTAGGGAGTGTAGAGTAGTTGGATGAAGTTTTTCTTACCTGTTTTATGAAAGCTCCATAGTTGCTTGAAGTTTTTCTTACCTGTTTTATGAAAGCTCCATAGTTGCTTCTTAAGTCAAATGAGTCAATTCTCAGGCATGGAAGCCAAGACTTGTCTGAGCGTTGGTGTGTTGGTATATATGTTGTATACATTATTCACTGTACACATTGTGTTATTTCTGGAAGATTTGTTTTCATATTCTGTTGTTTCTTGCTGACATCTGAAGCCTGCTAATTTGTGCTTCTTTTATGACATTCTTTTGTACCATCACTTCTTAAAATAGCGCTGTGACTTCCTGTGCACTGTGTGAAATTTGCTCTGAATTCAAGCAGTTTGTGTCTTCTGATGTTTGAAGACATTTTTGCTTTTAGAATAGAATCTCTTGCCAGGATAAGCAGCTTTTTATACCTTTTTCTTGCTCACATAGAATTTTTAACAGTTTCTAGGTAATGAGCTTCCTGCCTATGTCTATGTGGAACAGGCTGAAGGTCTGATGTGGAGGCTGGGTTTGTGCCCATCTGCAGCTATGAGATTATTGGTGGTTATGGCACACAGGTCTCTTGAACTTGATCTATCACCCATTCTGTAGCTTGTTTTCACTGGTTAAAAAAAGCTAACAGGCTTATTTTGCCTTAGTGAAACTAAGATAATGTACTAATCAAATTTAAGCACCATACAAAGTTATGTTTTCCATGCAGACTTCAAAAACATCATGTTAAATGGGCATTTTGTTTAGGTTTACAGTAGTTCCAAAACACAATAACTGGCCAAAGAGCCCTTTTTGTTTCCATTGGTCATATATAATTCCTTCACCTTGTATTTTTAAACTGTTATTTGGGTTTTGTTGTTTGGTTCTGCGGGGTTTTCATTTGTTTGGGTTTTTTGGTGGGGAGGTGAGAGAAGGGGAAGGTCAATAAAATAGGGCACCACCTGCATCTTGAGTTGTGAATGGAATTACATTAATAACTGGCAGCTTTTGCCTAACTCCTCAGGAAGTTAAGATGGTGTGCCTTAGGGAAAATAATTTTCCTCATGGCTTCTTGGAAGGGAGACATTTCTTTTATTATTGGTTTGGTTTTTTTCTGTTTGAGGCTAGGAAGAACAAATGTTTCCTTCCATTAATGAGATGTCTTGTTGGCAATTTTTTTTGTTTTAGTAGTAGTAGTATAGCCATACTGTGACTTTTGTTGTTGTCATCTGTCTTTTACTTATATTGGCATGAAAAAGTGTCAACATATTAATAATTTTTCCTCCATTGGTTGTCCAGCAAGAGATACATCATTGCTTGTATTTGCTCACATTTATTGCCTTTAGTGCTTTTTAAAAATAACTTCCTTTTTGTGGTGTTGACTCTTTCAAGTAGGCTAAAATAGCTCTACAAATAGATATGCATGGGGACACATTAAACAGACCACAAGGTTTTAAATATACAAGAACTGGATGCATTTACGGGTAAACCTCTCATCCTCTTGTTTCCTCTCAGTGACCTTAGTTTAAGAAGCAAAGAATTGGTGCATTCAGCAGCAATTTTTTTTCTTTTTAGTCTGATGCATGAGGTCGTTCTAAAATGCAAACCTAAATGCAAATGAGAGAGGAAGGAGTGATAGAGTCTTTATAAAACAGTTCCTGTGGTATATGTAGGTACTGCTCCACAAGTGATGAGGCTGTCATATTTTATTACAGCTTGCATAAATTCTCATTTCTTAAAAGGAACTCAGAAATTGAGTTAAAATATCCCATTGGGTAAAGAAACTCTTTCATGGTTATAGATGTATTCTTTTACAATCTGGTGTTACTTAACAACAAAAATAAAAGGAAATGTTTGAAAAATAACTGGGTGTTTTTTTTAGTCTATACCCCTTCAAAGATTGTTCTCTGTACTACAACAGCTAAGTATTAGGCCTCATCCCTCATGAGCTCCTTGAACACTAAGAACTGATCAAGAAGAAAGGTTAGAGAAATGGCATTCTTATCATGAGTCAGTGAGTACACGGAGCTGACGGCGTTCCTGACCCTGGCTTTCCAGCTGAATTAGTAGTTGAAATGTTGATTCTGTCTACTGAGAAGTTCCAACTGAGACTATTTGTAACAGCCACATAGAATCATATGACTTTAGACAAATTATTTAAGATAATTCTATGACCAAAAAGACTAAAAATGTCAAAGGCTATTGTTTATTAGGTAGGAGAACTAGTTTTGCTTTGCCTGTTTGTTCAGGTAATAGCTTTGTGGCTGGGAGACCCAAATGGTAAAAAAAGTGTGCTAGAGGCACTGACATCTATTTGTTAATTTGACTTTACTGTTTTACTTTTCCAAATTGAAGAAAGCAGCAATGTTTTTTTTCTATACTGCCTGCCATGTTTAATTTTATGCTGCATTCAAGAATGTGCTGGTTCCACTTCATTAATTAATTCCAGGATGCCAATTACAGGAGGCAGCTGAAATATGAACCTATTCTTGAAGCTGACACATTCCCTCCCCCCCCTAGTCAGGTGTGATATGTTAAAGCTATCTGTGACTCAGTTGAACAGGAAGAAGTAACACTTAGAGATTTAATTAAGACAAGGTGTCTTTAAAGTTTCTTCCCCCATCCCCCTCATCCTCCAGTTATTTCCTGATACATTTTTGGGGCCAACTTTAGCAAGTTTAGGAAGGAACAAGTTTAAAAAACAGATGCATGCTTCCTGAAAATGACCATTAAAACCTTCCAGCCAGCTTCATAAACAAGACTTAATCCTCATCCTATAAGAACTGAATGCAGTAGAAAAGAACCTAGTCTTAGATATTGGAATTTATTTATATATGGAAAAATATCTAACAAAATTATCAGAATCTTGTCAATTGTAAGCAAATATGTTATCTCACAGGAGAGTTTCTTTAGTGTTCTTGCCTTTCTTCACTGGTAAATACTAGCAGGGGTATTGAGTATAATTTGATTTAAAAAAATGTGTCATGTGAACACTTCAAGTATTCTGCTGGTATTGGCCACTTCAAAAAGAAAACTATTATTAATTACTACAGTAGGAAGGTCTAAAACAGTAGTCCCGAGATTCTGCATGGCAGACAGCACTGTCTCTGTGGCCATCTTAATGTTTCTTGTGACTATATGAGATTTAGGAAAAAAAAGCCTAATGACAAGCCTGAAGTTGTTGGTAAGCCCACCACTTGCTCATTATTGTTGCCCATCATCCCTAAAGTTTGGGGAATGACAGTGTAAAATTGGCATAGCTTTTATTCCCAAAGAATAAAAACCTGATCTAGTGTGAGGTGTCCCTGCCCATGGCAGGGAGGTTGGAACAAGATGATCCTTGGGGTCCCTTCCAGCCCTGACAATTCTATGATTCTTACTCTGGAGCCTACCTGCTAGCAGAATGTACTTGCACATATATCTGTACAGGGGTATATCATGGTCAGACAGTAAGACTGGGTTTATACTGTACACTTTTCTAAGGTTATGCAGAGCATAAGAAATGTTTTTGTGTTACTGATGTAATTTTTCAGCATGGTATTTGGTGAGTTGCATGTGAAGTCCTAATGAAAGCTGCTCATCTCTGAACACCAGAGATGGAATCAAGTTGGATTGATCAGGGTTAAAGATTTCTCTGTTCCACTTTTTTTCTTTTTGCCAGATAAATGTCTCTTTGTAGTTGTTTGTTCATTGAGTTTCTTTCTGTTACCATTATTTTGAAAAACTGACAGTATCTCGTTCAAAACTGCTTCTCGTAGTCTGGATACAAATGTAAACATTGGCAGGTAATGACTAAAAATAAAACCTCAAACACTACAAATAAACCAACCTCTCTCCTACCTCCTGAGGTATTGCATCTTGAGGGATCTGACTTGTGAGCATTGCAGATATACTGTGGATACCTAAATGTACAATTAAAAGGTGGGGGGGAACCAGTGCTAGTAGGGTAGGTAGTAGTTGTGGAACAAGTGTACTGCTGTAAGGCAGTGCTATGCTTTACATAAGATCTGTTGCCATGGTTATTGTCTTTCCCATATGTGCAAGTAATATCAGACAGATGATTTAGTTTCACAGAGATCAGGCAGGCTGCTCATGTTTAAAAAGGTCTTTATAGCTTCTTATTTCAGCTGCTTGGCTTATTCATGTGATGTGGTTAATACATCCTGCAATGACACATTTTAACGCACATCTGCTGTTAGATAGCACATACTAAAACAAATGAAACTTCCTCAGCTAGCAAAATAGATAGATTTTTACTGTGGTAAATCGGCAGTCATTTTGGAAAGACAAATATCTTTTATTTTAATAGAAATACCAGATTCTAAGGAAGCAATTATGAATAGAAGCAGGTAGTCTCTAAATATTTGTAGAAAAACAAAGCCATTACGTTCCAGAGAACAGTACACAACATCTTACCTGTTTTTCTATTTCAGATAGGAAGTGCATTCCAACCTTTATTAGACAGCTCTGTTTTTATAAAGCAGTCCTTTCAGCCTTTCAGTTTTGATTCAGCAGTGCAAGGGCTGCATATGTTATAAGATTTAAACACTTAGATTTTCTTTTTGTGGATTATCACTGCAGCTCCCTTAGATCATTTTGAATATCCAGTCTATGCTCTTCTCTTCTGTCAGGTGGGATGGAGTAGTGACTTCAAGGCGAGCTTGCAGGACACACGGAGAACACCTGCAGGAGACAATATGCTTGAAGTATAACATAAAGATTAATATTTTTTTCTTTTAATCTATTGCAGTATGTTCTTAAGCCAGCACTTTGTTCACCCTTGTGTTTTCTCCTAATTGTTTGGTACTTACATAAGTAACAAAAAGTATAATCAATCTGGAATAAGATCAGTGTATAGGCACTGGAATGTATCATGCTTCCAGTCAGTAATTATTACTGTAACTCAGAATTGCAGCCTTCCATCCTGCAGCCTGGAAAAAAAGCTTTTGGTTTTTCCTCTGTTGCACCTTTTACTTACCCTTTTCTCTTTCAACTTTTACATGTAACAGAATATTTTTGCTTTAACCTATGGATGGTCATAAAATTGTTCAGTTTTTTATTTCCTCTTTCCCTTGAGCAGTGATTTTAATTTTTTTTTCACTTCATTTTTTTCCTAACAAGAATTCAGCTCATTGCTAAGTCAGTAAGATGGCTTCCATTGATACCTTCTCTCATATCTATACTTCTAAATTAGCTTAGCTTGCTGGCACTCAAATGACAATAAATGCAGCCAATGCAATGGTTTACTGATGAGTGAACTATAGCCTGCTTGGAGGAACTCTCTTTGATTGCAGTGGGTCCAGGGATACTCTTCCATGGTTCGCACCTCTCTTGAAGTCTACAAGATGTAACAAAACAAAAATGAGGGTTTTTTTAATCTGTTTTGGGCACGAAAATAGCTTGTTTATGCTGTTCTTCAAGGTAACAAAACCCCAGAAGACAGTTAGTTGTTAAAGAGCTTAAAGGTCATTTTAACTATAGCAAATTTAGTTACTGAGAAGTCTTACATGATCTTACTCTCTTCTGTAGAACTCGTACACTGACTCAAAGTTTTAGAATAAAAGAATGACAACAGAGTTTCTGGGAGGAATTTTTATTATTATTATTCAAGATCAGTGGCACCTCAAGCTGCTGCTTTTCTGCAAGACCAAAGATTCAGTTAAGTCTCTGGGAACCATAGTGTGCGGTATTGTGTATAGCTTGCTAGTGGGATATGCAAAGTATATAGCCCTCAAAAGAAAAATTATTCAACCCATCAGTTACAGAAGACATGTTGCCACACATAAAATTAAGATACCATAATTAATGTAACATTAAAATGCCATCTCTTCTAAAATTCTTCTGTGTTCTTGAATGATACCAGATACACTTGAGAAATAGGTCTAATGCCTATATATAAATTTGATATTATTTCCATGTCACCATTTGTTTCTGGACTTTTTCTATTTACACAGATACAATTTTCCTTTAAGTTCACATTGAATTGCATTTTAATTACAGCAACAACCATTGTTTTCTGGCTTTAACAAAACCAGTTTAGCCTTTCAGGTATATAACCAAATGTTATTACAAAAAACATTTTCCTGTGTGATCACTTTGATCATACTGCTGCTCTTTCCATTGCTCTAACGACTTCTCTTTTGCATCAAACAGAAACTACAAAGGCTTCTGAATGGATGGATGAATTATTTATCCCAATCCCTCAAATCTTTCTGCCATTGAAGTAGTTTGCTCTCATCCCTGTGTAGTCTAGAATATCAGCTTTCATCCTTAACTTGAATTAACCAAAAAAAAAAAATCAAATCGTTGTGCTTTCATTTGCCCTTACAGCTCTCCATGTTCTCAGAATTGCTACCCCTAGAAGTTATGTGATGATCAGAACCAACTTGACAACTGCTTATCATTTTGGTCTCTGAAATAAGTGCCTGGTATTTAAAGTTTATGGCTACTTCATGTTGTTCCAGAGTCTCTTATGTTAATACTTCACTATTTATTAGGGTCTTAAGAAGAAAGTGTGTTCATGTTTTAGCAGGGATTTGAAGACACAGTATTTGACATCCATGTCATTTAAGACCAAATTCAATTACATAACAAAATCTGAATCCTTGCTAAAATGTATGAATATATCATCTTGCTTCTGTGTTCAGTCAATTACTATGTTGTCCAGGTGCAAAAATTATGATTAAATTGTAGTTACCATTCTTGAACAGAGGAAGAAGTATTCAGAAAAAGGTTTCCTTTTTTTTTATGTTTCAATTAAAACTTTAGAGTAACTTCTGTACCACATGGGATTACTTAATTACATTTACACTCAGAAATATAGTTATGTTGTTACATTTTATTTTGTTACTTTTTTGTAACCTGAAGTAAAACATTCTTGATTGTCTGATTCTTGAGCAAGGAGTCAGAACAAAGAAGTTGTTGATGTCTGTTTGAAGCAGTTATGTTCCATTTCAACTGTCTCGAAGATTAGTCTTACTGTAGCTAATGCCACATCATCCTTGAGGTCCTTCATCTAGAATACTGTTCATACTGACAGCAAGTTGGTTCTGTCATTTGTTAATGCATTATCAGTTTTGGCAAGGACATTTATTTTTTAAGTTATACCAGTCCCTCTCCCCTCCCCACCTTTATAGGGAGTGGATGTGGATAGGAGAAAGATGATATAATATTTTTAGCGTTCACTGTTGTCTGATGTTTTTGTGCAGTATGTCATAGCACATGGGAATTGAACATTTCTAAAAAGATTCATGTACCACAATAGTGGAATATTGCAATTTGGATAATAGCTGTGATAGTTTGCATTGGAAGGCATTATGTGATCTGAAAAACTGTATTCGGGGCCAAATGTGGGGGCTTTTTGCCTTGGGCTATCAGTGAGTACTGCAGTGTGAAATAAGGCATTTTGGATTTGAGATTTCTTTACTACAGCTCAGATATTAGACTGTTCTTAATAGCCTCACTGTTTGGCTTGATTATCACCACTCTTTGCCAGGAATATCCTGAAATCTGTGTCAGATAATTTGAAGTTACTTACCTTCAGGTCTAGAAGCAGCATTGGCATCTCCTTGGTGATGATGTAGAAAAGGGAACATCACGCTCAGGAGAATATGAAATCAGTCTCAGCATTTCTGTTCTAAATAGTTATTCAAGAAGCACAGATGTCCTCCTAATTTCATGATAACTCAAAATGGCAAAAATAACAGACTTGAAGATGAGTAACAGTGCACAGTTGTTATGGAAATTAATAGGTGGGTCTGTTTTTAAAAATAAATAAATAAATCTTCTGATCCAAAGCTTTAATCCAAAAACCTGATGGTATTCTTTGGGTATGACTTCATGAAAAAAAAAACTGAAGCCAAGCTAACAGTTCATAGTTTTATGGAGGAGAAAAATTAGCCTTTTGCCTGTCCTGTCCTTGTTTATACTTGTGCTCTTTTTCACCATTTACCTTCAGTGATTTCTGGTGCTTTTCCAGTGGCAAAAAAAATTACTTACTTGGCTTACAAAACTAGCAGAAAAGAAATCTGGCACAAGAAAATACTTGTATGGCTTTTGATTGCTGGCTTACCTGTGTGGTGAGATGAGTGCTGCAGTTGGTATAAGGTAGCAGAGAAAGACTGCACAGAGAGAGAGGGGGTACAGTGCCAGTGAAAGAGCATGAAAAGGAGGAGGAGGAGGAATTAGAGCACAAGAAAGGGAAATGAAGTTTCTACTTCTACAAGTGGCAAATTATTAATTCATCTTCATTAATATTTTTATTCAAATAATTTCTTGAGATTAGGACAAGGTATACTGAGAGATAAGTGTAGGAACTGGTGTAAAATACTACAGTGAAATGGTTTGAAAGTCATACAACTAGGTAAATATGTGAATAGGAAAAGAAAAGCCCAAGTCTGGTGGGTTTTGGTTCATTTTTGGTTTGGTTTATTTGGCTGGATTCTCTTTGTTGTTTTTGTTTTGCTTGTTTTGGGGTGTGTGTGTTTTCTGTTTGGTTGTTTTGGCTTTTTTTGTTGTTGTTGTTTTATTTCAGTGAGGGGTTTTTGTTGTTTGCTTGTTTGTTTTCTGACCTGAATAAGTACCCAGGTCACCTGGAAAGCTCCTCCACTGTTGTTTGCTTTGGTGTTCTTGTTTTTTGGGGTTTTTTTTTGTTCCTCTCCCTCCCTTTATATAATTTGGGATTAATATAGGTCACTAGACCAAACTTTGATTCCCATATTGCAGTTGGAGGGGATGTTTGGAAGATTAAATTGAGTAACATCTGGCCAGTATTAAAGGTGAGATCAGTTATGAAGTTATGCTCATAACTAAGCATACAGAGACTACAAAACACTGTCCTCTCTGAGGATAAATATGAAGTTGCTTATGTAATATAAATGTTCTTATAATAAAATCAAACCAGAAAATAACTACTGTCATGTCTTGGTAAGCACTTAACATTAGAGACAATGGTTTCTGTAAAAGAAATTTGTTACTTAATTTTGCAGTCAGAAGCAGCTCTGGGAGAAATCCCTGCTCCTACAGTGCTTATAATTTTGAAGAAAAGTATTTTAATTACATTTAATCTTATTTAAACATCATATAAGTGGGTCCAGTAATTTCCTTTCCCTAGACTAGCACCCTCAGTATAGTTTTGGGAAAGGATGCTGCACTTGGGTTGTCATTTCACCATTTACAGAACTCGACTGGCTGTTTAAAAATCAAGATTGTAAGTTCTTCCCACCTTCTCCTTTCTGCTTTCTCCAGGGAATTACACTTAGACAAGCTCAACCAACTTCTGTGTAACTGGTGAAGTGTCACTTCACCCAGCCTTGCCACACCTTGAGCATTCCCTCACAAGGGACCACCATGGTTCATAATTAGTTTGCACTGCTGGATGTGGTAAAGGGACGGAGACACATGCATCCTTCCTCATTTTTCTAGGCAGGACATCATTAGTCTTGATCTGCAGATCACTTGCCATAACAGTTTTTATATGTGAATCTGAGACAGCTTTAAAAATGACTTCTCTTCCTAAAGGAAGTTCATGAAGGGAGTGCCTCTGCCTCAGTGCAAATGCAATTCTTAGAGAGCATCCTTTAGCTACAGAGTACTTTCTGCAGGAATGGATTTACTGAAATGAAAACAACAAAACACAAAACACCTTGGCAGATTGTTTCATCCATTTTCATCCAAAGGGATAGAGCAGAAGGAAAAACTCCCATAAATACAAGGGAATAGTAATTAAGAGAAATTATCAGACTGAATTGCTGCAACCAAAACTAGGCTGCTGCTTAGGCATCACAGTTAAATGTGGACAAAAAAAACAAGCCAAGGGCTGTTTACTTTGGGTAGGCAGGAAAAACAGAAGCAAGCAGGCAAACAGATACTCAAAGTCCTTTATTTCTTGGCATACTAATATTTTACCAAAAATTCATTGTTTATTTGATTGTAATTTTTTTAAAACACTTTGGCAAAATGTATTTTGACTTCTAATAGAAAAGCAGTCACATTAAGATGCCAAGAGGTAATTGAGATCTGGGTACAGACTTTTCAAAACATTTCAGTATAATCACAGATTCTGTGTTTCTGCCCAACGGCAGTTAAAATGTGTTGGCAAAGATCATGTTAAAACAAAACTTAAGCAAAACAATAAAAGTACTAACTCAGATCTTTGAACAACCTATTTGTGGATTTTCTTCCTTAGGCAGAGTACAACTTTAATTGATCATTTTCTGTTCCACTGAACTCCTTAAAACCTGTTACTTCAGTAGTTAAGATAGTTCTCTCTATTGGCTTTTCCTTATTTAAATGTTTAGATTAAATGTTTCAGTTCCTTTTGCTCCTACTTGGCATAATAACTTCTTAACTATTTTAACAAGTTTTTTGTTTGTATTCTTTTGCCATTGTATTTAAGATCCTTTGAGAAACCTTTAATCAGCTTCATTTTAACTTTAAAATTACTCTGATGAAAGCTGTATGGATCCCAAAGATAAGCATAAGCTGCAAAGGAATTCTAGCCACATATGAAGATATTTTGAAGGTTCAAACCCAAAATATTTCAAAGGATTTGGCCATGCAGGCAGATGCTTTTGCAATAATTACTTCAGAATTAGGTTTTGAATGTGTGAGGAAAGTAACTAAAGGCTTTGGCATGAACAAGACAATCACAGAAGAACTTTGTCACTTCCATCCTGAACCAGGTCAGTAGTGGTGGGCACCTTTCTTAAGCAGAACTTTTCCAGAGTGACCAAATATCTGTCAGGGGAAAATGAGTAACTTAAGTAACTGTCATATTGAAATATGCCTTTGGCTTATGGGAATTAAACAAACAACCAAACTAAAACAAACCCACCAAAACACTGTTCCTGAAATGGCCAAAACCGATGCACTGGTGTACTGTACAATCTAATCACTACTATTGCGGTTTCCTAACGATTAGTTTCTTTTTTTTTTAAAGGAGCTTGAAATTCAGATCTAATTTTCATGCTGTTAGTGTAGATTTGTAGTCTAAGCATAGCTTTTTTCATGAGTGGACTCACTGGCTCCACTCTTAAAAGGATTCCAGAGTGGTATCACTGAAACCTTTGTTTCTCTGCTGTGTAACTCGAATTCACTAAGAGACCTTTTCAGCCAACAGTTTACGGACTGCCGTTTGGCTCTGCTTGGGCATGTGCGCACATGCACACAATGCAGTCACTATTGATGGGCACTCACTTTGCAGTCTAAATTAATGTAGAAACAAAATGTAAATGGGAATTAGCACTAGCTTTGTAAGATAATTCAGAATGGACTCCAAGTATTGTATTTGATATGTAAGAGACTCTATACCATAACTCAACTGACATGGTTTCAATTATGAATGCACAAAACGTTCTACACACATTTTCAGCTCTTTGGAAGAGAAAACTGTTTGAAATTTGTGTCATTGTGTTACTCTATCAGATAATGTGATACTTACAAAGTTAGGTGTAAACTTCAGTTTGAAAACTGTATTAACATTCTCCTGTAAAGGAACAGCAACAAATGTCTGAAGAGTCTGATGAATCCTGGTTTAGGTGTTGACGCTCATTCATGTTCTTGCACTGTAGATGCAAGATGCTTTGAAACTTACTGATATGAAGGTCTTGCCTGTTTTCAAGAATCATACTTCTCTTAAGGCAGATTTTTCTCCTGTTTCTCAAGAATGCTTAGTCAAGCTGAAGCACAGTGGCCTGGTTAATGGAGAAATTACAGAATCCCTCTTTTGACATTTTTTGTGTATATAAACCAAAGTTTACTATTTCAGTTTCCAAACTGGTACACTCTTGTCCCATGTGAAGTCCTCTTTATGCTGTGAAGCATGTTACAGGATTAGAATGCTTTGAGGACAAGCCCCAAAGGCATTTTATCTGACTGATTTAAGTGAAGCTGAATGTTAAACTGATGTTAGCATACACATTCATAAACAACTATACACAGATGGTATTTGAAATCAAGACTTCTTGGGCTTAAATGGTTACACAGCAGCTGCAGCATTCTCAGCAGGTTCTTGACCATTTTATACAACTTGTGTGTTTTGATGTGCTTGCACTGTGGGAAACCATCCAACATTATCAGGTGCTCAGGGGTATGTCCAGACTTGCAAAAATGAATGTATGTTTATGTGAATGAAATAATTGTTCATTGGTTCAGAAATCCTCAGGTAAGGCAAATAGTCTCGAAATAAGATGCTATAAACTTTTCATACTGTTTTGAAATAGGAAGCCGCAGCAAAGGTTTATCTAATCCAATACTAAGCCTGCACTGGTGGTCAGCAGTAGATGCTTAGGAAACAGTACAAACCAGGACTTGGCTGTCATGCTGCTTCCCCAAAACCTATGTCCCAGTAGTGAAGAACTTGTCTGAGAAGCTTTCTTAGCAACATGATACTGTGACTATGTATAGCTTCCATTGTATATAACACAAAAATCATATAGAATGTGAAGAATAAGCTCCTTTTTCCTTGCTCTGCATCTGCAACCATCTGTTTTCATCTGATGCACTCTTTTTCCCTAAGTGTATGCAATGAAAAAAATAATTCCCTATTTATTTTCTCTGTCACATGTTTGTAGATCTTTATTACACCAGCTCTGATTTATCACTTTTCTTAAATGTCCTATAAAAGTGTTCTACACAGTAGGCACCAGGATAGCATCTCCATCTCTACTGCAGGTGCTCCTAAAAGCAAACCCTAGGAGGAGTGTGAGATCCATTTTGTGTTTGAGATGTCAGTGACATCCAAGGAAAGTGTCCAAATGAGGACTGTGTCTGCCATTTGACTAAGCTTATTCTTAGGATATCATTATCTAATTAACCTCCAGGGAAATAAATGTTTGTAAAGCAACATCCATGAAACAATCTACCTTTCACACTAGTTCATTCTTTCAACCCCTGTTAAGTTATTCTTGGTTTTGCTTCTTCGCTTTGGCTGAAAATATCCTTCCCTGTTCTCCTCCCACTGTCCAGTTTCCTACTAAGTTTCCTTTTCCTTGTATCCCATGTATTCTTTTTGACAGATTGATCCTGTATTGCAGACTGGGCCCCTAACACTTCCTCTGTCTTTTCAGGAAATTTTCACTACCTTTGTTCTAAGGTAGACATCAAATACACTTTGTGCTGAAATGCTCTGTGAGCTGTTTTAGGCAAAGGTATTTTTCCTCTTTCTCGGCTTGTTACAATGAGGAGTGCAAGCAAAGGAGCTCTTTGACTAAACAATAGCAACAAAAATGGAACTTGGAAAACAGAAGGAATGTACTCCTGCTTGCCAGACAGGAAAAAACAACACTATGGGTGAACAAAACAAAAAAAAGGGGGGGGTGGGGGGAAGTGCAGAAAAGAATAAGAGTGATGCTCTATGTTGTGGCAGCATAACCAGGAAATTATAGACCTGTCAACCTGACCTCAGTGCCAGGCAAGATCATGGAATAGGTCATCTTGAGTACTATCACAAAGCACCTACAGGATGGCCAAGGGATCAGGCCCAGCCAGTATGGGTTTAAGAAGGGCAGGTCCTGCCTCACCAACCTGATCTCCTTTTATGATCAGGCTACCCACCTGGTGAATGCAGAGAAGGCTGTGGATGTAGTCTACCTGGACTTTGGCCTTGGCAAAGCCTTTGGCACCCTCTGCCACAACAAGCTCCTGGCAAAGCTGGCAGCTTGTGTCTCAGATTCACTCTGAAATGGGTAAAGAACTGGCTGGAGGGCCAGGCCCAGATAGGTGGTGAATGGTGCTACATTCGGTTGGCAGCCGGTCTCTAGCAGTGTCCCCCAGGGATCAGTGCTGGGGCTGATCCTGTTCAGTGTCTTTATTGATGATCAGGACCAGGGCCTTGAGTCCAGCATCAGTAAGTTTGCAAGATGACACCAAGTTAGGAGCAGGTGTTGATGTGTTGGAGGGTAGGAGAGCCCTGCAGAGGGACCTTGGCAGGCTGGACGAGTGGGCAGAGGCCAATAGGATGAGATTTAACAAGGCCAAGTGCAGGGTTCTACACTATGGCCACAACAACCCCAAGCAGCACTACAGGCTGGGGACAGAGTGGCTGGAGAGCAGCCAGGAAGAAAGGGACCTGGGGGTACTGGTAGATAATAGCTGAACATGAGCCAGCAGTGTGCCCAGGTGGCCAGGAAAGCCAGTGGCATCCTGGCCTGAATCAGGAACAGTATGGCCAGTAGGACAAGGCAGGTTATTCTTCCCCTGTACTCAACAATGGTCAGGCCACACCTTGAGTACTCTGTCCAGTTCTGGGCTCCTCAATTCAAGAGAGATGTTGAGATACTGGAACATGTCCAGAGAAGGGCTATGAAGCTGGTGAGAGCTGTGGAGCACAGCCTTATGAGGAGAGGCTGAGGGAGCTGAGGTTGTTTAGCATGGAAGAAGAGTTTCAGAGGTGACCTCACTGCTGTCTACATCTACCTGAAGGGAGGTTGTAGCCGAGAGTGGGTCAGTCTCTTCTCCCAGGCAACCAGCAACAGAACAAGGGGACACAGTCTCAAATTGTGCTGGGGTAGGTAGAGGCTGGATGTTAGGTGGAAGTTCTTCACAGAGTGGTTTCTTATTGGAATGGGCTGCCCAGGGAGGTGGTGGAGTTGTCTCTGGAGATGTTCAAGAAAAGACTGGATGAGGCACTTAGTGCCATGGTCTAGTTGGCTGGATAGGGCTGGGTGCTAGGTTTGACTGGATGATCCTGGAGGTCTCTTCCAACCTGGTTGAGTCCATGATTGTTTGGTGATACAGCATTCCTTCTCTGATTAGCAGGCGTACACAATGTGGGTGCCACGGCCGTGGCAAGCTTTGTTGGGAGGAGACGGCCCTGCCGCTGGGGCTGCTGTTACCTGCGAGGAAGCACTGCTCTGCTGTCAGGCCCTTGTTGTCTGCAAGGCCTGCCGGTGGCCGGCCTCGCCCTGCCCGCAGCTGTACCCGCTGTTGGTGTGCCTGGCCGGGAAGGGCGCCCAGCCGCAGCTGCGGGGCGGTGTCTGGGGCGGTCCCACTGTCTGTTCATTCCCGCGGGGCCGCGGCCCCGCCCCACGCCCGCCTGCTCGGGGCGGGTCTGGTGGAGGCATCACCGTGGGGCTCTGCAGCCGCATTCGAGCGCAGGTCCTTTGGTAGGTCAGGTCTTGAGCTCCGGAGCCTAAGGCGCGACATCTCAGCTGCAGAGTTGCCGAAGGCCAGGAAAGGAGATTCAGCTTTTGTCTTCGTGTTTTTTGCTTGGACAGAATTAGCGGTGACCCCCGAAACCGCTCCTCCGGCAGCCACCATGGTGGCCAAGGATTATCCTTTTTACCTGTCCGTTAAGAGGGCGAACTGTGCCTTTGAAGTGCCCGCTGTGACCAGCCCGGCTAAAGAGACAGAGGTACTTAATCTATAGGTGACACGTTTGCAAGTTTATTTGTCTTTATGTTTGTATTGCTTTGTGGAAAAGTACTGTGCCTTGAAAAGAGGCTTCTGTGATAGATACCTGGCTTGTTTAGGCATCCTTTACTGCTTGCACTCTAGGTATTGAACCTTATTTGAAGTAAGGAACAATGAATTTTGTTATTTATAACTTCAAGATATTAGTCTTTTAAGTAGCTAATTGTTTTGGATATGTTGTTTAAAGTAATTTATGTGCATTTTATTCTAGGGGTAACATGTACAAATTGTGAAAGTTAACACAAAAGCTGGCAGGGAGTCTGGAAAATAGTGTCTTAACCATGCTCTGTTTGTCCTTCATTAGGGATTAACCAAGAAATTTATCAGAGAATACCTGAAAACTGTTCCCTATCGTCAGGTTGACTGTTTTTCAAAAGCATGAAATCCTTTCAAGTAACATTAAAAGTCTTATTCATTCACTGAAATACAATGTGCTTATTTGCAAAACTCTCATAAATAGTGGAAACTTCAGTAACAGATGTTCATGACTTAAATGTTTGATTCTTTAGGTTAATGTCACAGTGTGTGCTTGTTTGGACAGAAAACTCTGATCTTAAGGGTTCTGTCTGGTAGCGCTGGAGGAAGGAGAAAAATTCTGTCTGGAAGTTTTTATCACTGAAATGCATTGCTTCTTCATTAGTCTTGTTTGCTGAGTAACTTGAAGGCAGTTTACTAAACCGAGTACATTTAATACACTACATCAAAGATTAATTATCCCCAGTAGCTGAATAGATCAAGTAACTTAAGCCAAGTGATCCTGTTTAGTCAGGATGCTTAAGCAAAGAACCAAGAAGATGCTGCACTCTTGCTTTTCAGAAAAAAAGGATTTTACATAAAAGGATTTAATTACTGTATCTAACATAAGTGGATTTTTTTTTTAAACTTAAGTGCTTTTGAAGAATAATACTGTGAATGTGTATGTCTCTGTGTATGGGTGGAAAACACAGGTTGTTAAGTGGTTCTCATAAGGGTGCTTATTTTACTAACTACTGCTTTTGAAGTATATTTTTAGTCGTTAGTGTGTGAAAGTTTATTGTGAATAGATCTGTCAGATCTGAAGAATTGAAGTGTTTGCTCCTCTAGAATTAGGAAGGGCAGCTTGATTATCGTCAGATTTGAAAGAAAAAGTCCGAGTAGAAGCTTAGAGGATGAGAAAGTATCTCAGAACAGCCCTGGGCAATCAAAATTGCAATGTGCAAACAGTCGTTTTGGATTTAGAATATTTCAGTTAGTGTTTTATGTTAATAAGCACCATATAATTTCAGGCAGCTTTCCAACAGTATGATGGACTTCCATCATTCCAAAAAATAAACCTTTTGAAGATTGTTTGTCTTAGGAGGGTATGAAAAGACCACCTACCACTCAAAAAATTTGATTAAAGAAGCTGAAACTACTTTGTGGAAGCCATTATAATGATAGGTATATGCAACCTGCTTCTTCAAAGTCTGTCATTATGGGGCAGGGGGATGAAATCCACCGGTTTTCTCAAGCCCTAATTGTTAAGCTTTTTTTTTTTCCCACCATTTAGTATTTGCAGGACTAAATAAAGCTCTTGAGCACCTTCTACCACAGTTTTGTGTTACTGCACTAGAAGGCTGGCTTCTTGCTTGGGTTATGAATTTCTGGCAGACATCTTAGACTCCTAGGTATAAGGGGGGGTAGCATTCCGCAACCTGTCTATTGTCATCTCCTGGCATCCTCACTGTTTTGATGTGCAGGAGGTCTAGACTGGCTAATGCTCAGAACTGTGTTTAATTCAGCAGGGAGAGTGCAGGAAGCTAACCCTGGAGGGCAACCCCTAGGCTTCTGTGCCATGGCACATCATTACCATAAGAACCAGGCGCAGGACTAGAGAGAGAAGAGCCAAAAGATTATGATATAAACTGCAAGTCATGAGTTTTCTTTGATCTTCAGAAATGTTTGTATTTCATTTTAAATGAAAGTTGCAATTTTTATGTATTTCGGGTTAAGTTCACGTGCAGTGTAACTGCAGTGAGCTAAATGTGGAAACATGTCACCCCCCGACTTGGAATTGCTGATCTGTTCTGCTTAATGGCAACTTGAGACAAACAGCTTGCCTTTGTTTTTCCATTCAGTAACTCACCGTATGATGTCTGCCTGTTAATTGGCAGTCCGGCTTCTTAGGCAGTTTGTTCCAGTATGGAGAAGGTTTTTCTTAGGTAGTCTGTACAAGGAGTTTCTAATGAAAGGTAAACAGGAATTTAATCAGCTCTACATTAGTTGTCCGGGTTTTTCAGAGTTTATTTTGCTTCTGTTAATTCATCTCAGTGTGAGGTTTTTATGTTTATTGGCCTTAATTTCCTAGCTCTTGGTTGATACATTGATTTCTAGGTATTGTATATGAACGAGTGATCAGTCAAGATGGCTGGATTCAACTTGCTCTTATGCTGCTGACACTTCAGTGGTTCTGTCTTGCACTTGGCAAATGGAATCTGAGGTCTTAAGGGTGGTAACTAATGAGGGCAGCCTATTTAGGCAAAGAGCTAGCCTTTAATGAACGCATGGTGTGCTAGCATGCTGTAAACTTCAGATGACGTTTTTCAGCTGACAGTGTTCTTCAAACCTGTGTGTCTCTATGGCTTTTCATTGCACCCCAACTCTTCTCTTCTTTACAGCACTGTGATTAAAGCAAAATATTTCTGCATTTTGCTTTATTTGGTTTCTGGTTTTTACAGATGCTGGCAGAGGAAGAATAACAAATCTTTTCCTGCTCCCACCGGAGTGTACAGGTGGAGGATGGAAACTTAAAAATTTGAAGGAAAGTTGTATCACTGATGCACACAGTTTATTGGATTATCAAGTTACCTTTATGCATCAGTTTAAGTTGCTTAATAAGTTATTCTTGCAATGATGAAAGTTTTACTAGTGGGATGACTCTCCCAGGTTTTAGGATGGATTTGTATAGATGATTAGTTATCTTTTGTGGGAGACTAAACTAGCTGTACTGAGAACTGCTTTAGTTATCTTTTTGTTGTTCTGGACCATCAGCCCCAACTCTACAAGAGTGAGTGTTCTACAATTTTTCATTCAGAATATTTCATAGAATCATAGACTCAATGAGGTTGGAAGAGACCTCCAAGCTCATCCAGTCCAACCTATCACCCAGCCCTATGCAGTCAACTAGACCATGGCACTAAGTGCCTCATCCAGTCTTTTCTTGAACATCTCCAGGGACAACAACTCCACCACCTCCCTGGGCAGCCCATTCCAATGGCAAATCACTCTCTCTGGGAAGAGCTTCCACCTAACATCCAGCCTATACCTACCCCAGCACAACTTGAGACTGTGTCTCCTCGTCCTGTTGCTGGTTGCCTGAGAGAAGAGACTGACCCCCACCTGGCTACAGTCTCCATTCAGGTAGATGTAGATGGCAATGAGGTCACTTCTGAGCCTCCTCTTCTCCAGACTAAACAACCTCAGCTCCCTCAGCCTCTCCTCATAAGGCTGTGCTCCACAGCTCTCACCAGCTGTGTCGCCCTTCTCTGGACACGTTCCAGTATCTCCACATCTCTCTTGAATTGAGGAGCCCAGAACTGGACAGAGTACTCAAGGTGTGGCCTGACCATTGTTGAGTACAGGGGAAGAATAACCTGCCTTGTCCTACTGGCCACACTGTTCCTGATTCAGGCCAGGATGCCATTGGTTCTCCAGGCCACCTGAGCACACTGCTGCTGGCTCAAGTTCAGCTATTATCTACCAGTACCCCCAGGTCCCTTTCTTCCTGGCTGCTCTCCAGCCACTCTGTCCCCAGCCTGTAGTGCTGCTTGGGGTTGTTGTGGCCATAGTGTAGAACCCTGCACTTGGCCTTGTTAAATCTCATCCCATTGGCCTCTGCCCACTCATCCAGCCTGCCAAGGTCCCTCTGCAGGGCTCTCCTACCCTCTAACAGATCAACACTTGCTCCTAGCTTGCTTCTGAGATACTACAAAGCAAAGGCAAATTCTTTTCTGCTTCAGGAATTAAAAAACTAGTTTTTACTAGTGTCAATAATAATTGAAAACACTTTTTTACTGAAAAAAAGTTTGAGATGACTGTCTGAATTTAGGTTAATTGTGGTTTTAAAAGGCTGTGCTGTAACATAGGTTGGGTTTTGTGTTTTTTTGTTTTTTGTTTTTTTTTTTTTAACTTCTGTGGTTTTTGGTTTTTTTTCCTGTGGAAGGTTAAATACTGATAACATCCTGTGGAACAGAGCTTGTATGTTGGTTTTTTCCTATTAAACTCCAGGTTTTGGGGACATTTATTAGGACTGTTTAATCTTAGGCCAATTTAACTAGTAGCAGACTAATAAAAATAATAATGTTGGGATTCCTGCCATGACAAATGTTGACTTACCCTTAGAAAGTTCACTGAAAACTAATAACCTTTAACATATAGGAGTATGGAATCTGAAACAGAGCAGTTCTGTTTTAGTTTGCTGGCACAGCTTGTGGATTAGGTTTGATACAAAGGTTACTGTACTGATTCACTTTATAGTGTCATCCATTTATTACATGTTAATATTTTAAGACTACTTTAAGTGAAAACATTTTGCACTAATGAATGCTCCCATAGCACAAAATGAATGCTTTGGCTATCTTTTTGGCTTGGTTCACAAATGGAAAATATATCAAAAGGGGGAAAAAAACCCAAGCATATTTCTTAATAAAGTGTCAGTAAAACTAGCAGCCCCAATCTAGTGTTACCGCTGTAACTAATTATCTCAGAACTTGTTGGATGTTTTTAACACTCATTTTCAATTTAATCTGTTTTCTGTGTGTCTTGAGAGGTTTGCTTTTGAAGGTAAATTGTAATATTTTTGTAATTTTTGAAGGTAAATTATAATATTCTAAAATGCTAAGTTCTTGGACCAGTTTTCACCTAGCACTTATTTTTCCAAGTTGCCTTAAGAATCTCTGAAATTCCTTTTGGTTGATTTATTTTTAAATAGAATCAGAAAAATCAACACGATGTGGTCACAATAGTCCTGCACACAGGCTGAAGACAGAAGTGTAATGACCCCTCAGGGAAATATTTTCCCTTGTTTGTCAAATTGAGCAGCAGTTCTCTAACATGGAGACTGTTGAGATTGCTGATAAGAGATGGGTGAGTAGGATGGAAAAACAATCATACCAGCGGTGAACCTACATTTGCTTTTGCTGTGCACTGGGAGGAAATCAGTGGCTAAGCTGGTCACAAGCACAGAGTGAAAGAATTTTTAAATGAGGTGTTGAAGCAAATGAAGACATTTTATATGGCACCTAGACTACTACTCAGTGCTCTTCAATATGTGCTATCCAGGTCATTGGGTTTGCTGTTCTTAGGGCAATATAGAGGGAGCCTGGCCTAGATCTTGTTGTTTCCTTTCTTTCTGTTTGTTAAAAAACTAAACCCAATCATTTTTTCCATAGAAGTGTGTGGCCTTATTGAATGAAAATGTATAGAAAACTAAGCAATGTTATCAAATAGATTTAATTTGCTCTGCTTTGGAATATAGGAAAACTCCATTCTTTAAGAATGCAAGACTTGTTTTATTTTGTGGATGAAGAAGTGTTAACTTCTTCCCTTAAATAGTTTATTATGAAAGCTTTTGTATCTGTAGTGCGTTACTGGATAAAATATATCAAATTATTAGGTGCATATTTCACTAATGAAGAAATAAAAATGAAATCAACTTAGCTGTCAGTACACTGCAACTAATCTAAAAACAATTCTTCAAAGGACCTTCTGCTTTAATATGTGTCTCTGGCTTTTGAATGCTTAGCTGTCCCAAGAGCGGGTGTTGTATGCTAAGATACAGGCTTTTAAATGGTAATCCATGTATTAGAGCCAAAAATAATGACACAAAGGTTATTTTTTTGCCAAAGTGCTGTCATTTTCAAGTGACCATATCGCAGTTCCAAAAAACACCACCCCATTCAATTATGCAGGGCTAAAAGACCTGAATTTTACTGAAGAGGAAGTTGGCAGAAGTTACTTGGAAGAGTGTGGCTTCCTGGTAGTGCTATAGCAGAAGCTGCTTGCTGTACACATTTCAGAGCTATCTAAGAGCAGAATACTATTTTCTTCAGAGTTATACATTAAAAGCTAAAGCTTTGCTTTCTTACTCATTAGTCTAAATTGTTTGGCTAGAGTTTGATATTTAGAACACACTAGCTGCATTTGTACATATAGATAGACACAGGATCTACAGAATAAATGGCATGAAGAAGCAGTCCAGAGCAGTGTCCTTCATTCCAAATTAGCAGAATGGCAAGGCATGGCATCTTTGAAACTTCTTAGCTGATAGTTTCCTGTCTTACATTAGGGATAATTAGTAATTATGGCATTGCAATTAATATTTCTTCCTGTGAATTCCCCACAAAAGTATGTGACAAAAATACACCCTCAGAAGGACATGGTTGTTTGAAATGTCTCCTGTCTGCTTTCCAGAACCATCCAGATTTTGGACATTTAACAGTTAGATCACAGTTTCAGGAGTCCTTTCTGAGGAATGATATTTCCAGCCTTAATTTTTTGCTCTCTAAATCCAAATGTTACCGAAGTCATCTGGAGTTCAAATATACAGCTCCCCCCAAAAGCCATCTGCTCTTTGTTCTAGCCTAGTCAGGTATTAATTTGACTTCACTTGACTGCTGAGCCTTTGAAGTTCCTGCACTCATGTTTCCCTCAACTTTATTTAGCCTTATATCAAATTTAAAGCCCTGTCAGATTAACATTACTTGTTCACATATTCCAGCTCCACACTTTGGAAACTCTGCCAAACTGTGGAGTCTGGATCTTTTGTTTTCTGACTTCCCATATTGTTTTGGCAAGCCTTCATGACGCTGAAAATACAATTTAACATTTAGTATTTTAAAACTCTGAAGTTGTTGGGTGGTTTTGGTTTTGTTTTTTGTGTTTGTTTGTTTGTTGGTTTTGGCTTTTTTTTTTGGTGGTTGTTTGTTTTTTTAATACCAATGACAATTTAAAAAGGTCAGGCCAAACATTGTAAATTCTGGGGTTTTTTGTGTCATAACTTGACCCAGCTCCCAGTCTGGACAGGTGATGGCTCTTGTAAGTGTGTCCACCCACTAAGCCCTAGCTCTCAATCCTGTCTGCTTTTGAGTTCCTTAACTGAGATAGGGGAGCAGGCAGAAAGAAAGACTGAAGCCCACGGGTAGGTTTGATTTTTCTAAGCACACTCAGAAGTACAAACCTGGAATCTGTTGTTTATTCTACCTGGACAGTATGTCCTTGTTGGAGTACAGATACCTGAATCACACAGTACTGCATTGCCATGTGCTTAGATTCATACCTTAAAATACTTCTTATGATTGCAGGACCCTTGGCTGACTGAAAGTTTGAAGATTTTTTTTTTTTTTCTAGTACACGTGTTCATTATTTTACTAATTTGTCACTTGGAGTTCCTAACTGCAAGCAGTGTATTCTTTTAAAAATAAAGATTAATACAATTGGAGAGGCTTGGGAAGCAGCATCCTGATCTTATTGGACTAATGGGAAAGTACAGATTCCAGTCCCTGTCTCTGGATAAAGCTGAGGAGTTCATATGCTCTCCAGTTTACATGTGATCTGTTGATTGTGAAGAACAGAGCCTTTATGTCCATGACTGTGGAATTTTCCCCTGTCCAGATCACAGGTCTCAGTAGTTTGTTCACCTTTTCTATGGTGCTAGTTTGGACAGGTGACACAGCTCGAGAATGAGGGTGCACAATGCAAGGGGAGGTAGAAGCAGAAGGGATGCAGAGAAAGCACCAGAAATACTGATCAAGTGTCTAACAGTGTCAGTATTGCTCTGTTACTGTATTTTCATTGCACAGTCAAATCCTCACCTGTCAGACGTTATTATTCCACAGTGAAGGGGGTGACTCTGCTGCTTGCTCTTGTTAGACTTCTCTGACAGAGATGACACCTGGAACAACTAATGTTTGATGGGTTTCCATTTCCAGCTAGTTACCAAACCACTACCAGTTTCCACTGCAGAATTAAAATCACGTTGGAAGTATTCAGCAAGCTTTCCTGATAATAAAGAACTTCAGATTGACAAGATTTACTTTCAGAAGTCAGTGGTAATGTCATGAAGTCTCAGACTTCTGAAGTTATCTTAAATGTTGGAAGGGAATTCTGTAATTGGAGTGAATTCTGTAATAATGCTGGTTGCTTAATAATCCCTCATTTGCAATACATATTTACCTCGTTTGAATTCTGATGTACGTGGGGTTTTTTTTCAGTGTGAGATGAGAGTGTGATAGAGTGCCTGAGGAATTCGAGATGGGGTGCCGACGGAGAGGCGTAGGCGCACCCTCAAAGCCCATTACCTGGCTTTTGACTCCTGAGGGAGGTGCTGACCTCTGGTGGCCTACAGAGGGAAGTTCTGGGAGAGCTGACGAGGCTTTGATGGTAGCTGAAACCGTCTTTAGGGTTCCTTGTCTTTAACGTCAGTTTCTGTTTCGAGAAAGGTTTTCTTTTTTCCGTATGTTCATCAAGAACATGATTAAGAATTACACTGCCTCGGTGGCTTTCTCGCTGAAATGGATGGGGAAGTTTTGAAGGGCTGAGGGGACTTTGCTGTGTTGCCCTTGGAGCATGGCATCCTTGGCTAGGAGATAGCACAGGTTTCAGAGGTCATTTGGGCTGTCTGACATGAACAAGGCTAGGCTTTTTTCCCCACTTACTCTACAGAAGAAAGTTGATTTCTAGTCTTTATATTCAGGTTGATTTTTCTCCAAGGTTATTTGATGCTGTGCATCAATTTTCATAGCTGCTTGAGGTTTTATGTGCCCCACAGGGCAGAGCAAACTAGGTCCTGGTCTGAGTGCTTAGCCTGCAGGCATTGGGTAGGAATTAATAAACTTCAAGTACAGACACACACATAGTATTTGGAATTATTCAAAGAAGGATAAAACTGACTTTTACTGTTCCATACTTAAAAGACCAGTCAGGAATTTTCATTCATTTTGCAATGCATTCAGGTCCTGCAGAGATGCAGTGAAATTCAAATGTAGTTTTATAATTTAATTTGTTGTCAGTAGACTCCTCACAAAATTTTCCAAGGGCTTCTGGGCTTAGTTTTGTTGGAAGTTATGATGGAAAAATTGCAGAATTGTGAACAGATCACAATGTGTAAAAAAGGTCTATAAAACTATGGAGAAGATATAACTTTCAGAAAGCAGGATAAGGTTATGATGCTGCATAGATCAGATTTGTGCTTTTTTTGCACGAGCTTTGTCTTTCAACCAGAGAATGTACACATAGCAGCAAAGTTGTAAAGATAATAGAAAGGATAGAGCAGTAAAAAAGGAAATGTTGTTTGTATTAGTCCTAATCACCCTCTCCCTGTCTTCTGCAAAGTCCAAACAGTCTTAATTTCCAGATTTTGGTTTGAGGCGTGATAAATGCCTACGTAGTCTTTGCTGCTAAGGTAGAGCTGCTAGCAAAAACTGTACTGCTGGCATAGCTCTGCCACTCTGTCTGGGACTTTGTGTCCTTTTACTGCAGTGCAGCACAGTTCATAACAAGCAGGCTCTGCCATGGGATATGATCTGTGCACCAGAGCTGCCATTCTAAATAACTGTAGAAAAGAAACAGCTGATGGCTGAGCCACCAGTTAGCAAAAATTGCAGTGGGATCGCAAGACTTGTCTCCTTTTTGAGGGGGGTGAGGAAAGGAGGTGGGGATGGTGATGCTGTAGATAAGTATGCTAATGGTGCTGCAGTGACGCAGAAAATTCAGTCCTTCAAAAACCTGTGTCAAAGACATGGTTGCTGAAAAGGAAGAAATATGAATAGCAGTGCACCAATGAAGATAAGAATGTAACTTGATTTATGCTGCTGAAATCTTTAATGCTAGGCTTGATGTGTGATGGAATACCTTATTTTTCCTAGAGGGTTAAACACTTTGTCCCTCATCTCAGCCAGCATTTATGGATTTCCAGGTCTGCCTGCTGAGAAGTAAATTAAATATGTAGCTGTTTCTCACCTTGCTGTTCTCTTGCTGTTCTGATGGAAGAGAATTGTTTTGTTTTTTTTTTTTTTTGCTGCTGAAATAGATGATGATTGTTGCTGCTGAGATTTGTTATTTTTTTGGTATCAGGAAGGATGACAAATCTGCATTTTTTTCCTTAAGGATTTGGACTTATGAACAAAAGGATAACAGGCATGCTTCATTTTCTTAAAGCTGCATCTAGGAAACTGGAGGCATAAAAAACCTACACAAAGTTCGTAAGCATGGCTGAAAAAGAAAGATGAACTGCTTTAGGATGTCCTTGAAATATGATGTTGGATGGGTTTTTTAACTTCACTTGGAAGGTTTGGCTCTTTTTCTGTCAAAAGTTGCCTTTTGCATGTGCTGTTCAAGATCCATTAAATGTCAGATGGAGGTTAGGAAGCCAAGGGTAACTGTTCTATTTTTTATGTATTTATAAATCACTTTTTTCTTGTCTTACAATTTCTGTTAACTTTTTTTTTTTTTTTAGGACAATTGGCATATTGTATTAAAGAGGTTATATTACTGTAAGCATTGATAAAAGTATGTGTGAAAATTCCCCATACATAATTGCATTATTTGTGGTAGATTTTTTTTTTCTTAATTTGCCTATTTTATGCTAAAATTAAATATATGTAAACATGTTTTTAATGCATTTGCCTGCACATACAGGTGTTTCAATTGGAACGTGCACTTAAAGGACAATTACAGTTGGAAATTTGTCTAATTTATATTTTCTGGAATAATATGTGTTTGAATGGAGTCACATGTTGACAGTGCCAGAGGCAAAGTCACAAATGGAATTGCTTTTATTTGAAAGTATTCATTTCAATGACAAGGCTGTCCTAACATTTATTAGCAGCAGTGCACTGCTGAAAATGTCTTAAGAATGAGTTAATATAATGACATTAGTGTCTTCCTTTACCTTCCTCCCTTCCCCTTTTCCCAACCATGCCAGCTTCTCCATCATCACTTTTTTCATCTCTTTCCAGGATCTGCGTGTACCAGCCAAGAATAATCTGTCATTGTCAGTGTTTAAAACTGCTCTTAGTTATTTACTATCCCAATTATATACCAGGTGTACAAACTTGCTTTTTACAAATGCTTTCTTAGGAAAACTGTTAGCCACGTTTATCCAATTATGCTCACACTCTCTGTGTTTTTTCCCTTTCCTTTGTCTTCCCCTCCCCCCTCCAGGAGCCCAGTAACAAACGGGTCAAGCCTCTTTCCAGAGTCACATCACTAGCCAGTCTCATTCCTCCTGTTCGAGCCACTCCGTTGAAGCGGTTCAGCCAGACGCTTCAGGTAATGGCAGTGGATGCAGTGCTGCACCGAGCTGCATCGCTGGACGGGGCATGCATACATGGTTGTGATTTCTTCCAGGGTTAGCTGCACATAGATACATGCACACACCATCATAACTTACCAGACAAGGTTAGGCATCTTAAGACTACAGCTGTTCAACTTAAACTCAGCACTCTCACCACAGGAAACGCCACTTCTCTGTCTAGATAATTAATGGGTTTTAATTACTAGTAAGAAAATTATTGCAACTGTGGCATATATCACTAAAGGACTATGATTGCTTTTTAGAGTTTTTCAGGACATTGTCTGTTAATTTTCATTGCTTTATTTAAAAAGGTGGTTTTTAGCATAGTTACTAACACAGGACTGCAAAATTTCCCTCTGTATACTGAACTTCAATTTGCCTAAATAAAACAGTAACAGTTTTACTGTCTTTTGGGGGGAATAGCCATTGCTATAAAAAATAGCCATTGCTATAAAAAGTAGCCAATGCTGCTGAAAATTAATAAAGGCAAACAAATTTTAAATGCAATTCAGAAATTATTTGATTTTGTAGTGGCATTTTTTTATATTATAGATAAGCTGTGTGATATTTAACATACTTAGAGACAAAGAGAACTTTAGTTTATAAAGTATTTGTGCCTACAGACCTAGAGACTGTGAAGCATTTGGGTGCTTAGCTCCTGATGGCTATCATGAGTGACAAACAATTGTGGCTCTGGTTTATAAAACTGGACTCTTCAAAAGAGTTAATGTAAGAAGGCATGTGTAAGAACAAAATTATTTAACAAGCCTAATTCCTTTGATGAGTAGAAATGTAAAAATATATTGGATATATTAAAAATAGTACTTAATCAAAATTACCTTAGAGCATTACTGAACTCACCTGTTAATCTCAAGGAGGTGAGAAAAAAAACCCCAGCATTTTAGAGCAGGAGTCTTATGACAAATGAAAAGTCATAGGAAAGAACCTTGTTTTTTCCTCTAGTTTAAGTTACCTAGAAAAGAGATATTACAGACTTCCTTTAAGATTGTTTTCCTATGTTCAGCTCCTACGATTCTGAAAGTGCAGACATCTGCATAAAAAAAGCCACGTGTGTCAGGTTGGAGGAAAGGCAAAATGGCTGAACTCCCCTCGGTCTGGGTTTGATCCAGAAGGTGTATTGTAGCGTGACTAGAGCAGAGATGCCTGTATTCCCTGGGGCATATAAATCTGCGTATAGTCTGCCTCCAGGAAAAAATTGGCCCAACTCTGAAAGAACTACGTTAGTTCCAGCCATGAGGAGTGCGGAACATGAATTAATTTTTGGCTAAGTGTCATCTGAGCACGGCGCTTCCCTCTTCACAGCCTTAGACAGCTGTTGTCCTCATTTAAGTACCTATATTACTGTTCTGGAGTGAATGCCTTTGAGACTGGGATGTCCAGCTCAGTACTGTAGTACTGTGCTTAATGTAAAGTTTGATTTAGACTGTGAAAGAAACTATTATTTCATATATGTATCTTTCTGATCTGAGAGCTACGTATACAAGGGGCAAATTTCCACAGACGTAGGAGGAAAAAACAGTGGCTTTGTTGCAGGTCCTGCTGTTGCAAGCATTTCAGTCTTGCTTTGTTTATAGTGATTATAAGAATGTATTTTAATTTACTGTCTGCTGCTAAGCAGATTGAACAGTGATGTTATTCATACCATTACCTCTAAATAACTGTGCTTGAAGAAACCTCAATAAGAAATCACCTGTATGTTCTCCAAATCCTAGGTCTGAATCCTTTTCTAAGTGATGAATGCTGGTGATGTCACTCAGACTGCCTTGATAGCTGGTTGTAAATTGACTTCTTATCTGATTTTTGTCAGCAACAATAGAACAGGGCAGAAAAAAGACTGACCTTGTGCTCGGGTACTCTGTTTGGAATTATTTAGAGACATTCTAGGGAGCATGTATAGCTTTTTTACTTTATTATGTTTTTGACATAGCTGTCACTGTGCCTTGTGGAACAGTATAAAGTGGGATATATTTTTTTTTTTTTCACAGTATAATAACTATAAAAAGAAAAAAGTGTTTGTTTCTTAAACTTTTAAGTCTCTTCAATGTTAAATTATTTCAGTCAAAACCCATGTTTCTTCTTGCATTGCTGCTAGATGTTCTGTACCTGTAAAATGAAGAGAATTACTAGGATCACAGCATCCAAAATGAAACAAAGCCAACAGAACATCCTTCCAAAAAGACCACTCCAACAACACTAATAAAAGGAATTAGAAAACTCTACGTTTCCCTTATGGCATTTCAAACAAATCTGATATTCTTTCTGAATGGATGATGTAAGGGGTTTGGAGAGAGAAGGTTTATTGTGCAACTTATACATACAACTTCTACTTTACATTAATGGACCTTCTGCACACAGGTTAAAGAGAAACATCTCTGAGATCTGTATAGTGTCTTCTAAGAAATACTCTTAGCAACTTGTCATGTTTTGTGTATTTTATTGATTATAGAGGTATTTGGTGGGTTGTGTCTTAATTTTATTACAAATTTTCACTTGACTGTCAATACTTTTCCACAAGGATTCCATGTAACACAATACAAAACTTTTTCAAGCTTGCTTTCTGGTTTGGTTTGACTACTCGTAGTCATTCTGTTTCTGTCATGTAGAGCACTGTAGACTGACTAATGCTGTTAGCCTTATCTCCTGACAGTCTATATATCTGCAGGATACCAAATACTAAGCAGGTACTCTTTTTGTCCACCTAGAAACTCACTTTATTTTCATAGCTGTATTTTCAATCTGCATTAGGCTAGACTAATGATTATAATCTGCTTGTTTCTGCTTGGTCTTATTCACAGCTGTGCAGTTCAGATGAATAGCTGAAAATAAGACCAGAATAAGAACTCCAGCTGATGCTGAAGAGAGAAATTAAAGTCTGGCCAGCTTCCTCTGCAACCTCAGCTTTCACTAGTGTGTCTTGAATTTAAGTATGGAGTCTAAATTATTTTTATCTGTCTTAGGAGACCAAAAATTTCTTAAAATCCTTAAGAAGAAAACACTCTTTAACGTCAGTTCTGAGTGCTAGGTCTGTGATCCGTAGAGCGCTTTTCCCAGTACATGGAGCTGTTTGCTTTACTGCAGCTGAAATGAAGATTTGTTGATTGCATGAATTAACATCAGTAGCACATAGATTCGGCACAGTGGCAGTCTTGTAACAGCAAGTGAAAGCTACTGTGGTAAACCAAATGGAGGGTTGTGGCTGGATTCTTCCTCAGCTCCTTTAGTTTTTGGAATTATATGAAACTTTTAATAATCCCAGGTGGGCATAATTTCTGCCCAGTGTACTCAACATGTTTTTTAAGGAGGCTATAAGCTAGAAAAATAATGTTTAAAGTCTGTAAATGTAAAAATGCTTTTTGAACAACTCATTCATAGGATTCCATCACATGACTGGTTTTTTTTTTCCCACTTCATGTCTGATGTATTCGAGAAGTATAATAAATGCTTATCTGTGTCCAGGTAGCAAAGATCATAGAATGGTTTGGATTGGAAGGTGCATGAAAAATCATCTAGTTGCAAACTTTTGCCATGGGCAAAGATACCTTCCATTAAACCAGGTTGCTCAAGACCTCATCCCACCTGGCCTTGAACACCTCCAGGGAAAAGGCATCCACAGCCTCCTTGGGCAGCCTGTTCCAGTGTTTCACCACCCTCACTGTAAAGAATTTCTTTCTAATATCCAGTATAAATCTCTCCTCTTCTGCCTTGTCCTATCACAACAGACCCTTGTAAAAATCCCTCCCCATCTTTTTTTTAGGTCCCCTTTAGGTACCAGAAGGCTGCTCTAAGTTCTCCCTAGAGCCTTCTGTTCTCCAGGCTGAACAGACCCAGCTCTCACAGCCTGTCCCCATAGAGGAGGTGTTCCCAGCCCTCTGATCATCTTTGTGGCCCTCCTCTGGACCCACTCCAGCAGTTTGATGTCACTCTTATGCTGGAGGCAGCAAGCAGAGTAGAGGGGGGAGAATCACCTCCCTTGTTCTGCTATTCACACTTCTCATTATACAGCCCAGGATATGGTTGGCTTTTTGGGCTGCAAGATGGTAAGCAAACAAGCAGAATTTTGGTCCGTTCGGTTTTCTTTTGAGTCTCTTAACCTTTTTGTACCCCTTTTGCCCCTATTATCAAGTGTTCATATGCAGCATAAAGAAACATTACTATCAGTGAATGTGAAAGCTTTTTTTCCCTCAAATCACTGAAATCACTGTATGTTATTTCAGTTTGCTGGTATGGATGCATGCCATTTTACAACATGATGTATGACTTTTTGTTAAAAGGTTCAAGATCTAGGTCTTTACTTTAAAAGTCAGTCTGTCTAGTGCTTTTCATTGTAAGTACTTTCTTAATCCAACATAAAACATTCCTTTAATAAAACACAAACTCACAAACAAAGGAGCTGTTTTCTGGAGGATGCATCTGGGAATGCATGGGAAGGGGCATTCCACCTTAGGGCATGGAATGAGGACTTTTCTGCTTGGCTGCATTTTCATGGTTGGTGATTTGTGGATGCAACACACCTGCCATTTTCCTCTAATCTTTTCATTTGCATGTGGGAATAATGAGTTCCATGATTCATCATAATAACAAGTGTAAATTCAGCATGTAATTTCATATGTGTTTCTCTATCTTCTTAACTCTTGAAGGAAGACTAGCACCTGACTTGCAAAATTTTGGAAGGTTGGTATACAAACATGTGTGTTTATGTTTAGGGGCTTTGTCAGTTTCTAGTAGGGCTCAAAATAGCACCTGTTAAAAGGCACAGTTTTTATTTATGTAATGTCTTCTGATGTTTTAAAAACATATTTTGTTCATAACCACTGTCTGCATTCCATCGGCTCTTCAGAAAAGAATTTCACGTATTGTATTTCGTATGTGCTGATATAAACCTGGAAATAAAGAGAATGTGTTTTGTTTCAAATATCCTTACTGCAATTGGAAGGTGGTTGATATGTAGAGCAGGTTTTAAACAATAACACAACCAGAGTATTTCAACAATGTGAAATATTTGAGGTATTTCTGAAGCAGGGTCTCAAAAAGAAGACTCAAATTTTAATCAAGCGAGAAAGGAATCTTTTCAGAAAGCACAGTAAGTTCCGACCTTAGCCCGAACTCTTATTTCTAAGAGTCTACAGGTTTTGAAGGACAGTCTCACTTCATAAACCCTCTTTCTGTCCAACTGAGAAAGCATTTTTTTCCTTAAACCATTAGTATGTGTTTGCAGTGCATATTTTCTTCTGATATCCTCAGGGTGGGACTTGTTTCTCAGTACAGACATGTTTGAACAATCCCACCCTCCAAAAATAAACAAAAGCCAACAATTCTGGTGACTTTCGGTTGATACACAAGTTGAGTTGATCTACCAGGACTTGCTGTCCTAACTTCCCAGTGTTTCTGTTTAACAATTGAATCAACTGAATCTTTCTTTCAAAAAGAGGTATTCATACTTTTTTTGTCATGAAAATTTGCATATTTTTTTTTTTACTATTAGAGATCTAATGAGGCAGATGTGTGATGCATGAATAATGTCTGTTTACTGAATTGAAACTTTGTACTTGATCAGTTACGTTAGCTCAGTGTGTTGGACCATTCTGCCATGATCCCTGTAGTTCGTTCTTGTTGCATGGTATATGAATGCTTTGTATTGCTTTAAACATTTTGAGGACATGGACATAGTTTCCTGCTGGAATGGAATTACTGCCTATCCATAAAGTTCTATTAAAATAATTTCTCTTCCATTCCCAGTACTAAATACTATGAAGCTTACAGTAAAATCTAATTAGATAACATTTGTTTGCTGCACATAAATATATATACATATATATATATATATATATATAAATTGCTTAGAAAACAACTGCCCAATGTGAAGCTGGTCTAACAATGAAAACTGTTCTTCTATTTCTAGCGTTCCATCAGTTTCCGCAGTGACAGTCGCCCAGATTTGGTCAGTGCCCGACCATGGTCTCGAAATATCCCCCCTGCTAACACAAAGCGGAGAGACAGCAAACTGTGGAGTGAGACCTTTGATGTTTGTGTCAATCACATGCTTACATCTGAAGAAATCAAGCGTCAAGAGGTATACATATGTATTTGCTATTTTTACCATAAATTTCATGTTCAAAAGCCATCATTAAAGCATGGAGTTCAGGAATGCTGGTAGGCATTAGGATAGTGCTGAAAGCTTTCCTGAAATTAAACAGGTCATCATCTCCACTAGGAGCAGAATTGCATTCCTAATCTTTATAATTCACAGAATCACGGAATCTGCCAGGTTGGAAAAGACCTCTAGGATCACCGAGTCTAACCCATCACCTAACCCTTCTAATTAACTAAACCATGGCACTAAGTGCCTCATTCAGACTCCTCTTAAACACCTCCAGGGACAGTGACTCCACCACCTCCCTGGGCAGCCCGTTCCAATGCCAGTCACTCTTGCTATGAAGAATTTCTTCCTGATGTCCAGCCTAAATCTGCCCTGGCACAGCCTGAAGCTGTGTCTTCTTGTTCTGTGCATGGGAGAAGACACCAACCCCATCTGGCTACAATCTCCTTTCAGGTAGTTGTAGACAGAAATGAGGTCTCCCCTGAGCCTCCTCCAGGCTGAACGCTCCCAGCTCCCTCAGCCTCTCCTCACAGGGCTGTACTTCAGCCCCTCCCTGGCCTTGGTGCCTTTCTCTGGACGTGTTCAATCACCACAATATCTTTCTTAAATTGAGAGGCCCAGAACTGGACACAGTTCTCAAGGTCTAATTTGAAATTTCAGCAGTTTCACTGAGTTACTAACACAGAAGAACTATCCCAACCTCCAGTTCAAGCTTTGCTATGTTAGATGACTATATTCTTTTTTAAAATTCAACTCATGTTTCCTTGACAGATATAAAGTTACTAAGATAAAGTTACTGTGCTGTGACAGATATAAAGTTACAGATATAAAGTTACTGTGCTGTGATTTTTTGCATGTGTGTACAGGTTTCTGTAGTGATGGTTAATGTTTTGGCATTCCGTTTTACTGCTCTAGTAATGGTGAGCAAGCTGCTTCAGGAACAGGTGTTCATCAAGTGGCACATATGCACAGAAATGCACAGTCATTTCCACAGTCATGGAAATGTCTGTGAGGAATCAGTGCTAGAAAGATTAAGATATTCCGCAGCATGTGTTGTACACGACAGATTCAAAATCATTCATGTTACACCAATGGCAAAGCTCCCATGGCATCGGGACTTTTAATTTTTTTCCTAATAAATTTCTAGTAGCATTAACCAAGTTTATTACAGTCTCTTTGAGAATACTTAAGGGACTGTCACAAATCAAACAACAGTAACATCAAGCATTTCTTGTGCAGATTTTAACAGGGTGTAAGAATTCTTAGGAAATAACTTGTAAAATTGAGAACTTCAAAGGGAGCTTATTAAAAAAGAAATATTTACATAGTCTGATAGTCATTGCTGTCTTGAGGACCTGTCATAGACCCCAAATAAATGAGCTGCATTCCAGGAAGTTTTGCAGGAAGGCACTGCTTTATATTGGTTCCTGCACTACATGCTTCAGTAGAGTATCTGCACTCCACGCATGCACTGCCAGTTTAACTCGCACCATAAGCCCTCTGTGAATACATAGTATCAGGCTGGGAGAATCTGTGGTAGCTGAAATGTGCTTCCATGAGTTAAGCAGGTTGAGAGCCTTGAGTGTAAAGTTAGTAATTCGAACTGGCCAAAGTGGTGTGAACTTTTGCTGTAGTGCAGTTCAGAATGAAATCATGCAGTAAGTAAATACAGAGGTGTCTTGATAAATCACTGTGTTAGGGTGGTGACTACTTTCAGTTTGCCGTCCTTGAAGTCTCAAATCTCCTCTCAGGGGAGGTAACTAACAGCTGATAGTAAGGTAGAGCTTAGCCTTCACAACAAGAAAATGAACTGATGCTGAGATCCAAAGGTTCTCTACCAAAGAAATGTTTGAAAGAAGCACTATCTTTTACTAACTAGGCCACTTGGAACTTTCACCACTCCATGTGTTAAAAGGAAACAACAATCTCCTCTACAGATATTGCATAAATGATTAAGATACAGCCGAGCCCAAGTATCGCTCTGAAGACAGCTCCCCCATCTGGAAATGAGTCTGTCTGAAAAAAAACCTGGGTTCTGCAGAGAAATACTGCTGCATGGTATTAAGACAGCTGTTAAGAATATACCATCAGTTCAAGCTGAATATAGATTAAATAAAAAATACCTTCTAATATTCACTTATTTCTTTACAGGCTATCTTTGAACTTTCCAAAGGAGAAGAAGACTTGATAGAAGATTTGAAGTTAGCAAAAAAGGTGGTTGATGTTGGGTTTTGTTTTAATAAAAACAGTATTTGTTGGTTCATATCATATTAAAAACAGTCCTTGCTTTTTGTAATTGCTAAGACAGTAAGAGGGGGGGAAAAAATCAAACCCAAAACATATTTCTGTTTTCCTACTTTTTCTGAAACACTTTGATGTGCTGCTTTTTAAAAGGTATTAATTGGATAGCTTAAGATACTGGTATGGAAATTAAAAAATTTCTTAGCATTTGGTCTACTTTTACTTATAGGACATTTTAAATGCTATCATGTTTTTCAGCTACTGATGATATATTAAGTACAAACCTCCCCTTTATTCTTTCCAGGCTTATCACGATCCAATGCTTAAACTTTCCATAATGACAGAGCAAGAGTTGAACCAAATTTTTGGAACATTGGACTCTCTGATTCCTCTACATGAAGGTAGTAGGACCTCAAATAGTTCTTGACTGCATTGCTATTGTACTTAGATTTATAGTAATCTGATTCATTAAGTGATGTTTCTCTTCTTTTTTAAATCATGAGCAGATCTTCTTAGGCGACTTCAAGAAATCAGGAAACCTGATGGATCAACAGAACACGTTGGCCATATCCTCGTGGATTGGGTAAGGCAGAGGTTTTAGTCAATTGTGAGGCTTTAGCTTAGAGCCACCACATAGTTTTTATGAGACAATTACCTTTCTGTATCTAATGTAACATGTCAAAAATAGTTTTAAGTAATGCAATGTAGCAGGAAAAAAAAGGGCTTGAAATTCTTAGAAGATTAAACAATAACATATTTAGCAGCTTTGGGTGGTCTGTTGTTAACAAGAGAAATGTGATTGCTACTGCTACATAATGCAAATAATAATAAGCTTGTAGGTGTAAAAAAATTACCTGTTTACAGAAAATCATTTTGAACATATTTTTTTCCTGCTATATTTGGACATCAGTGAACTTCTTGTGGTCCAAATATGTTCAAGTTCAGTTTCCTCTGAAGAGTTTTCATCTAAGTGTTAATATAGCATGGTTTGTAAATGGATGTATTGTTCTAATCAATATACAAGATGTTTTTTTCAGCTTTAAGACATAGTTCTGTCATCTTAGTCTGATCAAGGTTCTTGAGAGCAATATATAAGTTTGACTGTAGTAATGTGCTTACCTAAAAATGGCCAGGTTTTGGGAGTACTCATTCCTAGACCTTTATTCCTGTTTGTAATTAAAATCAGACTTCTCTCTTCAACTGTTGCCTGCATTAAGTAGTGCTCAGTCTTAAGTTACAGATGTTTTTACTGCATTGGAGTAATACTGGAGATCTCCAGGATCTAAGAGTTAAGCAAGTGCTTCTAAATGATTTAAGTGATAAACAAGGTGGTTTACCCTTGTAAACTTCATATTGGAAACATTATCATCAATGAATCTCCAGATTCTCAGCTTGAGTTTTGACACTGAATCACTTGAAACTCTTGATGTAGCAAACTGCTTTGTTTCAGATGAAGAATAATCTATTCCTTTCCTCAGCTTCCATGCCTAAACTCCTATGATAGCTACTGCAGCAATCAAGTAGCAGCCAAAGCTTTGCTGGATCACAAGAAACAAGATCACAGAGTGCAAGATTTCCTACAGCGCTGCTTGGAGTCTCCTTTTAGTCGCAAACTGGACCTTTGGAATTTCCTTGACATCCCAAGAAGCCGTTTGGTTAAATATCCATTACTGCTTAGAGAAATTTTGAGACACACACCAAACGATCATCCAGATCAACAGCACCTTGAAGAAGCTGTGAGTCACTGCTGGGTTTGGATATTTTAGGGGGATTATAGACCTTATTAATGAATTAAGAAACACTACATAACATATGGAAATATATATATATATATATATATATACACACACACATACTTACATATATACATATATATGTATTAATGCAAACAGCCAAAAGTAATACCTGAAATACCTAGCCTCACTCCTGCAATTAAATCCTATTTCAGTAGCAAACTGAAAAGAGAGAAAAGGGGGACGGGAGGTGTTTTCTATAGCTGTTATCTGATCCTTGGCAATCTTGTATTTACCTTTCAATGTCTTTTTTCATTCCAGTATAAGTTAAGTAATGTGGAGATTTCAGTTATTAGATCAATTAGATAAGTTTTATTCCCTGGCTTGAGGCCTTACATAACTTCCAAATCCAGATTAATAACATTCCTGCAGGTGATAAAATTTGCCTTCATTCTGTTTTTTATTTGAGAATTTTAGTGTTTTGGGATGGAGTTCAGGGAATTTAAACCTAATTTAAATAAATATTTTTAAGGCATGTTATTTGTCCTGTGTCAGGTACTGGCACACTTCAGCTTATAAAAATACATCTCTGATTATATTTCTTGCATCTTTTAATCTTAATTACGCCCATTTTGGAAACAAAATACCAGGTTTTAAGCCACTGTGAGAAACCATGATAAAGCCAAATTGCAAAGTGTCTTGTACACTGTTGTCTGCTTAATTTTGTTACTCATATAGTCTAGTCTGCAAGAAATTAAAATATGCTTTTATTTTCTTGTAGCTACAATTCAGATTATTAGGAGATAGTTCTGAATATTAGATTGTCTAATTAACGTTCATCTGTTTCACTGTTTTTCTGTAGATAAATATAATTCAGGGCATAGTGGCTGAAATCAACATAAAAACTGGTGAATCTGAATGCCAGTATTACAAAGAGAGACTTATTTATCTTGAAGAAGGCCAAAAGGATTCATTGATTGATAATTCACGTGTTGTGTGTTGTCATGGTGAACTGAAGAACAACAGGGGAGTGGTAAGGAATAAATATTTTATGATAAAGAGCTTTTACATTTTGCATGACAGCTAAAAGAGCTATGAATATAAATCTCATACCTAGAAAAGTTGATAAATATTATCTATTGTTCATCTTCTTTGTTGTCAGTCAAGTAGCTGTATATGGAGGTAATAAGCTTTTAGGTGTGTCTGTCTCTTAAGAGGATGTAACAATATTCTGGCTAAGTAGTCAGTCTTATAAATTTCAATACAATCTATGTATTTCTGGTCTTGGAGCCATGATAGTAGTGTCTGTAATGACACACAAAAGATGCTAACAGATTTCAAATCTACCAAAAGCTGCAGTTATTAAGGATATTTGATGTGATTATTTGTTTATGTCCAAGTTTATTTACTGACCAGATAAATTTGTTATTTGATACCACGAATTCCTGTCACCAGGAGTCTGCAGGATTGATAAGTGCCTAAGATGAGCTTTCTGTTTTCAAAATAACACACCTCAAGCATGTAGATCTCAGTAGGGATATTAATATAAGAGAAGCCAGGCATTTTTAGATTTCCTTTTTTTCTCTCCCAAGGCTAAGTAGAAACAACATGAAATTTTGAGTGGACAAAACATGAAGAGAGATAGTTTTCTTATTAACTGAGCTTGTGAAATATTAAAAAGCAGGAAAGAGGGTAAGATTCTAGTCAGTGTGGTGGTGTTAGGTTATAGGCTGGACTTGATGATCTCAGAGTTGTATTTCAGCTTCAATAGTTCTGTGATTCTAAATGCATTTTTTTGTCATTGGGAGTGCTTCTGCGTAGCAGAAGATCATACTTAAGCGTGCAGCCGAGATGGAAAGATGGATGCTGTTTTCTGGTTCACCTGATAAGGATCAGATAGTCAGTTAATACATAGCAAACACGAGGAAAGTGGCTATTCTCATCTTTCTAATGAATGTTGTCATAATTTATATCCTCATGTTATCAGTCTTCTTTTCAGTCCTGCTGTTATGGAGTGTTTGCACTTGCAACAGACAAGAGATGTCACAGTTGAAAGGAGCAGGATCCTTAACTGTTGAAAATACAACATTATCGCAGAGTTCTAAAATCAAATTTGCTTAATGATGTCCTAATAAAGGAATAATGCATTATTGTTTTTTAATTTTTAACAGAAACTGCATGTCTTCCTCTTTGAAGAAGTGTTGGTGATTACTCGAGCTATCACCCATAATGAGCAGCTCTGCTACCAGCTGTACCGGCAGCCAATTCCTGTGAAGGAGCTTGTCCTAGAGGACTTGCAAGATGGGGAGGTGCGGTTGGGTGGCTCCATACGTGGTGCCTTCAGCAACAATGAAAGAAGTATGACTGCTTTTTTTATTTGCTCATATAGAGTCATTCATTCATACCTTCAGACACCTGCCAATGAGATATCTATGAGAATGTTTTCTGTGAAATTCACATTATCATAGAATCATAGAACCATAGAATGGTTTAGGTTGGAAGGGACCTCAAGGATCATCCAGCTCCAACCCCCCGCCATAGGCAGGGACACCTCCTACTAGAGCAGGCTGCTCAAGGCCTCATCCAGCCTGGCCTTAAACACCTCCAGGGAGGAAGCATCCACAACCTCCCTGGGCAACCCATTCCAGTGCCCCACCACCCTCACTGTAAAGAACTTCCTCCTAACATCCAGTCGGAATCTCCCCTCTTCCAGCTTAAACCCATTCCCCCTCGTCCTAACATTACTAGACCGTGTAAAGAGTCCCTCCCCAGCTTTCCTGTAGGCTCTCTTCAGATACTGGAAAGCCATCAATATTCAGCAGCTTGATTTTTATTTCAAACTGGTTTATGTTGTAACTTGCCTCTTTTAGATCATTTCTTCAAATTCACTATATTGAGATTTCCTTACACATCTGTTTCTGTATTGAATTGAGAAGGGGAAAATAGGTAGAATGCAGTGGGAAAATCAGACAATTATAAGCACAGGTGTATTCTGAAATCTTAAGCCTTAGCTGTTACGACTTCCCTTGTATTATGGACACAATTGTTATTTCATAACTGGGTCTTTAGCTGACAGATAATTAATGTAGTGCTCAGTGTTAAGTCTGCAGCTATTCATGTTAATGTCCTTCTAACTAAGTATATTATAAAGATGCTTGTTTCTGTTTCAAAGGTCCTGTGAATCTCACTTAGCTTGTGGAATCTTTAAGGGTTTTTTGTTTTAATAGTGAAGGGAATGGCAGAGATGAGAGAATTTCCAGCTGACACATGATGCAGTATTCAGTGGAGGTTCTGGAATTCTTCTTTGCAGAGAAGTAGAAGGAGAGGTGTTGACTGTGGAAGAAGCCTTAATCCTGCTGATTCACCAAAACCTATATGGGTAGTTTATGCATGGTAGAACCCAAAATTGTGTAATCCTGCAATAAGAATGTATTAGAAGTGCTTGTGGTATTCTTTATTCTTACCCCACAAACCAAAGTGGCAGGAAAACACCATAAATCAAAGATTTTGCAGGTTCCTTTATTTTAATGTACTTATGTAGTATGAAATCTATTCATCCGAACATTCAGTGTTTTAATACATACTGTTTCTTTCAGTTAAAAACTTCTTTAGAGTCAGCTTCAAAAGCGGACCTCAAAGCCAGACTCACTCACTCCAAGCCAATGACTCCTTCAACAAACAACAGTGGCTTAACTGTATTCGCCAGGCCAAAGAAAAAATCACATGTGCAGGCAAAGCTGGCATGCTGAACTCAGAAGCACATTTTCTTCTGTCACCAAATGGAAGCAGAGTACCACAGGGAGAAGCCACGCTCGAGCAAATGGACCAGTCAGACTGTGATTCAGACTGTAGTATGGACACCAGCGAGATCAGCATGGACTGTGAACGTATGGAACAGACAAACTCTTCTGAAAATGAAAAGCAGATAGAAACCAATGTTTGACAAAAACTTAACAGTTCATGGAAGAAAATCTGTCTCCTACCTGTACAGTATTTGCATTCCATACATGGAAACATTTGGAGAAGCACTTTTAAAATATGATTTGGTGACAATGTCCATGCAGTCCTCCTTGTATTCGTACCTATGAGTGTAGTACTGTAACTGCCAATCTGTGTAAGCTGGAATCTCTTGCAACTCATGTCCTGTGATTTATGTTCCATAAACAGCTAAGGTGGATGAAAGAGGTACTTCACCAGTTATTCTCAATGTCCTGCTGTAAACAGAATCTCTAAACTACTGTTTATATATGCATTACATAAAGAATCTTTTCACAATTTTTAAAGTACTTTATTTGCTCTTTGATGGGGCAGCTGAAGATGTGGATTTAATATGGAGTTTTCACTATGGGTGTCAAGTTAGTAAGTTTTCATAAAAAAGGTATTTCCTTGTGGAAAAAAAAATAGAAAATAATCTTGCAACAGAAGTCCATGTGAGCAGTGACTCTTTTGGGATTATTTTCCAAAAGGAAGCACTAGCCTGAGATCCAGCAACTGAATTTAGTAAATCCCGCTAAGTTAAAGCAGTCAGAATAATGCTATGGTTTATTTATCAAAGTGTGCAATGCTAAAAGTAATCCACTGAAAAAAATCAAGCAACCAGACCTCTACAGCCAGCACTGAATGAAATGAAATGCTGAGAATACTGGGTATTAGTAAATAAGCTGGTAGTGTGCTTTCAGTGCCATATATATATATTATCTCAAACAGGACAAGAATGGAAAAAAGCTTTTGCTTGTGAATAGGCCCTCTTCAGCATTTTGCACTCCACTGACCTCCACTGTCCGTTTTAAATACCACTAAACTAACATTAGAACATTGAATTTTCTGTAAATGTCTGTTTACAGTTACATGTAGCTGGTTTTTAAACTGATGATTTTATATAAATGGTGCTCTACAAATACCCTATGGGATTATGTAGAGAAAGTTAAACAAAAAGGGAATTGCTTTTCTCTTAGGATGTTATCACATCCTTTATACTTTTCTGAAGTTTTGTTTTAAAAGTTTTTGTTGTGTTTAATTTCATGATGTAATTGGAACTATTACTGTGTTTTCTGGTGGCTTATTTAATCTTATTATGATGAGAAGCAGATGAGTCACTTAAATGCAGTCTAAAACACTCGGTTCAGCATCCTGTTACTTTTCAGGAATCCCTGGGTAGTACTTTATTTCTTAATATAAGAAACAATGCCAGTGCTGTGTGGCAAGCTATGAAGATTACATATTAATAAATTCAAATGGTCTGTGATGTTAGACAAGATAACCTGTTCAAAGTACTTGTAATAACAAAAGTGGAAAATCTGCTAAGTTATTGCCAAAAACATTCTTGTGTTCTACAAGTTTACAGAACTTTTACTATGTCAAGTATCTTACACACATATATATATGCTGATGCACATACAGAAGTCTGTGTGACAAGATGATAAACAATACAAACCAAGGTATTTTTATATTTGAAAAAAAGTTGTCACTTTTACCCTATAGAACATAATTCTGTATTTATAGTTTTTCTGCTTGTCTGTTTGTTTTTTAAAGTCAATTTTCTTTTCTGTTTCAGGCTTTGTAATTTATTTCAGCTGCTTCATTTTTAGAGCTGAATGATTATGCCAGCGAAGACAAGCGAAAAGAAAACTGCAGTAAGAAAGACTTAGGAAGGCATATTAAGATGAACCATTTTCATAAAACCTGTTCAGCTGCATGTCTAAAAAGAGCAAAGATCATGTAAAGTCTTCAGGTAGAGAAGAAAGAATGAATGTGTGTATTGACCCTTTTTTTTTTTTTTAATAATAGCCTTAAACTTTTCTGGAAGCATTTCAAATAAATTACATTAAACCATTTTGATTTTTATTTGGCTTGGTTGTTTATGCAAGACTACAGAAGGACTTTAATGGTGCACACAGAGAGGCTAAGCCTGTGGCAAACACTTCTGTTTTGATGCTAGTGGAAGTGTTACATATTTGAATAATGTATATGGAACATATTTGAATTTAAGGTATATGGAACAAAAAAAATAACATCCTGGCATCAGTTGCTGTCTTCTGATCAACACTGAGGTGATTAATTTTGCATGTAAAAAGCCACCAACCAAGCAGCAGTGAATCCCAAATAGCAAGCAAGTTTACAATTGTTTACTATTGTATAGCAAACCATGTAACATCCTGCTCGGCACACTGCAGTGCAAGTGTTTCAGTTTTACTTTGTAGTTGGCATGCACTTAGCTACTGATTTAATCTAATCAAATTGATCTAAAAGTTGTATTGTTGTGTGTTGTGTGTTTTCTTTTATTCAAATCCGAAGGCGTAAGTCTTCCAGTTTAAGAATACTGATGCCATTCTGCGTTTCATTGCCCTGCTTTGGTCCTAGCACTTCTAAAATCCCACTGCTTTTGAAAGAATGACTTTGGATTGCAGCTGGGCAGGTAGGAGGGGAGGAGGAAGAGCATGAACAGTGTTTTACCCACAACAGTGGGTAAAATGTAAAATGATGAATTAAAAGTGAAAAGTAATATAAGTATGTCCAAGTGATCATTACTGTTAGTAATCCTAGTGTCAGCAGACTGGAGTCTGAGAAGCTACGGCAGTGAGCTGCTGTGCATGCCACAGCTATGCAGCACACATGGACCTCTGCCTCATTCTCATGCAGAGACTTGCTTCTGATTTCTCAGGTCACCCACCGCTGCATACATAGTGCTTCTGTGAATGAGACAGGTCAAAGCTGTGTCACTTTTACACTGGAATTTTATGGGATCTGAGGTTGTCGTGGTCTCAGATGGAAGCATAGTGCCGTGGCAAGAAGATGAATGACCACAGAGGTGGAGCGTGTAAAAGCAAAAGACGGTGAAGAGCCTGAGGAGATCACCATCAGAGAATGGCAACCTGTCTGCTCTGTTATTCCTGTTGAGAACAGACAGCGCAGTCTTGGCTTGTTTCTGGGAAGATCTGATGAGCCAGAAGTAATAAAGGTAAAAACACAGAATGTCTTGACTGAGAAATAAAGGTAAGGAGAGAGAATGCTCTTGGAAGTCTTTGACAATGTGGATTCTCTGAGACTAAAAAATAAAATTTATCTGTCTGTGGTCTTTGGTCCCAAGATTTGGTCTGCAGCACTGAAAAGGCAAGGCTTGAAGGTCTGTCTCCTGGAACACAGAGGTCCACTATGAGACACCAGGAGCAGTTAGTTGAAGTCTGGAGCTCAGTACCAGGAAATAAGTTGTCAGAATCTGAATAAAGCATAGGGCCAATGCTGAACTCCAAGGTAGAGTGATGAGTCCTATTCAGCATGACTCATCTGAACCAGGGTGGCTGCCTCAGGAATGTCTCTGTAATAGTGGGAATTAGGTTTCTAGAGGTTTCATAGAAATCCTAGAATTTGAAAGATGCATCAGAACTTTTAGATATCAGTTTCATGTCTCGCTCTTTTTGGCAATGTTGATGTTTTATGGTGACACTGTGGAAGAAGAGTTGTTTCCTTTGAATAGGGGGCTCCAGACCCAGAATGGACAATTCTTCCATGGTTCATGCTCACTCACAAATACTGATTTTAAATTGGTGTCATCTCTTCTACAGGTTGATGCTGCCATCTACTGGAAATAACTGGATTTTTAGAGTTCATTAGATGACATGAAATTTTAAACATTGTAAGATATTATATGTATTAACAATTACAAAATTAAGGCTTTCACTAAATTTGTTAGAAAAAAGTACTAATTTTTTGCTCAGACTAATTTGCTACGATTAATTTTTGCTACTAGTCCCTGGCTTTACGGAGACAAGTTCAGTCTACATCCCTAGTTTATCTCAACTTCTCCTGACAGCTGTATTTTCTGCATGACTGGTACATGGTACCAAAGCTCTTTGTGTTAATGTGTAAACTAAGTTTTGTCTGATTTTTTTGAATGTACTTCTTTTTTTTGCATGGTCTTTTAAGAAAGTTTAATGCTGCAGTTACTCTGCTTTTGATCTACTGACACATAAAATTTAGTCAGCACAAAATTCATACTTAAACATTTGAAGATGTTTTGTATCACCAATTTCTGAAAAGTAAAATAGTAGTTTTTAATTATTTAAATTGTCAGTATGCTCAGAATAAATAGCATTTTGTGTTTCTAAATTTGCTTCCCCAAAAGCAACATCTGGAGCATGCACTCAAGTTTGTTCCTTGAGCATAGAACCTTATGTAATCCTGCCTTATAAATGTCTTCTATCCTGTGGCTATTTATCTGATCTAAATCTTTATTACTTATGTCTTACATACAACCTGATTTCAGAATCAAAGCAATCTGCAGCTGCTTTGTACTTGGGTAGGAAACCACATGGTGCAAGCCAGGGAGTCGTGATTGATGCTTGGCAACTAGCAGAAACCACAGACAGGAGAGTAAGGTGACGGATTTCATAGCCTTTTTTTACTGTGGAGTATCCAAGTGATATTTTCATTGAACCTCTGTTTTTGTGAACTACGATTCTTGCTATCTATTTTAAGTCTATCAGGGTTTAAGATTTATAGTGGTACAGTGATTATCACTTGTCAACTGTTATATCACTTGTCAAGTAATACTTAACAACTTTTGTTATTATCTCTCCCAGGCTTATGTTAGTTAATACATTAAACAGCTTTGTGCAACAGCAAAGAAGTAGTTTTTCAAAGCAGGTGGTAAGAAAACGTCTTTGTACTGTTTGTTAAATAGGCAGGACTTTGTACATCCCTGTGATGTTCACATTTCTCATTATTGAACACAGCTAAATACATGGTAAAGAACCTTTAGCATATTTTCCTGTATTTGCTGTGAAAGAAAATGGCAGCAAGCATACTTGTCACAGTTACAAGGTAATTTTAGTAGACAGTTGTTTCCCACCCTATCAACTTTTTGGTAGTTGTTTCTTTAGTGCTTGTAGAGTTGATTGGAATGGGTCTATATATTTGATTCATGCATAGTGGCGCCATTCCAGAGTTAGTGGAATAAAGTGAAGATAGGCAATTTTGAATCAACATTTCTTCTGAAGTATTTGAAATCTTACTATCATACAGTCATTCACTGTCTGCAAATGGGTTCTTATCTAATGTGAACAGTATGTCAGCAGAGCTACAATAATTCAAACAAGCCAGGAAATAATTTCACACGTGTGTGTGTGTGTGTGTGTATATATATGTCCTGCCCCAGTTTGGAGGAGTCCTGGGTGCGGGAATATCCCAGTCTGGAGGAATCCCAGATGTAGGAGGTTCGGATTCTCAGGCACAGAATTAAGGCACAAACGGTGTCACACGCGTTGGCTAGCTTTATTACATATAGACAAGAGGATAGAAGTGAAGAGAGGGAAAGAGTAAGAGAGGCAGGGGAGAAAAGAGAAAGAAAAGAAATAGTCCCACGCAGAAAGGTCACTCTGGAGTCATTTGGCATCCTGAAAGTCCGGTTGAAGAGAGTTTGTGGGGAATGTTCTGTCTGCAGATTGGAGCTTCTCTTCTTTTACCTCGCTGCCTTATTGAATATGCATTTTTTTCTCAGAATCACTTAGCATTTTCCAGGAGTGATTTGCTTAGCCAGGCCCACTGTCCAGCTGTGTTGGGCATGCTCAGTGTGGTAAGGGGTTTCCAGAGTTGATCTCCCCTTGTCTGGCCAGTTTCTCTGAAATGATTATGCTGTTGATAAACCAGGAGCTGCTGGACTGTGGTTGGGTCAGAATCAGCATCATTTGTCACAACAGGAAGCCTTTACCTCCTATGTGGGATAGGTGACAGGAGTTCAGTTTCCAGGTTTCCCAGTCCGAAAGAATGGTGGCCTTGCGGTCCCTGCAGGCTGAGCAGTCAGGCAGGTAGTCTCATGGTAGCATGCACAAGCTCACTCTGCATTCCCTGGCTGGTTTCTCATCCAGTTGTTGCATACTGGGGAGCTCCTGAGGATCGGAGCTCATGCAGGAGGGGATTTTCGGGACAGTGAGTACAAACAGGATGGTTGCTTAGCATTTCTCAGAAATGTAGCTCAAAACTAGTGTTTTCTGAGATGTTGGGACATATTATCTCAGTCTCTGACATATACATACAGACACACATGTAAAAATTATATTTTCCTAAGGAAAATAGTCAGATCTACTACATCCAATCATACTAACTTAATGGCTACTGGAAAACCTCATTTCCTTTTGAAAATTCTTTCACAGTACCCAAAAGCATAGATTGTTTATTCAGTAATTCTTTTGGAATGAGAGTAGACTACATATGGTCCAGTTGACGTGCTGGAGGGATGCTATCCAGGGGGATGTGGACAGTCTTGAGAGGTGGGCCCAAGCCAGTATCATGAGGTTCAACACAAGCCATGTGCAAGGTCTTGCATCTGGGTTGGAGCCATCCCAAGTACAAATATAGACTGAGCAAGGAGTGGTTCAAGATCAGTCCCAAAGCAAAGGATTTGGGGGTATCAGTTGATGAAAAACTCAACAGGAGCTGGCAAGGTGCACTTGCAGCCCAGAGGGCAAACTGTGTCCTGTGCTGCATCAAAAGAAGCGTGACCAGCAGGACAAGGGAGGTGATTATCTTCCTTTAGTCTGCTCTTGTGAGACTTCCACCTGGAGTACTGCATCCAGTTCTTGTGCCCCCAGCATAAAAGGGACATCCGAAACACTGGAGCAGGTCCAAGAGGAGGGCTGCAGCATCTCCACTATGGGGACATGCTGAGAGAGCTGGGGCTGTTCAGCCTGGAGGGAAAAAAACCTTCAGGAAGACTTTATAGCAGCTTTCCATTACTACAATAAAGCTAGGATGGGACTTTTTACAAGGACTTGTGACAGGATGAGGGGTAAAGGATTGTAGCTTGAGGAGGGTGGATTTAGACAGGATATTATGAAGGCATATTTTACAGTAAGGGAGGTGAGACAGGCTGCCCAGCAAGGTTGTAAATGTACCCTCCCTGGAGCTGTTCAAGGCTGGGTTGGATGAGGCCTTAAGCAACCAGGTCTAGTGGAAGGTGTCCCCAAACTAGATGATTTCCATTGTCTTTTCCAACCCCAAAACTTCACTAGTTCTATGAATGTGGTTGGAAGGATCTATGCCAAACAAATGTGAATCCATTCCCAGAAGAAATTTGTTTTACAGAACTTTAAAATTCCATTTAAAGAAATCTACAGTGTCCTCAGAAAATGTCTTCCTCTACTCCTATTGCTAGACAGTTTTTCCTAACATTTAACTTAAATCTCCTTTGATGCAATTTAAACTTCATTCTAGTCACCAAGGATATAAAAAAAATATTTCTTCCTCTGCAACAACTTCTTCCATATTTGATAACTGCTGTTATTTCACCTCTCCCTTCTAGAAAAAATGATGCCATTCCTGCAATCTTTCATATTATGCTTTAGATTTATGCAGCACAGAAGAATCATTAGTCACGTTCCTACAAGTTACAGCAAGGAATAGTATGTGTGAAATGAGAGTGAGGACACCAGCTCTGTAGTATTATTGCTTATTCATGAATGAAGGCCAGCCAGATACAATCAAATCCAAACACTGATCAACTGAACTAGTTGTATATTGAGAACGTAGCCTGGAAGTGATCTTAACAGCTTTGCCATTTCAAACTTAATAGAACAGGTTGGCATGTTTGGAGATGTACTGTGCATTGGCACAGAAGAACCTTAGGCTGCTACTGCCATTTTTTTTCTTCTATATGAAAATTCTATTTGAATTAGGTAAAGCGGAGCAAAATTATTCTGCTAATATATCAACTCATCCATAATGCTGTCTTTACTGTGTTCAGTTCTGTACAGTACTGTGTTCAGTTCTGGGCCCCCCAGTTTAGAAGGGACATCGAGATGCTTGAGCGTATCCAGAGAAGGGCGACGAGGCTGGTGAGAGGCCTCGAGCACAGCCCTACGAGGAAAGGCTGAGGGAGCTGGGATTGTTTAGCCTGGAGAAGAGGAGGCTCAGAGGTGACCTTATTGCTGTCTACAACTACCTGAGGGGTGGTTGTAGCCAGGAGGAGGTTGCTCTCTTCTCTCAGGTGGCCAGCACCAGAACAAGAGGGCACAGCCTCAGGCTGCGCCGGGGGAAGTTTAGGCTCGAGGTGAGAAGAAAGTTCTTCACTGAGAGAGTCATTGGCTACTGGAATGGGCTGCCCAGGGAGGTGGTGGAGTCGCCGTCCCTGGAGCTGTTCAAGACAAGGTTGGACGTGGCACTTGGTGCCATGGTCTAGCCTTGAGCTCTGTGGTAAAGGGTTGGACTTGATGATCTGTGAGGTCTCTTCCAACCTTGGTGATACTGTGATACTGTGATTTACCACCACTGAGTCCTCACACAGGCAAGACATCAAATTCTCAGGGTTATCCACAGGCTGAACCCTGCATTTGTGGGTCTGTTACCTCTGGATAATTGAACACCGTGTTTCTGCAATTAGATAAATGTTTGGTGTTATGGTTCTGTAATTTATGTAAATTATCTTTATAGATACTAATTATCCTATTTAAACTTGGCTGGTTACCCAAAGACTTCTGAGAAGAAACTAATAATTATTAGCTTATCTTCACACCCCGGAGGCTACTGTTAGCACCAGACCATTTCTGACTTGGTAGGTTACTTATATTTTCTGATTTTTAGGTAATCTCAAAAGAGTCAATAAAATAAAATGATAGGTTAAAATAGTTGTTACTTGCATAAGAAAAGCTCTGCATGTGAGCTTGCTGGCTGCCCTCAAGAGGGCAATTTAAATAGCTTCAGTTATCAGGATTTAAGGTAACTAAGTAATTTTTTTTTCTAATTAAAAAACAGCAATCCAACAACACTAGTAAACTACAGGTTTCAGATGCCAAGTGTAATTTACTACACAGCTTACATAAGTTCTAGAAAGGAACTAACCTCAAACATGTTTCACTCATGTGAATTGAGATGAGCGCTCTTAACCTTAAGGAGCTACCTCAGGCAGCCTCCTGACTCAGACTCCCAAATTGCAGACCCACTACTCTGAGCAGGATTGACTCAATTTGTCCTCTGGTGTAACTCCATTTATGGTCTAATTGAACTTTATGGTCAAAAATACAGTCATGCTGATCTTCATTGATTGAGGCTGTTAGCTTTCAACTGAGATGTAGATCTAACAATGGCCAGTTGTATAGCCATGGTGCAACCAAAATCAGTAGGTGCTGGGTTTACTCTAAGTTAGTGGATGTCAACCAGAACAAGCAGTGCCAGCAGATGTTTTTGTATTTTCACCAGAGTTAGTAAATGTTATGGTCTGTGTCTATCCAGGCAAGTTCAATTGCCACATAGTAACTAATGAATATGTGCACTTGTTCAACAACTACAGCACTACTATACTTTAAACAAACAAACGGTGGGCTTTTAATGTTTTCCTAGTTACTTGTAAAACTAAACATCTGGTGTTTTTATTTCCTAGGGACTGCAAGAACAGGTTATTTTGAGCAGCACTTTTCAGTGTGCTGGATTCTGTGGATCTGACAGAGCAAGGTTGGTCTTTGCTTCGGTTTTCACATATTCACACCTTTCCTTTACCAGAAATTATAAGTGGAAGGGTGGAAGAGGTGAATAAATGTTAACCTTCTGATTAGATACTGGCCTCCAATATTGGTGTAGGATGAACATGAAGTAACAACACTAAAGCACTGCAGAGGAATCCAACAAATCTTAACTGAGAACACGTAACAACTGTGTAGATGTAATGAACTTTCATTATTTGTTGTTTTGAAATACCAGTTATTTGCATTATATCTGAAGCCTTGTTTTTCCTTAAAAGCTGATTTATAGCCACAGTAACAAGGGTTAAATGCACTACCCTTATAATTCTTTTGATTCATATACAGAACAGACTGAACAGTGACCGTGTGACAGAGAAGTAATTTAAGTTAGCATCTTTGCACATTAGGTCCATCAATACAGTATTGTTTTCTTCATAGGTAAATAAATCTTACAGCTTCACATAGTTACTCAGCTCCAGCACTGAAAGAAAAAATATGTTGTACATGAACATCCCAGCATACTCCCTCATTAGTTTCCTTAGCAAATCTGCTAGAAAAATAGTTTCTGTCTTCAGTAGGTCCAAAACCATTTGTAGCATTTAATTTCACTGCTATTGAAAGATGTTACTCTTTGGTATGTATTTAAAAACCTGATTACGCTCTCTTTGGTTGATCTGTAATTCTTTATCCTACTGATGAGACATTATAGGTATTTTATTTTTGAAAAGGTCAAGCAATTTGTTACTTGCACATGTAGGGTTTTTGTCTTGTTGAAGCTCGCAGTTGGATGTTTTACAGGCCATGGAACAGATAGTTATTGTCATTTACATACCCTTACATTAGAAACTGTCATGCCATGACATGCAATTGATTAAACAGAAGAGGATTACATTCAGTCAAGTTACAGAATAAAAGTCTGTGTAATAATGGCATTTCCTTTACAATTTAAGATTGGCCCCAAAAGTGTAACAAACCATATTGTTACTGTTTTAAACAGATTAAGAACTATTATCTCTTATACTCTTTATACAGTAATTCTCAATTTGACTTACTCCTTAGACTAAAAACATGTTAGTCCAAAGATGGAAAAGGTTTGTCAGTGTTTGTACACCTCCCACCCCAAAGAAAGGAACGGGGTGGGGGCTGGGGGGGGAAGAAAGGTTATTTGGTGCTGTTGTAATCTTCATGAGACTAATCAAGAATTCCACTAAAGCACGTGAAGACTTTTCCTTGCCCTTCATGGTTAATTATTTTTATTCAAAATGAAAGCAGTAACATTTTTGGTTTTGTCCAGTGCTGCGTTTTGTTTCTGAGAGTTTGCCGAGAAGAGGATTACTTCGTGGCTCGGCTACCCCACAGGGGAGCGAGAGTTCCCTGTGCAGCTGATTTGTGTCTGCCCAGTCGGCCTCCTGCCACAGGCCGTCGGTAACAGGACCGGAACGCTCGCGGGAGGTTCGTGCCCAGGCAAGGGTGAGTTTGCTAAGCACCGTCCCAGTGTGCCCGTGCCTGCATCGGGTAGGCTGCAGATGGAAGCATGCGGCGCTATCTTCAAATGAAACGCTCTGTCCCCTTTGCTCCCGCGGCGCTGCCTGTTACCGGACCCGCTCTTGACTGGTGCCAGCAGAACAGGAACCCTGAGCTCAGTGGCAGCTTCTCTAGGCAGAAGCGGGACCTGCCCTGCCCAGCGGTCCCCTCGGTCGCTTCGGGGCCTCGCTTCGGGCCGCCCTCCAGCGACAGAGGAGAGAGCTGCCTCTTCTCGCCCACAATCCTGGTAGGAGGGAAGCGGGAAGGGAGCGAGCTGCCTCTTCCGCGTCATCCTGGGAGTCTGCGGGCGGAGGCACCCTTATGAGTTGCAGACACCCCGGAGCTTCGCTCTCCCCGGCAGCAGTGGGGGCTGCCACCACTTTATACACGGCTGGGCAGCCGAAGCCGCCTCCGCGCTAGCGCGACAGCACCGCTACTTCGAGCGCGGGGAGGCACGTCCCGCCCCTTACTTATAACCTGTGCCGCGAATGGATTGGCTAAGGCGGGCTGCCTCTGGCCCCGCCCCCTTCCTGCGCGTGCAGCCGCCATGTTAGAGCGCCGGCACGGGGCGGAGGGGTTGCTGTAGAACGAGCGGTAACGGCAGTAGGGGGTGCATAACGCAAGGGGTCGTTCGGTGGGGGAGAAAGAGAAGTTGGAGCACATCGTGCTCTTTTCTCGGCGATAGGAGCGAATGGTGGATGCCGTGATCCCTAGTGGTGCCGAGATGGAGCCGGAGCAGCATCAGCGGACGGAGAAGAGCAGCGCGGGCCTCCTCGGTGTGGAGAGTAATAGAACAGAAGCCGCTGAGGACACCACACAATATGGCGGACGCTCTGAGAGCAGTAGCACTGGGGGGGCGGTGCTGCTGGGTGCTGTTGCTGCAAAGGACAAGGTCTCCCCAAACCTCAGCATCACTAGCAGCAGCCAGCGCAGGAGCAGCATCTCAACGGCAAATGAACAGCAGCAGCAGCTGCCCAGCGGTGTGTTGGGGGGGCCTCCCCCTCTCCCTAAGCCCCCAGAAGACGTGCCTGTTAAGAGGAACTTTCAGATTCCCAGGAAGAACAGAGAAAAGAAAGGTTGTTCCTTCCGTTTCACTTCCTTCTCTCCCTCCCGTGTCCATCTTGTTCATTAGGCAGGCTCTTCACGCACCTCACACAACTGCATGCAAAATCCTGCGGGTGTGGAGGAGGCTGTGGCATGGCTCGAACTACCGACGTTGCTGGGGATAAGAATTTGTTTAAGTGTCAGGCTTTTACATTCTTTCCTCTCTTTACCCTTCTCTCTTTATCGTTTTTATTTTATCACAAGGAGGAGAAAGAAAAAACGAACAACAAATGTCGACTTGAATTTCCCACTGTTGCTTTAGAAGGACAGAAAAGCTGGATGCGATCAGGGTAGGCTTGCGTGTTGATCCTGGCTCTGCTTCTGGAGATGCAGTCGCATGCAGAGAAGATGGTTCTCTGGAACACGGACGTGCAGAGAAGAATGTTCACTTTTCTCTTCCCCTCTGACCTCTGCAGGAGAGGGGTGTAATCCTGTGCAGGGTAGACTAGCAAATGCTGAGCATAGCTGTTCTTCATCGATGGTATACAGAAGATTATTCTTATCTTGTGAAAGGTCTTTGCAGGAAGGAAATGAGAGTCCCACATTCACGTGCCTCATCTTGGAAGCATTCCTTTTGCAAGCGTCCAGGGTTTCTTTATTTTGTTTTCGAGTAACTCATCCTTTAAAAGCCTCTGGCGTTTCTTACTTTTAGTGAGACTCCATTGGCTTCTGCTTATCTTTGATTTTCTCCTTGAAACTTATTTCAGCTCTTGACCTTTTGAAAAATTAGGTCAGTAACTTAGTAGATACTGCAAAAAGTAAGTGTTCGCATACAGCCTTATAGCTGTTCAGAGAAGAGTCTAACATCTAATTTCTTGAAATGTAAGGAAGAGATAAAGGTAGGTTCATTTCATTATCCGGTCGTCTTTGTTCCTGCTTCCATTTTTGACAGTGATGTCTTATTTTTCTTCTTCCCTTTTGCTGCCCTGCAGAGGGGGCATACAAGTCTGGCAGAGATTAGTTGTAAAAAGGACTGGGTTGATTTGCCAGAAAAAAGAAATATTATTCATCTGACAAAAACGTCAATAAAACACGGTGACTCTTGCACTTCCATCTGTCAGATGCAAGCATGGTTACATTTGAATACCTTTATATCTTAAGTGCAGACATTTGAAGTTCCTCTAGCATTAGCTTCCAGTGTGAATGAAAATCTGCAAAATATGTTTTTGCGTCATATGAATTCATCATTTGCTTATGCAGAACCATCGACAGTGTATAAAATGTTTATGAAGTTCAAACATCAGGATGCTGTGGCTGCTAGAGTAGAAGCACAAAGCCATTCTCGCCCTACTTCTGAGATTCACTTGCAAATGTCAAATTTGTTTGTTGCATTCTCAAAGGCGCATTTGTGTTCTCTCTTTCCCTTTCAGCTTGCAGGAAGCTGCTTGGGCATTTTTAATTTTACTGTCAATAGTTACCAAAATTCTCAAATCAGATCTTTCTCCATTCCTGTGGTGTTAGCAGGCTTACAGTTGCTTGTGGTTGGTGCTTGTTGGTCTGGCACCATGTGATACCATAACATGAAGCACTCTGAGAACCTGTCGTAGGCAAAAGTAGCACAAGTGGGCTAGCGTAAGAGCTGCTGACGTAGTCTTTGACAACAACCAACTTGCTATTTGAGTTAGAATTGTCATTTGAGAAATGATACAATTAATTCTGTTTTGGAACTAAGCTAGAATATTAGCAGTCCACTGATTGTGTGACGTGCCAGCATATGCTTACAGCATGCTTAGTACCAGAACTCAAATACAGCTTGTCAAACTACAAAATAATCATAGTATTACCTCTGCTGTTCAAAAGAGTTGTCTTGGCAAGAAGCAATATATGTGCAGGCTCCTTCCAGCCTTCCTTGTACTGGAGTTGTCTTAGTTCTGCTTTTTAAATCTTTGTTTTAGTCATCAACTTGTTGTCTGGAGAGATACTTGCTGACTTGACTGCACAGATTAGTCTGTCGTGTCTGAACTATAAAATATGTATCAGGTCAATTTCTACTTGAATGGGGTTATTTTTTAAATAGTTTTTCATCTTTTTTTAAGTCCAGAGAGGTGTTTTTGGAGAAACTTTTTGTTGTGAAGCAGTTAAATACCAAAGTGAAAATGTAAGGGAAAAGTCCTAGATTTAGCTGCTTATTTAGGTTTTGTGAAAATTTATCTACCTCCATTTGGGGACTTAGGAGGGACTGAAAGTCAACAAAACCCTTGTATATCTGGAGAAATGCATCTGGAGGAAATGTACTTAAAACTAACTGTGGTTAGTTATCACTTCTTTGTAGTGGAAGAATCCAAGAAACAAAACAGAAAGGTTGTCTGTTAGGGTTGTTTTTTGTTTGGGGTTTTGTGGTTTTTTTGTTGTTTTGGATTTAGTTTTGGTTTTTAAGGTGTGCATGCATTTGTTTTCCGACTTTCAGCTGTCTTGAAACAAGTTTCTGTTCTCTTGGTACATACCATTTAGCAATGGTGTTACGCTCCCTGAGTAGCTTAGCTCTTCGCTCTGTTTTTTTAAATCTCAGTAGTAGAGCCTGTTGTCATGGCCTCTTCTCATTTAGTTGTCAGATATTCTCAGGTTCTGAGTCCACCTGAAACTTCAAAAGATCTTTTTTTCAATAGGATGAGGGACAAATTTTCAAGATACAACATTGGAAGTGCCTTTTTTAACTTGAACAAACTTGAGTAGTTCCAATAAATGCACTCGAGTCTCAACTATTCACTGAAGGAATTGTTCATTGATTGAGGTTGGTCATTTTTTTTCAGTAGTCTACAAAGTTAGGAGATGACTGCACTTTTTCAGGCTGAATGGTAGCAAAATACTTAGTTTTTATCTAGGAAGGTCTTAGTAATACTTGCTTAGTGGTCTAGGTTGTCCCTTTTCCACTTAGCAGTATGTGAGGGTTCATTTTGCCTTGTCCTTTGTCTTCTGATTTTTTGTATCTTTATGATAGAGGTGTGTATCTGCTATTTGGCGCTTGATACTTCTACAGCAGGATTTCGTGAAGCAATCCTTGAACTTGAGAACTATGTAGACCTTTTGAGGGCACAAGGCTTTTTTTCAGAAAAAGAAATCATAGAAGTAGCAATGTTCTTGTTCATTAACAGATTTTGGTCTTCATTTGCTACAACTTAAAGAAAATTGTGCTTCTCAATGGAGTTTTATAGCAGCAGCACTTGTTTGCGAAGAGTGCTAGCATTCTGCCAATTTACCTGGTAATAAAAGACATGTTCTACTTATCTTCACTTAGAAGTTGGTTTCAGAATTCCATAAAGAGAATTTCTCTGCCATCTTATTCACACTGTGACTTAAAAACCTCCTAACAACCGAAACACGCTACCTCCAAAATGGGTTTTCTCGAGTTGGCACATCAGACAGCAATGAAAGAAAACCTTAAAGCCTCTAGTGAATTACATGTGCCTAAGCTTCCAGTCTAATATCCATCCCTAAACTAGGTACCGTTATCTAAACTGAATTTCCACCTTAAAATACATCTGTAGGTTCCAATACACTGAGTAGAAGCTGACCAAAACTGATGTTCATTTGCTTACTTGCTCAGAACAAGCCAGCAAAACCCACAGTGATTTACCTGTGTGTGTTGGAAGAGTACTGCAAGGTATCCTTATATAAATCACCGCTTGGTTCCATGAGTCAATAAAGGTGCAGCACACCCACATCAGATTTATGCAGTGACCCTGACAAATACATGTACACAGTACTGGTCTTTGAAATGATGTAGGATTACAGATAATAATCTCATCCTTAATCCATGAATATGGGACTTAGTACTCTAGGAGGTCTAGTTCGGTACTTTGTATTGTAATTTTTTCTTAGTTTTGAGATCCTTTAAGTGTAGTGGAGGCCCTTCTGTAGTGACCTTGACCTTTTAGTAAATACCTGCCCTTTGACACCAGTGCTCAGATCAGGAATTGAAAAATTTTTGCTTTGCTACTTAGCTCAACATGTAATGTTTTGATTTTTTTAGTAAGAACCTGAATCATGCAGTGCCTCTAGTTCTGGGATAATTTGAAGTGAATTTAAGCCTGTCGTGAAATACGTGATGAGTGTTTGAGGAGTCATACTTGAAGAAGGAAAATAACCAACAGCTTTACACCTTACACCCTTAACTAACTTGTTGATTATTGTACATAACAGTTTACTTGACATTCAAAACTAAGTGACTTTGTTTTTTTGCTTAATGAGTACAGTGCTTGCAGCCACTATTCCAGATATTCCATGCTCAATTCATCATTTGGTAACAGAAATAGAATGCAGAGGATACAGAATTAGGCTACCACCGAAGAAGAAATGCTTAGTGAGTGCTGTCTGGTCCTCAGACCAGGTGTGCATTGTCAGCTAGTACTGTATGTGAAAAAATGACAGGCAAACAGAAGGTTTTGGTTATAAAACTTGGAGTTTAGTAAGAATCTTCAAATAATAAATAGTGTATGACTTTGGTAAGGATTAGACACTCAAGAAATTTCATTTATGATCCTTTTTTCTTAGTGGATGACATCTGATTATGAAGCCAGTTCCTTTTAACTCGAGTGTGAAGTAAACTAGGGTCAGACTTTGTATTGTGGACAGTGCACATCAAAGAAATTACATTTCTGTGAAGTTACTGGATTATGAAGCATTTTCTTACTAGAAGGTGGATATAAATTCTTGTTCTTACACTGATGTGATCACTTAGATGGAAATAGTCTTGTTTTCTTGTTCTGTATATTCTCAAGAGGGAATCTCAAAAGTTACTTCCTTGACCAAGCACTTTAAAATACTTGAGTTTTGATCTATCTTTACTACAAAGGTAGCAACAGCCTTTGTAGCTTCAGTGGTATGTCTGGTACACTTAGATGGTGTGTTTGGGGTATACATTTGGTGAAATACAAGGAAATGTATATATATTTATATAATATTTACATATAGTTTTCTATAACATACACTTGTTGAATAAATAACAGTATGGTTCTACAATAGTAGTAAAGCATGCTTTCAGTCCTCTGCTAAGAAATTAAAAAACAAACCACAACCCACAGCAGTCTTAAATCTGTAATTTGCTGTGTTCTATAATTGGCAGCATTAGGTAGAGCTTTCCCTAAATTTGTTGAGAACTAGTTGTATAGTGGTTTATGCAGATTCTCCCTAACTGAAGGCTATAGTATAGAATATATTATATAGTAGCTTGTCTAGGTCTTCCTGTCTGATGAAGAACAGGGGGACTTGCTGTTCTTGGACAGCTTTATCTCAGTTCAGTTATGACAGCTTCCCACAAATCAAAAAATGGGAATGTAGTTGACAGTGTTTGAATGGATGACAGGATCCTTGGGCCAGTAATAAACTTTTTCCTAGATTTGCATCTGAGAAGTAGCAAGATGCTTTGTATGGTTTGTGTCACTCTTGAGCTGGTCTTGCAGAGTTTTCTGCTTGCCTAAGCTCACAAGTAAGCTGGGTTTGGCTGTGCAAGTGTTTCTGTGCAGTGGTGTATGTGATCTTCTGCCTTAACTGATCATTTTAGGTAGAAGAGGAGCAGATGTAAAAGTCGTTCGCTCATGTGAAAACTCATGCAACACTGGAGGTTAAGAACTCTTGTAAGAAATAGATAAGAGGTGTTTGGGAGATGGACTGGGCCAGGAGGTACTTTTCCAGTGTGTGTGTATCTATGTTAGGCTTGTTTTATGTTTTACTAGTAAGTGTTTCTCTCTTAGTATGAGTGTGGTAAGTCTTAGTAATATTAAGTTCAGAATATCATTCCCTTCCAGTTATTTTTCCTCCCATATTGCTGTCAGCCTTTAAAGAATGAGGGCATTACTAAAAAAAGATGTTATGTAAGAACAGTTTCTTAATCACTTTTGTAACTTCCACTCTTAAACTACCTATTCATTGCGTTGCTTCAGGTTGGTGCTGTTGCTTTGTAAAGTGAGTTTGTAAATGCAGTTTTTACCAGCTATCGTAGGTCGGTTTTCATTTAGGACATTAACCTCAATAGAAATAAATATATCCTGCAAATAAGGAAAAAGTTACTTTCTAAATCTAGTTCCATATTGTTTAATGGAGTGGAATATACACTCTGAAGAGGTAATTCAATTTAATTTGCTGTTAGAGTAATGGTAGGTTGTCTATTATGTGAGGCTGCTACTGCTCTAGTTCATTCCTAACTACTGTGTCTTCCAGCCATTTGTTTTTGTCGAGAGAAATAGGCCCTCCTACAAAAGGAGCGAAAGCAGTCTCAGAAATATCTCCTGGGAATATTTGCTGTCTGAAGTTTGCCAATACCTCGAAAATAGCACACTTCCTGTGAATTCCCTGAGGAGCTCAGACCACTCTTTTTATTGAAATACAATAGCCCCAGGAGTATTCTTTCCCTAGACAATTTTCAGAGTGTGTGCTCGTGTTCTCTGGTGGCTCATTCTTAGGTTGCTTGTCTGACGAGCTGTTGCTCTTAGTACTCAAACACAAATAATGAAGCTTGGGGAGGGGCACACTTCAGTGCATGAACTTAAGCAAATGTTTGCCCAGAAAGTGAAACTGAACAACAAATGAAGGGCTTTCCTTTCAAAGCAGTTATTGTATGGAATAAGATTATAAAGCATGAGCATAGGCAGTGTGAATTTTGATGACCAGAGTTTATTGGACAGCTTAAGACAGTAATGGATCATAGAATGGATCATAGAATGGTTTAGGTTGGAAGGGACCTCAAGGATCATCCAGCTCCAACCCCCTGCCACAGGCAGGGACACCTCCCACTAGAGCAGCTCGCCCAAGGCCTCATCCAGCCTGACCTTAAACACCTCCAGGGAGGAAGCATCCACAACCTCCCTGGGCAACCCATTCCAGTTCCAGAATTTCTTAATATTTAGCCCAATTACCATAAGCTAACAAAAAACTCTCTAGCAGTTCTTATGAGATCCTAAGCTGTTGTTGAAGTTTTTATTAGAACAATTTGTTCCTAGCTGTTAATTAAAAGAGCTAATTAGTTTAATTAAAGTCCTGGAAGTTAATTACAGTGTTTTGCCATACACATCAGATGTTTTCAAAGAGTAAATTCAGATTTGAGTTACCTCGCTTATGAACTGGAGAGAGCCAGCAGTTCAGGAGTAATATTTGAAAAAACATAAACATGATTTTTAGAAATTCTAGGCAACTGAAACTGTCTAGTTTAAATTCCATCTTTTGCAAATATTTTAGGTGTACTGGGTGAGGCCTTGAGCAACCTGTTTTAGTGGGAGGTGTGCCTGCCTATGGCAGTGGGTTGGAACTGCGTGATCTTTGAGGTCTCTTCCAACCTAAACCACTCCAGGATTCATGAATCATTTGGGTTTTTTGCATAAACTATCAATGAACTGGAGAATTTTTGTTTGTTTGTTTTCAGATGTGTTTTGGAGCTTATTTTATTTCTTCTCTTCTTTAGGACTCTTTCAGCCATTAGCTGTAGGCTCTCGAGAATTTGAGGATATTGTGAAGATTCTACATTCATCTTACTTGGAACCAAATTCAGTGTCCCATTTTAATTACAAGAAAGCCAGCTTAGTTCATAATCTACTGTTGGAAAAGGAAGTGAGTATATGTGTGGTTTCTCTTTATGAATATGTTAAAAGTCAAGTGGCATTTAATATTTTTTTCTGAGTCTAGAGACAAAGACCTGGAGATTATTTTCGATGTGTGTGCTTTATATTTAACTGCAAACTGGCCACAAAAAGGATCAGGAGGTTAGAACACCTCTATCTCAAGACAGGCCGTTACTGAGCTGGAGTCGTTCAGCCTGTATCTGCTAACTTATGTGGTGCCTTAAAACATCTACCTGAAGGGAGGCTGTAGCCAGGCGGGGGTTGGTCTCTTCTGCCAGGCAACCAGCAACAGAACAAGGGGACACAGTCTCAAGTTGTGCCAGGGAAGGTATAGGCTGGATGTTAGGAATAAGTTCTTCACGGAGAGAGTGATTTGCCATTGGAATGGGCTTCCCAGGGAGGTGGTGGAGTTGCCATCCCTGGACGTGTTCAAGAAAAGACTGGATGAGGCACCTAGTGCCATGGTCCAGTTGGTTGGATAGGGCTGGGTGATAGGTTGGACTGGGTGATCTTGGAGGTCTCTTCTAACCTGGTTGATTCTGTGATTGACACTTGAAAGTAGTCATCTATATGCATTAAGAACTTTTTGTAATAACAGTTCACAGAAAAACGCAGAGAGCTGAAATTGGAGGGTCGCCTAGAGAAAGAGCTTTCTGAAAACTATGCATTTCTGATGGTTGATCGAGTTCAGGTGAGAAAACACTACTGTTTAGAAAATGCTTTTTCTTCTTATTCAAATAAGAACTTTTGGGTTGGTTTTTAACTGAGGAAACACTCAGTTTATTGGCTCTTTGTTTAAGTTATTTTTTCATAATTTGCCACTGGAAGGGATCATGACATGGGAAGGATACACAATATTATGTCGTTGTTTAAATACTTTATTCTCTGCTATTGAAGGTGCTCCTTTCACATGTCTCTCTGAAGTGTTTATCTAGTTTAGGCTCTCTTTTGTAAATTAATTGATAGATTTTTGTGGATGGCATGTGGACTTTTTGTTGGTTTTGTGTGTTTTGGGGGTTTTATTGATGGAAAAGGAATGTTCCGTTCCAGTTGGCTTTTGGTGTGGCTTTTTGGAGGTGGGGTTGTGCCTGTTTTTTTTCGATGTTTTCTGTTTGTTTGCATTTTGGGGTGTTTTTTTGCATCAAGAAGAAGTTACCTTATGGAAAAGGTAACTGTAACATTAGAAAATGTACCTTAATCTTTTGTGTTTCTCCTTTCTCTGTCTGTTTTTAACAAAAGTGACAAAGTGAATTTCTGTACATTTTCCGTTCTTGCAGAGCTAAGATTTCTCAAGTATTAAGTAATTTGACAGATTTACTTCTGCATTGTGTACTAAACGAAAGTAATGTTTATAGCAGGCTGCTTTTTTAAGATAGGAGTATATCAGTGTAACTGCTTCATTGTGAGTGTTTGACTTGAACAGTTTCAACAGTTCAGACTAGTTTTGTCTCTGAATTTATTTGTAAGGGGTTTTAGAGGATGTGTTTTGGTGTGGGGTTTGAAAATTTTGGGGTTTGTTTCATTTGATTTGTTGGGGTTTTTTTGTTTGGTTTATTTTTTTTTGTTAGCTTAATAAAAATTCTCTATTCTCAGTGTTTGATCTATTCATATTCTGGTTTTCCTGATAGACTTCCTTTAAAATATGTCTGCTCTTTTCAGATCCAAAACATATGTGAAAAGGGACTGCAGGTGGGCCACTCCAAAATATCAATTCTTGGCAGCCCTTCCATGGGTAACTATCCTTTGATTCTGTGTGCTGGTATTATTCAGTATGAGTTGGCAGGCTATGTGATGCAGTTGTGTAAACGTTCAGTCCTTTTTGTGTTATCGATTGCAGGAACATCACAGCTAGGTATTTTTAGCAAAGAATGTCGACATCAGAATGTTATTTCCTAGTTCTGTTTCTGACTAGTTCATTTAAATTCTTTTCCTGAAGAGAAGACCCAATTCTCACTTTTGGCTGAAGCCAAAGCAAGCAATCTGTTACGTTTTCTCAGTAAAATTGTGAGGCCAAAGAACTAATTCAGTCTATGGCTTTGTGCTTTTTTGTGTTTGCACATACATATGTGCATGTGTGTGCATTCAGAAGTACCTAAAGGTAATAGTAGCTCAGCTTAGTCTTGGTGTAAATAGAACTAAAGCTCTTGAATCCACAAGCATAGATAAATTGGAAGCTTGGAAGAGTCACTAGGTGTGAAGTGATTTGAAAGTGCAAGATTCAAAGTTCCTTTTGCAAATCTTCTCAGATAGAACATGAAGAAATAATTTTGTAAGAGTAACATGCTATGGAGGCGATAATAGGAGTGTTGAAAGCAGAACAGATAGAAGGTGGAAAGAACAAAGTTTTATGGGTGTAGAGTTTTTTACTGGTAAAGCTTCTGGAGCAGTTTATCAAAACAGTTAACTACAGGCTTGCAATGAGAAAAACCTAAGAAAAATTAATACTTTTCTGAGTTTACTTACAGTTATTTGATCTGAGGTTAGTCAGTTTGACCAACAAATGACAGTGTGTGAGGCCTTAAAATCTATGCAATTATTGTCGACGTGTTGAAAAGCAAGAAATTATTTTACTTTGCCATTTGAGTGTCAGTTAATGATTCCAGAGCAGTGTAATTTTGTCGGCAGTGCAATTTTGTCAACAGTGTAGAATGAAAGGTTGCTGAAACTGCTAGTGTTTTCCTGCCTTATTTCTCAATTATACCATCACTGTTTATCTTCACATTGTGCAATGGAACACTGTACAGCTGTTTCAGAAAGCAGTATCTGTATAACCTTCAGGCAGGGCTTGTCTTCTTGGTCACAACACTGTCAGTAGCGTGGGAGTTCTCTTTCAAACAGAGCTTGTTGTGTCTGTATTTTGCTTTCATGACTTGTAGTGCAGTTGGTGTAAGTAAAGATATATTCTGCTCTTCTGACATTACAAGTTATGAGCATGCCATTATCCTGACCATACTCCAGAAAAATTGTTGAATCTCTATTGCTTTTGTACATTGAGCTTTAATCCCATGTAGTGCTTCTTAAACTTCTAATAATGTTTTAATATTCAGCATATTGTGGTTGGTTTTTTTCCTATACCCCTTTCAGGTGTATACATCTCCAGATATGCTGATCTGTTGCAGCCTAATCCTCTAGAACCTGGAGCAACTGGAGATGTAATTGTTTTTAAAATAATAAAGGTAAGTTTATTCTGCTTATTTTTGAAGGATTATATTGCCTACTGATAACTTAATTTATCCAACCACCATTTACGCAATTATTTGCTTATAGAGACATTAGAACTCTACCAAGTTTGAAGTCTGTGTCAACACTGAGCCTAAGTAAATCAGAATAGGTTTTTATGAAAGGCAAAAATGTCTTGTTTTCTTTGAAGGTATGAAAATAATGTACTTCTATAATGACTTCTAATAGCCTGTTTTCACTGCTCTTGAGGGAAAGAGTTTATTATGCTTACAATTCTCCTTTACAGGGAAAAATGAAAAGCATATATGACCACATCGGTATGAAGGCAATGGAATCAACAGTGAAGGCGGCATTAGATCCAACACCGAAGCATGAGTGTCATGTTTCAAAGAATGCAAATAAAGTAACCTCCCTGTTGGCTTATCGAGCCTATGAACTTACTCAGGTACGTGGGTGTTGAACACGTGCTAACTACAGACAGAAACATTTCATAAACAGAACTGTGAAAATGATGAAGACGAAATCATTGAAGCTATTAGAATACTGAGCATGGCCTGTAAAGCTGCATCTGGTGTATGTTACACAGCAGCCCACAGATGCCCGCATTAGAAATAACTGAAAAACTTGTCAGCCTCTCCTGTTTCCCTTATATATACCTGGAGTGATAGGAGGTGTTCTTCAAATTTGGATATAGGTGGAATAGGAAACAGCCAGGGTATGTACATGGGAACTGGAATGTAGGCTGGGGAGGAGAGGTGATAATGTGTGGAGTTTGAAGTGTAAAAGTAGGATTGGCTAGTAGGTGTTAAGAGAATCTGTTAAGAAGGGCAGCATTGTCTAGGAAAAAAACACTTCTTTTTTTCTTCTTTATGTTTCTTTTTTCTTAGGTTTGTGGTGTTGTGGGGTGTTTGTTTGTTTTTTTCCTGCTTTTTGGATTTCAAACAAACTTTCCATGTTTATTTAAAAATATTTTATGTTTTCTAAGCTGTTCCTGTGAAACAGGGTACACCTTTCAGTGAACAAAGGTCATGGATTGTTAGTATATTTGCAAAATACAGTTTAGCAACTCTGTCTAATTTCACTTTGTGTTCATTTGTTTTTTCCAGTACTATTTTTATGAATATGGCTTTGATGACATAAGGCGAAGACCAAGACATGTTTGTCCTTATGCTGTTGTTTTATTTACTTACAAAGATGAAATGATGCAAATACCAAAATTCCTGTCTCCATCCAGGTAAGATAGGAAATGAGTTCGGGAAAGACTGCATGCTGCATGACGAATTCATAGCTGTTGGAGGTAGTTTAGAACTGATCTAGTTGAACATTACTGAAATGGTGTGGATGTGTCACAGAAGCTTATCTTAATACTCCTAATATAAAAGCAAGAGGTGACAAAATTGGTTTATGTAGCAGGCTGGCCTCTGTGGGAAGCAGTTTTGCTGCTTTTTTCTCACCTCACCTTCTGCCTACATGTAATCCGTGTATAGCAATGAGGCTTGGTGGTTGGTTGGTTGTTTTTTTTTTTTTCAACCAAAGAAAATTTGCAGACAAAAACATTCACAGCATTATCTTGCTTGGTGTTCTAGAAAAATACTCTGTATTCTTTGTCGTTAACTGTCTGGTTAGATATTCTCTCCACATGCAACGTGACAACATCAGTCAAGAGTTCAGTGACAGAGACAATATGCTACCTATGCTGATAGGAAGACATCCAGATGTAGGGATTGTACTACGTAGTGCTAAAATACTTATCAAGCTATCTAAAACAGCACAAGATGCTGCAGCAGTCACAGCTTGAGGTTAGAGAGGGAATTGTCAGTGCTGCTATTTTGTCAGACTGATAAAGTATCCTTAATGTAAAATTGAGCAGCCAGAAGTTTGTCTCAACCCAGTAATTCTATATTTTTTTTTTTCCAGATCAAACAGCTTCAACACAGATAGAAGTACAGGTAAAAATGAATTGAAAATTGCTACTTTTATGATACAAATATGGAAAGGTTTGGACTTTTTTTTCTATATAGTTTTTGTCTTTGAGAAGTTTATACTGACTGTATACCTGAGTTTTGTCCTGTACAGTACTGATTGCAGACATGTAGCTTCCTGATACTGCATGATGAAAGAGATATCTTAATGTGCACCTTCCCCCAAAACAAACCAGAACTCAACAAAATCAAGTCTTCCCCCCTCCTTTTCTACTTGCAGTGTAGTAAGATCTTACCTTCTTTTCCTGTATCTCCTGTTCAGTGGCATTTTAAATATGATCCTCAGTGCTGCTTTCCTTTTGAGCCTTATTTAAGCAAAATATTAATATGAAAATGTTTGACAGTCAATGTAAGGAAAGAGTTATTATTCCACAGGTGTTGGCATCAAGGGTGTGCTTGTATCAGACAACTGTAGGTAACAGACCAATCTTCCTTACTCTGCTCAGAGCAGGTCAAAATAAGATAGGGTTGTGAACACTCTTTTTATTACCTTTTAACTTACTATTTTACATACTATTGTCTGGTATTAATATGAACCTTCCCCTAAATTTGCTTTAGAGATGCAGTACCCTCTTTTCTGCCCTACCTACCAAGTGTTTTCATTTCATCTTTGTTTCTTCATACTACTATAGAAAAGTCTAACTATACGTTATGGAGAGGACAGCTTTGGAATAAAGGCAAACTTCTGTGCCATATTTCCATGAAATCAGCAGTACGTCGATTCCTTCCGTGCAAGCTGTGAGTATAACCATTTGAATCAAAGTGTTGCTGTTAGAACTTCTTCTCATAGAAACGGTTGAATCTTGGATGTATTCAGGTGAAAATCTGAAATACATATTGATTAGATCCTCTAAGTTCATCAGACTAGACTCTTGGCTCATGTGTGTCCAAAGCTTCTTGTAGTTCATAAAGAGGTCTTTATTTTATTCTTTGTTTTTTTGTTTTGTTTTGTTGGTTTTTTGGTTTTTTTATATCCTTCCCCTCACCCTTCCATCTCTAGTCCTGAGAAGCTTGAGATCGAAAGAGTTGCGAGCATTGAGCAATTGAAGGAAAAAACTTCTCCAGCATTGTTCTCTAAAGAAAATTACGTAGGAGCCAAAGATGGTAAGTAACTCTAGCTTAATATTTTTAAATTCAGAATTCAAAAAAACCCCCAAACGTTCTGAACTACATGTTTGTTTCTTTTTTTGTTGTTTTTTTCTGCCCTTGTATTATGTCAGTGTTCAAGAATGGCATGTACGGTAGCCTTTTTGAAGTTGTGGAGAAGTCGCGTTCTGGTAGTCACTTGGAGGGCTTACTTCAAAAACTAGAGAAAGAGAAACTTGTGAGTGCACAGATTTGACTATTCTTGGTTCGAAAAATAACGTTGCTAACTAGTAATTGAGGTCTGCTGCAAGATCCATGATCTCCCTGGAGTTCTTTACCTGGCATATGCTTAAGTATTGTATCAGAGGCCTACTATGCTCATGATGGAATTGAGCTTACAGACTGCAAGAGTATCCGTGTCTGTCCGAGCAGATGTCTGTTTGATAGTACACTTTTTTTGCTTGAAAACAGGTTCTTGTGAAACTGCTTCTGGACAGAGGATTTCTTTTTCTTCTTTCTTCTTGGCAAATGATGACTCCCTATGGTATGTGTGTTCTGGGGGTTTTGGGTTCAAGTTGGTTTTGGTTTGTTGTTGGTTTGCTTTTTGGGAGGGGAGGTGAGTTTTTTGAGTACTAGGTTGACTTTGGAAACATAGTGGTGTTTTTTCTTAGATGTTTTTTATTTTCTTGGACCATAGAACACCAGACTGGACAACCCCCCATGCTGCAGGCATTGTTTCTGTTTCAAGAATCTAGAGACATCACCAGCCAAAGTAAGTTTGTTCACCGATGAGTGTTGTGAATGTGCCTATTTAAATGTAGTTTATATTATGTGGAAGACTTTGTAGAGTTGTAACGTGTCAGTGTAAGCTAGGAGTAACAGTTCCCATTGGTTATGGTCATGGTGATGGTCTTCAAAAAGTCTTTCTTCATAAAAGTAATTATCACATTAATTTAGGTTTGCTTTTCATATTTGAGAAGGTAAAACTGTTCAATTGTCTTAATTGTATATTCTAGTAGAACTAAGAATCACTATTCTAAGAGATCTCTGCATGAGTAATAACACTGCATTTCAGAGGTCTAGGGGCTTTCTTTAACCATCAAAAACATCATAGATATAACATCTAGAAGTCTTCCATGGACTTGTAATTTTTTTTTTGGCATTGTGATGCGCACAAGAACTGAGCAAATGAGCAAAGAACGCAGTCATACAACTAGGTAACAAAAGATGACTGAAAGTACTTGATTGTAGTAGAACTTTAATGCTTTGGGATCCAACTTCAGACTTAATCTTCTGCAGCTGAAATTTGCAGTAGTTAGCATCAGCAGCTCATTCCGTCTATCAGGCTTCTACAAAGAAGTTCTTGCTCTAACTCTAGGCATTTTCCTAGATTCTTATCTCTGTATTTTTTATTTCAGTATGTTGTTCTTAAGTAACAAATGTGAAAATTCAATCAGTTACAGATGGGCTAAGAGGAGATACGACATTTATTGTGTGTGCATGTCAGTCTGTCAGTCCTTCAGTATACTCTGATTGCAGCTGCTGTGACAATTCAAAGAGTTAAGAGGTGCAGGTTCTCTTGAACTCGAAATTCATCACTAATGATATAACCTAGAGCTTCCTTGAGCTGCTGTTTCAAGGATATAGTAAAAGGATCCAGTAGCTTCCCAAGACAGAAGCATCTCGCTGTTGGCATGCACTCCTATTGCATCTCTTCATTTGATTGAGTTTTGTATGGCTTTGCAGAGGAATGGAAAAAAATAAGTGAGTTTCTGATGGGTTACTAAGCCAGTTATTTTGTAATAGTCCAGTGAGCATAGAAGCAGCACGATGAATGCATAGAGATTGTATAGGCAGGGGTAATGCTTCCCATCTTTCCTCTAGGAAGCTGTTGGGCATGTTCTTAGTAAAGCTTAGTAAGCCTTTGAAGTGGCCTTCTGGCAGGGGCAGTAAGGTGGTTTAAACTGGAAATCTGTGTATCCAGGACAGAAGTTACCACAAAATTATGAAAATAAGCAGTTCGTCATGACCTTGAGTAGGCAGAGTTTTAAGCAGGCTTTACAGCTAGTTACTTCACAAAAACGTTTACTTTCCTGGCTTTTGGGTTATTTCTCCACAGTCTCTCCAAATTGTGTTTCACCAAATACATATGACACAAGAGTATTTCTAACTAGTCATCGTTTATTTATAGCCTCATGATTTGATTTTAATTGTGAATTCCCTTTTCTCCTATGGCAGCATGCAAAAGTGTTCCACCTGGAACACAGAAAAATTCAACTCGCATGGTTTTGCACGAAAATCAGGAAATCGTTCCAGAATTCACAAAGTTTATTGAGGCTCTACATTTTGCTTTATTCCAGTCTCGTAAAGACAGTACTGCAGATGTTAATGCTGTTGTGGAGAAGTATATAAAAGAGTATTTGAAAAGATGCAGTAGTGGCTCTGGAAAACACAAAGAATTTGTATTATATCAGTATGCATCATGGTTGGATGACAAAAAATTTCTTTATGCTGCTCCAAAAGATAAATCTCATGTTGACAGCCACTTGCAAAACTATATTTTTGGTTGTGAGGCATATCAAATACCTGTTTCTAGAGCTAAGGAATTGATGGAGGGATATCGGAAAATTCAACAGTTTGGTCCCAACTCAGATTATGAAGTCACAGAAGAAGACTCTGATTGTGTCATCACAAAAAGCGGGAAAAGAATCCGTGCAAAATATGAAGCCACTGTTGCCAAGCAAAAACCGCCTCATTCTGGAGATTATGATCATGATAGACTCAAAGAACTTATTAACTTAATCCAGTGTAGGAAAAAAAATGTAGGTGGCGATTCTGATTCTGAAGACCCTAGAAATAAAAGTGGTTTGAAAAGGAAACTGGAAGAAGAGTCTGAAAATCTGCGGAAATACTTAAAAATCAGTGAATCTTCAGAGAACAGTTGTCAGTACGAAGGTAAGAAAGAGTTTCTTTGGAGTTCCTCTTTAAACATTGTAATCCAAAGCATGCTTAACATTTAATCTCTACATGTTAAAATATGTTTTGCATACTGTGGGCATTTTGATGCATGCTGGTTCGTTTCAACATTGGCCTGAGATGTTTTATGTAGCTTGTCTCTTTCTAGGAGAGATGTCATGGAGGCTGCTTTTGTTCTGCCTCTTGAGAGTGAAGGCACATTTCCAAGGGTTTGCTTTGCTGTGGAACTTAATACAGAGTACTAAGGAGACTCGATACTGTAATATCTATTGTAGTTTGGCTTGGTTGTTACTGTAATTTTTATGGCTCCAATACCATATATAGTAAATTAAGATTGGAGGGGAGAATTAAACTTCTAAACAGGAGCACAGTTAAGTTTTGAAATAGCCAGGGATATCCCAGTGTAGTGGGACAAAGGAAACAACCTAATAGTATTAAGTTTTAATTACTCTGTGCAATTAATTGTCATCACTGATAGTATCTGATACTTAAGCTGTGCCAGAAAAATGCCTCCGTTTGTTGTTTCCCTGTTTTCTCTGGGGGAGACTATTGGCTTTAGAAACTGCCCTTTTATACACGACTACTTATTACAAATTTTTTTTTTTAAAGTGTATGAGTTCTGTCTGAATTGATGCTAAAGAGCAAGGCTGTGGGAATGTGGCTGGTGTTTGGGGAGGTCTGGTTTCGTTTTTATCTCAAAACTTAGTAATGGATTACTTTTCCCCTCCTCTCCCTACACTAAGGGGGCAGAACTTCAGATTCGCCACACACTGTTTTCTCAGTTAATGCTGGTCTTGGTGGACGTGATACTGACTTGAGACAGCAAGATGTATCTGACCCTGCTGTTACTGACAACCATGGGCTCATTAAACTGCTTTTAGAAACGCTAGCTAGTGCAGGACACTGGGATTCATCGCTGGCACGGTCTGTAAATCAAGTTTTAGGATTAAGCACTGATGAAATTGAAGAGGATACGAGGCAAAAATGCGAATATGAATCCATTCCAGCACAGAGCAAAGATGATCATGAGCTTCCTAATACTGCTCAGGCTGAGAATGTTCACTTTAAGGACCCACAGAGCCCAGCACTACTGGAAACTGATGCAGTGTGTTTATCCTACCCTGTCGATGTTGATCTACGTCTTCCAGCTAATGAAGTAGGCTTTGAACAGATGCTGCATTTAAAAGTAAGTGACATTGCCATGTTAGGTAGGTGCTGACAATGCATGTACTGTTTTCATAAGTGTTAGGAAACTGAAAGAAAAAAGTTACAACTTTTTTACACATGTAAATGCAGATAAACACAAGCTTTTTTGTTTAGTAGGAGTGTGTAAGGAAATTTTCTTCATGGTTCTTTGTCTAGTCTTTCTGCTATTATTATTCTGTAATTATGAAAGAGTACTTGAAAGATGGAAAGCAGCCTTGACCGGTCTTCCTCATTACCTTGGCAGTAAGTGTCACATGCAGCTTCTTCAGCAATAGCAGCACAACTTCTGTCATTCTCTTGCTGAGACCAAAGCATTACAGTTGTCTTCTGTCTCTTGTACAAAAACTCTGCTCTGGCTCCCCCCTTCCTTATGGTGGTGGATAGCAATCTGTGAAGTTGTTGCATGGCATAAGTACAGCGTTACTGTAACGGCTTGCATACTGCCTTCCCTCTTCTTCTTCATTTTGGGGGTGATTCTTGGTTTGGCTAGGGTATTGAGGTTTTCCAAACCTGAAGTGCAGTGAGGAGATATTTGAGAGCTCCTCATCAAAGTTACTGCCCAGCACTTAAATGCATGGCTATCTCTCTTTATGCTCTTGGTGCAGTGGTGCTGGTGTTAGAATCATAGAATCATAGAATGGTTTAGGTTGGAAGGGACCTCAAGGATCATCCAGCTCCAACCCCCTGCCATAGGCAGGGACACCTCCCACTAGAGCAGGTTGCTCAAGGCCTCATCCAGCCTGGCCTTAAACACCTCCAGGGAGGAAGCATCCACAACCTCCCTGGGCAACCCGTTCCAGTGCCTTACCACCCTCACTGTAAAGAACTTCCTCCTAACATCCAGTCTAAATCTCCCCTCTTCCAGCTTAAACCCATTCCCCCTCGTCCTAACATTACTAGACCGTGTAAATAGTCCCTCCCCAGCTTTCCTGTAGGCTCCCTTCAAATACTGGAAGGCCACTATAAGGTCTCCTCGAAGCCTTCTCCTCTCCAGGCTGAAGAGCCCCAACTCTCTCAGCCTGTCCTCATAGCAGAGGTGCTCCAGCCCTCTGATCATCTTCGTGGCTCTCCTTTGGACCCGCTCCAGCAGTTCCATGTCCTTCTTGTATTGGGGGCTCCAGAACTGCACACAGTACTCCAGGTGGGGTCTGACGAGAGCAGAGTAAAGGGGGAGAATCACCTCCCTTGCCCTGCTGGCCACACTTCTCTTGATGCAGCCCAGCACTCGGTTGGCTGTCTGGGCTGCATGTGCACACTGCCGGCTCATGTTGAGCTTCTCGTCGACCCAGACCCCCAGGTCCTTCTCCTCAGGGCTGCTCTCCAGCCATTCATCACCCAGCCTGTATCTGTGCCTGGGATTGCACCGACCCAGGTGCAGGACCTTACACTTGGCCTTGTTAAACGTCATGAGGTTGGCCTGGGCCCACCTCTCCAGCCTGTCCAGGTCCCTCTGGATGGCATCCCTGCCCTCCAGCAAGTCAGCTGCGCCACACAGCTTGGTGTCATCTGCAAACTTACTGAGGGTGCACTCAATTCCTCTGTCCATATCACTGACAAAGATGTTAAAGAGTTCCAAGCATACTTTCCACAGCAGCATATAACTGGCAGATCACCCTTTGAAGAAGGCTCTTGTGATAGGATTGAGTGCCCCATGACCTGTTACTGATACTTATACACAAAGCCCAGTCTCTTAAGTCATGGAGCAGGAAAGAGTTTGTCCTACCTGTAATCTCTCTACTTTTTTTGCTTCTAACTGTCTGGAGATGAAGTTAAGATTGTTCAAGGGCTTCACACTGGTTGTAGGCAGTCAGCTATGAAGACAGCAGCCTGAAAAAAGCTAAGCAGGGGAGCTGACAATTTTCCTAATTTCTTCCCTTTCTTTGTCCCCTTTCCTCCCTGCCCCACCCAGATTCTGTACTTTGAGACATGTGCTCAGGGCTGCCTTAGTTACCTAATGATAGGCAATCAGCAAAGACATCTGTCAGAAATTGTCAAAGAGGTAAATAAAATACTTCAAATGCCTTATGGAAACATTTCCAACTTTGACTTGCTTGAAGGCAAAATTGCCAATATGCTGGTGAACTGAGGGGTGTTCTTACTGTCATCTATTGAGAATGTAAAAGCTTAATAACTACCATGAAACAAGTTTTGAGTTGAGAGTTTTTGTGGTCTTTTAGGAAGCAAGCTCTGGAAGTGTAAGTAGTTTTGAAGACTACAGTCCGTGTCCTAGCACACCTATAGAACACGTTTACCGCAGGCAACATTCCAATTCAAACAACAGAGAAGTTGGAATGCACTGGAAACTTATACCAATTACAGGTAAGACAGGTTTAACTCTTTAAGTAAAGCACTTCTTTTTTTTTCCTGTAGAACTCTAGTGGTATAAAGGGACTGTGAGTTGATAATGACACTTTGGAAAAGGGATCCTGTTAGTGGCAGTTATTTTCCTCTTAGGTCTGGATGGACATGATCAAATTAGGGACTGAATATGACTTTAACTGTCTACAAAGCCAACTGCATTCCAAAAGAACACCTTTAGAAGCCACTCCTTGAGTACTGTGTCCAGTTCTGGGCTCAATTCAAGAGAGATGTTGAGATACTGGAACGTGTCCAGAGGAGGGTGATGAAGCTGGTGAAGGGCCTGAACACAGGCCTATGAAGAGAGGCTGAGAGAGCTGGGGTTGTTCAGCCTGGAGAGGAGGAGGCTCAGAGATGACCTCATTGCTGTCTACAACTACTTGAAGGGAGGTTGTAGCCAGGTGGGGGTTAGTCTCTTCTCCCAGGCAACCAGCAACAGAACAAGGGGACACAGTTTCAAGTTGTGCCAGGGGAGGTCTAGGCTGGATGGTAGGAGGAAGTTCTTGCCAGAGAGAGTGATTGGCATTGGAATGGGCTGCCCAGGGAGGTAGTGGAGTTGCCATCCCTGGAGATGTTCAAGAAAAGACTGGATGAGGCACTTAGTGCCATGGTGATAGGTTGGACTGGATGATCTTGGAAGTTTCTTCCAACCTGGTTGATTCTATAATTTTGATTATTGGTTCTGTTCCAGAAGTCTGATTGCCTGTTTACAACTGTATAAGCTTTAGCAATCATACAACACTTAAAACAACAATTAAAAAAACCCACACCCCAAGGAAAAACTCCTTTGGTGTATTTGTGGAACAGATAAGATACTGAAATACCTCTCTGAGTCTGAAATATCAATAATTACCATAAGACTTACATCCTGCCTTTTAAGCAAGAAAATCAAGTTCTTTATTTGAGATCACACATGCAGCTTGCAGTCTGATTCCACAGGGGCATGGATAAAAAAAGCCTGTTGAAAGTCTGAGGATTAACCTATTCATAAATTAAAATTGTTGAATGATATGTCACTCTGCTTGATTTCTAATTATTTTATTTGTAATTAAGTCAATTCCTTTTATGCTTCATTAAATATTATCTCTGGGAGTACTACTTGTGTTCTGCTTTTTGAGCAGACTTTGACTTTAGTGTTCTACTACCTTAGGAGTTAGTAAATTTTCTGTGCTTCTGAACCTCAGGAGGCAATAACATTTGAGTCTTTGGATTCAAGTTGGATTTGGCAGGAGAAGGCACAACAATCAGGCCATTTTAAAACTGTCTTGTGGAGATTTTAGTGTATCAGTTGTGCATGGCTTTCAAACACGAATTGACAATGATTAACTCTTCCTATGTAGGTCTGAAATCACCAGAAGAACCACTGGTGTATTTACCACCAAAGGATGCCTTTCCTAATGACCCTCGCGTAATAAGTAGACAGAGAAGTTCTGATTATCAGTTCCCATACTCTCCATTTTCAGACATGCAAAGGGGGACAGCAGAAGATGGACTTTACACAAGAGAAGTGGAAGAACTTGAAGATGAGTGTGCAATAGCAGATCACCCTTTATCAACTAAGCATTCTATCAGTGCAGTAATAGAGACCACGCTATTAGAAGAATATAATCTCTTTACAAGGAAGATTCAAGAAATTTTGCAGCAGCATAATATTGCATATGTTAGTGGCATGTCCACACCAGTCCTCTCTGCCCGAGAGAGGGTAATGAGACTTTCTGAGTACATCTGTTTACAGGTATCAGATGTGCCTGTCCAAGAATACATAGAGACACTGAGTGAAAAGCTGACCAGTGTTATTTTGTCCTCTTCGTGCCTTAGGCATACTCCACCAGTTTATTCCAGTCCTGAATCAGCAGAAGTGGTCAGTGGTGCTGCACTGAATCCTCCGCTCGAGACGCTGCCTGTTTGCAGGGACTCTGACACGGTGTTGTGCCCAGAGCCATGCAGTAATAACACGGTGAAAGAGGTGGACTCTAATGAGCAGTGTTCGTCAAGCTTACCCGTACCAAAGGAGGAACTAGATCATGTGACTACTAAACCAGAGGATGTAGTGACATCTGATCAGACATCTTCCAGCAACGATCTTATGGAGCCACCAGAAAAGACACAGAAGTCCCCAGAGAACTTAAACATTTCAACCTACCCAGCCTTTTCTAATGTTATAAGCCAGTTAAAACCTGAAGTGGTCAACAGCTTGTTTGAAATTATCAAAGATGTACAGAAAAACACAGTGAAATTTTACATTCTTGAAGAGAAGGAAAGCATTCTCTGCAAGGAAATCAAGGTATGTTCCAGTTCAACATCTTCATGGCATTAAAATAGAGTAGAGTGTATTTTCAAATCAGAATGGTTAAAATTGAGCTTGCAAACATAAGGTAGCCTGAAACTTGTTTCAAAAAAGGTTGAATTGTGGAAGTAGGCTGTCCTGTCCTGTTTCTTCTTTGAACTCTTGAGAGTCTTGCTTATATTTAGCTTTTACTTAAGTCTTTTTCTTACAGTAGGAAAGCAGAACAGGTTGTAGTTTGGTTCTTTGTGAAGATACTGCTGGGGGGTACTCTTAAGGAAAAAAGGTAACAAGGACAAAAATCTGACAGCTTACTGTTTTAGACTGAATATGTGAGAAGTCAGTGTGTGCAGTTGCAGGGTTCCTTACTTTCCCTCCAGTGAATAGTACAGGCAACTTCTGTGGTTACTGTCTGACCTTCTTAAAATGTGTAAGATAAAGGAGAGGTAACAACAATTTCTGGCCTTAAAAACTTTGGCAGTTTTGATAGGCAGTTCATAGAATTGTAGAATGGTCTGGGTTGCAAAGGACCTTAAAAGATCACCTGGTTCCAACCTAGTTCCAAGGCTGACCTTATTTCTATGTTGCTGCATCCTTCTGATTAATGTATTGGAAGAGAAAGAAACCAGTCCCTCTGAGACTCATTTGAGAGAGAACTTACTTGAGGTGAAGATTGTTTTGACTGAACTATCAATTTGGCTTTTTCTCCGTATCTTGTCTTTCTGTGGTGTTAGGAATATCTTACAAAGCTAGGCAATACAGAATGTCATCCAGAACAGTTCCTTAAAAGAAGAGCTGATACAGATAAGTTGTTGATCATTATCCAAAACGAAGACATCGCCAACCTCATCCATAAGGTATTTCAATAAATAAATGCGTACTATAGAAAACATTGGTTAAAACACAGTCAGATGAGCTCATTTTGAGCAAGGCTCCTTTCTCCTAAAAATACTACATTTGAACAATGTCCTGTGGTTAGCTGCTGTTTGAGGAAACAAAAATGGTTGTGGTAAACATTGGGTCTTGTTCTGTCACATACCCAAAACTTCTCCCACCTCCAAATGTGTTAATGGTTTTTTATTTGTAGCAATTGTAAAGCTGTGCAGAGGCCTGTGCAGTTCTGTTCTGTCTCTGGTTCTGTGATGCTCTAATGGCAAATGAAGGCAGCTCTAGGAAGACCTTGGGTACTCCTGACAGCTGTGGATTATGAACCTATGCTGGACAGAAAGTAAAATTACTCCCAAGCGCTCAACTCCATTGTCTCGTTCCAGTATTGTTTCTGAGAAAGCATCTCCCAAGGCATGAGAAAAATTTGTGATTCTTTGAAAATGTGTTTTGAAGTCTGATATTTGGTACTGCTAAGTAGATTCTGTAGTTCCTGGGGGAGGTTTGGGGTTTTTTTTTGTATGATCTTTAGTATGCATCTCTGATTTATACAAAATTTTAAACAGATTCCTGGCTTAGTAACTTTGAAGAGGCTTTCTTGTGTCAACTTTGCGGGTGTCGATAGTTTGGATGATGTGAAAAATCACACTTACAATGATTTGTTTGTGTCTGGTGGCTTTATTGTGTCAGATGAATCTGTCCTTAATCCGGAGTCCACCACTACAGGTAAGTGTGACGTTTTCTGAAGCTTTAACACAGACAAAAAACACCTCTAACATTTGGCAATACAAGAGAGATTCCATACTTAACCACAGCAAAGAGTCAAAACTTCTAATTTTCAAGTTGTCCTCATATTTTTCTGGAGAATTTCAGCTCATTCTGTCTTTCCTACCTCAGTGGCCTTCTTGGAGGACCTGTTACTGGGAACTTTGGAAATCTTGTCTTTATACGTTTATGTTAGAATGTGGTGTTATATGTATGGAACCGCTTATTCCTTACTCCTGAATCCATAAACATGCTAGGAAAAATCATTGTGAGCTTATTTTTTCCCCTTTTTATTAGCAATTGAATAGTTGAGTTAATGTCATAAACTACTTACAAAACTGTTGGAAGGTATTTTAGCAAGGCAGAGCACCTATGACCAAATTCAGCTTTTACGTAAGCAGATAACCACTGCCAAAAAGCAACTCAGTTTTGCACTGCTGTTCTTGGCAAATCTGCCAGTAAGAGAGGTTAATGTTCATAGTTGTGTAACTACAGTGAAAATGGAAAGCAGCTTTATGGATATACTAAAGGTGTTTGTTCAGTTTGCATACCACAAAATTTAACTTCTGTTTCCTATCTCCAAAACAGATAAACTAAAACAGTTCTTAAAGTTTCTGGAGGCTCTCAATACCCCAGATGGAAAATGGCAGTGGAAAGTGCACTGCAAAATACAAAAAAAACTTAAAGAGCTGGGGAGGTAAGTAGTAGTGTTCTTCAAATACCAGTTGTTAAAATACTTCAGCTTTAATTATGCTCTCCAACACATGTAAGTGGAATGTATTTTTATGTTAGACTTAATGTTTAGACTGACCTTACATCAAGGATCTTTCTAACAGTGCACTTTTTCCCCCATTACAGAATGAATGCCAATGCCTTGAATCTGCTGACCCTTCTGAACACCTATCAAAAGAAGCACCTGGTTGAGATTCTGTCTTACCATAATTGTGATTCTCAAACTCGAAATGCTCCAGAATTAGACTGTCTTATCAGGCTTCAGGTTCAGAACATCCAGCAGAGACACGCAGTCTTCTTAACAGGTGAAAACAAAGTTTATGAATGCTTCTCTCCTCCTTTTGCCAATAGGTACAAACCAGTAATGCAAAATCTCCTTTTATGTAATTAGAAAAGCAACTCAAAACACTTTCAGATTACGTGGATAATGGCATAGTGGTGGCTACTGTTGATGACTTCATGAAGAATTTTAAAAGTCTTGTTGGAGATCACAACTCGGTTACTGACAAGAGCAGCCTGTCTCCTCGTGATGCTCACAGAAGACAATCAGGTAATGTTAAACACAGTTATGCTTTCTCTACCCAATTAGAGGGGTGGGGTGGGGATCCTTCCTTGTGCCTTCACCCTTCTCAATGAACATCACAGATGGCAAGGAAAACCCAACTCTCAAGCAATTCTTTTTCTCTTTTAAATGATGGGGGACAAGCAGCTGGGATGGAGCATCAAGGGGGATACAGAATCAGAGGCTGACATGTTATTTGAGAAGGTAGATGTGAGCCGGAGGGGTGCAGGATAAGGATAAACAATGATTCCTTTTAGAAACTTGTAGCAGGAGGACTGAGATGTCAGTAACTGTGTTGGTTGAACTGTCTGATCAAGTACTCACCCACTGTGTAACTTTAGATGCTGCTTTGACATTAACCCCTTTGGAGCTGGGAGTTGGGATTTCCCAACACTAAACATGAACACAGTACGCAGAAGCTTTTAGCACCGGAATAAATGGACACACACACAGAGGGGGTTTAAGTGTGTATGTCGAGTAAGTGAACAAGAGTGGCAGAAGACCAAGACTTAAGCGATACTGGACTCACAGACCTGAAGCGTAAGGCTCCGTGAGTAGTGTATAGCTTCTCTAACAAAGTCTGTATGTAAACAGAATAGGACTTTCTCTTTCTTTTTAAATGTAGTTCTCCTAGGAAACAAAAAGGAAGAGGAGGACATGTCTCTGGATTCAGGGGATGAAACATCACAAATAGAAATCTACAATGGTGCTTCTGAGTATGATACTCATTTGGAAGCTTTGCAGACAGAAGCCAAGGGCTCTCATGGAGTAGACGCAAAAGAAAGCTGCTTATCAGTTAGGGAGTTTCCTCCTGAAGTACAAATGGGTTTGATGGAAAAGACTTCTAAAATTGACTTGGAAGAGATACAGCCAGCTTCTACAACGTGCTCTGCTGAAGGAGAAAATCACAACTCTGTTGATCAGACTCCTTTCAATAACTTCCAAGTTTATAATAGACAATTAAATGTGTCCCATCAATTCAGTCACTTTAATGTACTCACTCATCAGACCTTCCTGGGGACGACGTACCCAATTGCTTCTGTGAGTCAAAGCCAAGTAGGAGGCAATTATTTTCTATCTGCTTACAGTCGGAGCACAGATACAGATAAGTCATCATCGTCTGGTGGCTGGGATGTAAACTCTGATTCTTCCAGGCCATATTCAAACCAGAAATAAACTCCAAAGCCTCTTTTTTATAAGTTGCTGTGGAGTTTTCTGTTTCTAAAATGGTAGATTAACAATTTCTATTTTATTCTGGAACAAAATGTTTCTTGTTCTTTATCTCAAATGTTTTTTTGTCTTATTTAAATCCTAATGGCCTGTACCTGTTAGAAGCATCTGAAAATTGAAAAAGAAATATATTTTTTTTAACATTTTACTGTACTTGAATTATCTTGTTTGTTGGCACTTTTAAGTTCCTACATTTGTATATGACCTGTAACTGGGCTTCAGTTTGAGGTCTGTTTTAATGTAAAACTGAATGTTTGCCTAAAATACGTGAAAGGGTGAGGGGTTTTTCAAATGTAAGAGTATCCAAATCACTTTTCTTTACATAAATATTAAAACTTCTGTATTTATTTGACACAAGTTTTCTACAAATGTTTTTACACAGTTCTAAGGCAGTGTAGTTGTTTTAATGACTATATACTGGATCTTGGCTAAATACCTCAGAGTAACCAATGGTGCAGTTCCATTACAAAAATAAACTCAATGCACAAGGGACTTGCTAACATCTTGCACTGTCTGTGGGTTTCATGTTGCTTTCCAGGTTATGTGGGAAACATACCCTAGCTTTGTCCTGTGTGTAGCAGTTACCTGCCTGTGCCACTTTGAAACTCTAGGCTTACTACAGCACCAGCAGCGTGACCTACAGCATTTATCCAGCTCTTGTAATTACTGTAACGAGAGAAGGACAAACCCAGCTTCAATGACACTGGTAGTTGAGTTTGCATTAGAGAAACCTCAGTCCTCCCCCACTTCAGCATAACCGTGAGTGGTGCTTTCCTTTTATTTTTTCAGCTAGCATTGTCATTGGTACAGAGTTTGATCTGCTTCTTAATCTCCATTTTTAGCTCACAGCTGCTGACTTACAAACTTTTTTTTCCCCAGTACTTCTTTCTTGTTTCATTTTGTACATGACCATCTGACTCAGGCTTCTGCAAGACAGGAGCTGATAGTGCGTAGCTGTGGAGTTGCAAGACTACCCTTGCTCCGCTGGTGCTGGGTTTGCATAGATTCTTGACTCAAGTTTAAAGTTGTCCAAAGTTAGCTTTGTGAGGACTTTTTCTTGTTTACAATTTGATCAAAGTTGTCCAAAGTTACGTTTGTGGGGTTTTTTTTCTGTTTACAGTGCTTTTATGTCAGGTATATGGGTTAGTATCAGCTAAGTGTTAGAAACCACATGACTCCAACCTCACAAAATCAGTTGGGCCAAATACTGTTTAAAAAAGGGTGACTTTTCCAAACCAAACCCACAGCCCTTTCCCTGAAGTTGAATGTTGTTCCTCCTGTTAACAGTTGTCTATTTGTTTAAAGCAGTACTGGAGTAGCATAGCAGTTGTGTAAGCCCCAAAACAAGGCAAATAAATATTTTTTTTTTTTCCACAAAGAGAACTCCCTTGTGTCAATAAACTTCACTGGATTTTGTGAAGAATTTTTCTACCTCTACCACCAAGTGCAGATTCTCACCTACTGTATGACTTGTCACACGGGAGAGGGAGGAGTGCTGTAAGACACCTTCAGTGTCAGGTTATGTCTAAAACCAGCTGCTGTTGGGAGGAGTCTTACTTTGGAGGTCCTATGGCACTGATCACATCACAGAAAAGCTGATGTGAATTCAGGGTATGCATGTCCTGCATAGATCTAAAAGAGAAACAGTTTTACTCCTGATTATTTTGTCATTTGAAGACTAAAATTTGTAGTTCTGACTGGAAGCACTGAATACTGGCCAGCTCCGACCTTGGTTATAGGACGATGTCCTTCAACAGGCTCTGCTGCCTTCGGCCCAGCCCACTATAATGTAAACTGCTGCTATCCTGCTCTAAATCATAGAATCATAGCATCATTAAGGTTAGAAAAGACCTTTAAGATCTATCCCCCACTACATGACTACTGAACTATATGTTGAGAAACACCACATCTGTGCACTTCTTGAACACCTCCAGGGGCGGCTTCTGATCCTTCAACCAATTGCCTCTGGGCCTTGAAGTCCTTTTAATTTGCTAATATTCTTCTATACTCAATCTCATCACTTCCAACCTGTCTGACCAGTAACAGGTAACAATCAGAGTGCCCTACCTGACCAGGGACTTCCTAACGACATCTCTGACCCAGGCCCCAGCAAGGCAGCAGAACTCCCTACGAGATGGATCTGATCAGTATATGGGGCCCTCTGTTTCCCTCAGGAGGGATTCCTCTACAACAATTGCTCTTTTTTTCCTCTTAACAAAAGTAATCCTAATGTACCTGAGTATATTGTCTAAGCATACAAGCTGTCCAAAGCATTAAGAATGAGCAGTTTCATACAGTTAAAAACACCAGCAAAGTCTACCCAGGCCATTCAGCATCCCTCTTCATCTTCTTTTTTCTCAGAGTACATACACTGAGTTCTACCACACCCCATGTCACGTTTTCATCCTCTCTTTTGGTGGCTCATATCAAACAGACGTGTGTCTTCAGATAGCAGGGAAACCATTCTCAACAGCCACACCATCATTAGTTTAATGTATGTTCAATATGAAAGGCAACATGACTCTGTAATCTTATCAAAATCACATCATTTAAATGTTTCATAAAAAAGGACAGAGCTGGTTTGTAATTGATTGGAGTAGCAACAAAGTGCTGTGCATTTGCATTTTAAAAAACTGACAACATTCAGGTGTACCTCAAAATGGTGAAATAAACTTCCCTTCTTGAGCTATGGTAGGAATTACAGCAGTTTCCAACTCTTTCTGCTTCTGTAGGAGGGCCTGAAATCAGGAGAAAATAAACCTGAATGCTCTGTCTTCCTCAGGCAGCCTAAACTAATGCAGTGTCACTGCTTCATAGTTTAAAGCAATTGATTTGTTAAGCCTCAACACTTTCTAAAGATGGCCTATATTTAAAAATCTGCAACCCAATGCGATACAGTCAGTAGAGATGGAAGTCAAGATTTCCTGTCTTCTGCCAGAGACCCAGGTGGAGGCCTGTTAAGTGTCCAGAGATGGCTGTGCAGAGAGAAGACGACTCTTCCACTGTGTTTAATGTGCTTACTCTCCATTTTGTCACTACATTTGTGGCATTCTAGTGTATTCCTGTGTGAAGTCAACCCCAAAACCTTGATGGGTACCAGCTACTAACATAAATCATACTCAGAGGGAAGCATTAACCTCCTCCTCACAGTCTCGCCATGGTCAAAATCGTTCTGGCAAACCTGTATATGTAATCACTACCAGTAACTACTACCAGTAGAAGACCATATACAAACACAGGTTTTTCTCCCAGGAGCACTATTAAACTAAGCCTCGTCGTTTGGCTGACTGACAAATCCTAACTTTTACACAGTACTGCACAGCTGTCTTGGAATGATAAGTGTTCACACTCCAGATCTGCAAATACAGTGTATTTCCAGGACTAACATGACTACCACCCCACTAACTCTGCACCAATCACACTGCTCTGTCATGAGTGGCCTACCCATCAAACGTAGAAGTGAAATTTCATTAACAAGCATTCTAGTGCTTTATTAAAACAGTATTTTTTCCCCTTGAAATTTGAAATATTCTTCATATAGGCAACCATAACTATCAAATCCTGGAGACTAAACAAAGCCATTCCACTTTTGGTTTCAAGTTTTCTGTGGTACTCTAACCTAAAGACTACAGAGTTCCATAGTCTGTGCTGAGGACAATCCAAAGGTGGCAGTAATGCATGAAAAGCAACATTTCTAAGAGGGAACGAAATAGAGGACAAGGTCCAAAACTTAATCATATATGATGCAGAAATAAAGTCTAATGCTTGTAGCTATGTAATTAATTGTTTGCAGTCTTCACTTTGCCTTCAGTACATATACACACACATACATATACACACATATATACAGTGTTTATCTAGCAGCTTTGCGCTTACCTGGCGTAATTCTGACAATCCTTTCAAAATTGCTTCTTGTCTTGCTCTGCTTTTAACTACATCTGGATTCAGAAGAGGATCTCTAACGTGATCGGAGCTAAAAATCTGACGTGGCACTTGGCAAGCGTCTAGAAGTGAATGAATATCAAATCAGTTAACAATACTCATTGTTTTTTCTTTATTGCATTTCAAAGTAGTACATTTTCACAGCTTGTGAAAATCAGGCTTTAGTTGCCATCAAATTATGACTACTATTTGAAGTTGAACAACCCCAAATCTCTATCAGCTAATACCAGAGAAGTATAATTGTACCTCATGTAAAGGTATAAAGAGACATCTTTATGTTTGGGGAGTTAGGTTGTTTGTTTGNTTGTACCTCATGTAAAGGTATAAAGAGACATCAAAAAAAAAGGTAACAAAATGTTTGGGAAGTTAGGTTGTTTGTTTGTTTTTTTTTCTGGGTTTTGTTTTTTAAATAGAGTACCATTTACAGAGGCTTTCCATACAGTGCTGGGAGACACACCTGGTTTACTGCAAAATTCAGGAATACCAAACTGAATATAGGACAGGACTTGGAACTAAATCACTGCAACATACTGTAAAATCTCTTCTACGTGAATCAGTTCACAAGACATTTCAGTACCATTGAGCTGTCGATACTCTGGGTCATGTGTTGAAGGTCTAGTCACTGGTGCATCTGGATCAAGATAATACACTTCATTTGTTCGAACATACGGAATAAATTGTGAAGATGGAGGGCTTCCAGCTTCTGTAACAGCAGGAGGGGAGCCGCTCTGCTCTGTGTCTCTCTTGATGTTTTTCTCTCTTCTACTGTTGTTATGTACCAGGAAATTAGAAGCACACATCTGTTTTTGTTGTACTTGGTGTAATCTGTTCCTGATCGCTGGAACAGGTGGTGATTCAGACCTGTGTGAAACAATGTCAGTTACAAAAACCCCCAGACAATACCTAAGAAATGCAATTCGTTTTCTTCAGAGAATCCTTAGTGGACTGGACTTCTGCTCCTTTACTCTGCTTTTACAGCTGCAGTTTGTTCAATCTTGTGTATTTTTAACAGGAGGGGGTTAGATGCACCTAAACCATTTCAATAAAAATCAGGAAAGTAAAGCATGCATATTTCACTATTAATGTACTTAAACACTTCATTAATGCCAAGTACTGACATACCTTTCTTCATTCAGGTGATTCTTATGTAACTGTTCCTCCTAGGAGAAAACCAAGAAAGTCAAAAGTAAAATAAAAAGCTCCATTAGAAGCTTTCATTTTTCAGGACAAGTTTGTTCTGAAATCCCAAAATGGATGTTTGACTTGGGTTCAGGAGAAAGCTATTTATAAAAGACTCGCATTAAAGTGTCTAGTAGTGTCTACATACCAAATTAAACAAATTACAGGAGGATCTGTTCCGATTTTCTATGCCTTTGACAGCTCTAAACACTATCAAAAATATGTATTTTCCAGTGACCTTGGAAAGCTGCATTTATAAACCTGAAAAGCTCAGCCCAAGATTATGACTATTGAAGGAAAGGTTGTGTGTTGGTATTTCCAGACACAGTCAGTAGAAGTTTCCTATTTTAAGTGACAAATGCTACCACATCTCATGCTGCTTATGGTTATCAGGCAATGCTTACTTATCTTAAAAATCTACTTAAAATTCATTATCCTGTTTCTCAGGTACAAAAGTCTTGAAAATGTACAGTTCAGTAATGTAATCACCAAACTCAGATTTACCATTAACCTCCAGTAAAGCCACAAACTCATTTAAGCAATGAATGAATACATCTCTAAAGATGGTTGCCAACCATTGTGCGTTCTCACATACAGTTTTTTTTAATGCCCACAGCTTCTCAACCACATGTAAGCAACCACAGTAAACAAATGGCTAAACAGAGCTGAGGTGGTCACCTTTCCTACACCAGATGGTGTGAGAAAGTGAAGTGTTTATGTATACATGCATGTATACAGACATACAGAGAGCAAGCAAGCAAGGGAGAGAAGGCATGAGAGTATTTGATGGTATTGTCTTTAAATGAAAATTGCTTTGTTTTGTTTTTCCCAGCCATGAGCTATACCAGTACATGCTTACTGCAAATGGAGAAGAAATTACTGCAGTAAGAAGGATGCATTTCTATGACAACAAAGTACATCCTTGGTAATCTATATTCTTTGTGGAAAAGTGTTTTCTTGAACAAGTACTCCTGTAACTCAGCCATCGTTGCACCAGAATGATGACAAAAAAGAGCAAGTCATTCTATCTCGTGCAATGCTTTCAACTGAGCTCCCTGTTTACACAGTGAAACAATGACAACAAAGGAAAGAGAGTCAACAGTGGAAGAGTTAAGTAACAGTAAAAGTCACAAAATCTGAATGTATTCTTCTGATCACAATGAAGGTAAGAATGCTGTAAAACCATCCTTTACACAAGGACAACACCAGGAAAATTCTCAGTGCTTGTATTGCATAACTGAAGTCTCACCCAGGCAGAACAGCATGGAACAAGTCTTAATGCACTCCGTTGTTGTTAAAGACCAAATAGTTACCTTTCTGACTCTGTGTCTCTTGTTCTTCATATTTTTATCTTCCTGAGGTGAAGGAGACCTGTCTGAATAACCACTCTTTCTTAGGCAGAGATTGCCAGGGGTATTTCTTTCCACCAACTGAAGTAACTCCATTTGTCTTCTTATTTTGTTTTCTTCCCTTTGTTTTTGTAGCTGTTTAGGGTATCTTTCTGATGCTGGAATGTATCTTTTCCCAGGCCTGTTTATGTTCCAGTCAGGTCTTTTGCTGTATTTTTCTGAGGGTTTCATTTGTCTTTCTTTTCTTGCATATTGTTCATACAGATCACTGTAAATGCCATCAGTCTCTTTTCTTGAGATTTTATTTTTATCTCTATACTCAGTCTCTTTCTGGTACTTTTTGCAATGAGAGGTTTCTTTATATTCTATGGAAATATCAGGTGATCTGCAGCACACAGGTCTTTCCTCAGCTGACTCAAGGTATCCTGAAGTACTAAAGTAATCTTAAAAAAAAAAAAGAAATATTACACTTTGCTCCAGGTCTAAAGCTATTTAAATTACTTGCTTGACTTTTTTATGTGCATCAATCTACCATTATTGATTTCAATTTAAAAAATGGTCATTACAGTTTTGTAATGTCTTTGACTTCTTTATGTGGCAGATAGGATCAAGAAAAGCAAACCCAATAGGGAGGAAAAAAAAAAGATTGGAGAACAAAATCAAGTCAATGTAAAGCAAGACTTAGGTAAAATTAAACCAATTTATGTTTTTTAAATGTAAAAATCTGTTTCTGACACAGTAGCCAAGGGTAAAGAGCAAACCACGGCATCTGCTTAGATCTTCAGCATGCCGATGGTTTGGTCACACAGTCACAGCACTACTACTTTCCTAATCCTTGTCTTGCAATGGAAGTATTTTGTTCAAATTTTATATTACCAATAAATCCAGCTCCTTTCTTTGCCAAGAGGCATACACAAAAACAGTATTTAAACTCTCCAAATTCACAGTAAAATTTTTACCAGCACTCTCCAAACCAAAAATATAAACTGTTTCTTAGGCAAACAGAACTAAAATTGAGCCTTCTCTTCAGAAATAACAAGCTTGTACCTTTCATTTAGAAATGCAGTAAGTGACTGTAAGTCACAAGACCACACCTTGAGTACTGTGTCCAGTTCTGGGCCCCCCAGTTTAAAGAGGGACATTGAGATGCTTGAACGTGTCCAGAGAAGGGCAGCAAGGCTGGTGAGAGGCCTCGAGCACAGCCCTACGAGGAGAGGCTGAGAGAGCTGGGATTGTTTAGCCTGGAGAAGAGGAGGCTCAGAGGAGACCTTATGGCTGTCTACAACTACCTGAAGGGTGGTTGTAGCCAGGAGGAGTTTCCTCTCTTCTCTCAGGCAGCCAGCACCAGAACAAGAGGACACAGCCTCAAGCTACGCCAGGGGAAATTCAGGCTTGAGGTGAGGAGAAAGTTCTTCACTGAGAGAGTCATTGGCTACTGGAATGGGCTGCCCAGGGAGGTGGTGGAGTCGCCATCCCTGGAGCTGTTCAAGGCAGGATTGGACGTGGCACTTGGTGCCATGGTCTAGCCTTGAGCTCTGTGGTAACAGGTCGGACTTGATAATCTATGAGGTCTCTTCCAACCTTGGTAATACTGTGAGACTGTGATATTGTGAAGTTTCCAATGAATCTGCTCACTCACACCTCGTCTGCTACACTACTAAATGCAGACAGAGTCTGAGCCAGGTTTTGTAATGGTGTGATACAAAATCCAAGCTGAAGTTTGGAAAGTGTTCTGTTGAGATGGACCTGCAGTTCTGCCTGGGTATTTAGTAAGATATCAGCTTTTCCAAACGTTTTAATGTAAATTCTCATTTTCTAATGGCTGCATGTTTCTAATTCCAGACTTACTGACACTATTTCTGCTCTTATTTTTGAGGATTCATTAGGAACCCAACCTTGCTCAGTACCAAATCATGTTACATAAAACTCTGAATGCTGACAGCAAAGATCACTACAAACACATTCAAATGCCTGAACGAATTTAGTCCTACGTGTCTTGTGACCATAACTTCAAGCCAACACAATACTTCAGACTGTGTGGGCTGGATCTGTAACTGCTAAGTAAAAGCTATGTAGATACATCATTTACTTAGAAGAATACAGGGTGATACTGTAATACAGCAACATGCCTGTGTCTGTCCAAGTATGTCTATCTACTTCTACTGCGTTCTGTAAGACAGTGATTTGCTTCAGTTTCCCAAGTACACTGTTCTACTGCCTTCCTTGAAGTACCTCAAGTAATTAAATTTAAGGGCTACATACCTGTCTGTACAGCAGTGTCCTTCCGAGGAGATGTCTGCTGATCACTGTAATTCACTTTAATGTCATCAGAAAAGTTGTGGCTTTGATGTAATGTGCCAGTATTACAATTTTCCAATTCTCTGTCACCTAAAATGAAGTGAAACTGTTCAATTTAAACCATGCTATCAAGTTATCATAGAATGCCTTCGGTTGGAAGGGAACTTAAAGGTCTTCTACTCCAACCTCTCAGCCATGGCCAGGGACTCCTCTCATCTAGACTCAGCTGCTCAAGGCCTCATCCAACCTGGCCTTGAACACCCACAGGAAGGAGGCATCCACAACCTCCCTGGGCAGCCTGTTCCAGAGTCTTGCCACCCTTGTACTGGAGAGCTTCTTCATAAGATCCAGTCTAACCTTGCTCTCCCTCAGCTTAAAAGCAATCCCTCTTGTCCTATCACTAGACATCCTTACGGAAAGTCCCTCTCCAGCCTTCCTGTAGGATCCCTTCAGGTATCGGAAGGCAGCCATAAGGTTCCCCTGGAGTCCTCTCTTCTCTAGGCTGAACAACCCCAGCACCCTCAGCCTATCCTCACAAGAGAGGTGTTCCATTTCTTGGATCATCTTTGTGGCCCTCCTCTGGACTGGCCCAAACAGCTCTCTGCCCTCTTAGTTCAAACAGTGATGGGAGAAGCCATTAAATATCTTACTGGGGAAACAAGTTGTCAGACTACACAGGTTTAGAACTCTGAGCAACACTGAGCACTATGGTTTAAATTCCTTTTTCACTGGCAGTCTGAATATTCCCTATGCATTGCTGATAATATTTTTGTACTTTTCCTTTACATTATACAGTATTTGAAGCTTACTAAACTACGATTTTATCCATAATTAGTGTTGAGATTTGTTTGTGAAGCACAGGAGCAATTTCTCACCCAAATGCAGACAGGAAAAGACAAAAAACCCACAAAGCAAATCAAAATTTATGAACAGCTTGCACATAAACACTAAGACAGTAGGCAAACTGAATGCCACAAAGACTTGTACTTGCCAGCATCAAGGTTCCTCTGAAGTTTCGAAGTGTCATGTCCCTTCTGAGCCAAGTCTTGAATGCCCTGTTCTTGTTTTAACCTCTGTGCCAGTTCTTGGGCTTTCTGCATGGTCTGATAGAGTTCATTTGTTTTTAGAGTCATGAGTTCCTTTAAAAAAATATAAATATATATGATCACTTATTCTGAGAATAAAATTAATAGGATTATTTAATCCCTCTATTATCTTCAAGGTTTACATATATTCTTACTTGGGGCAAAGCTTTCAGATCATTTTCATTTTCAAAATGATAATGACACACAACTTGGAAGGTGAAGAACCAGAACCATTTTCCTCAAAAGCCAGTATGGTTACAGACTATGGGCACGGAAGGGAATGCAAACCCCACCTCTTTTTGTTTTTGTTTCAGGAGATCTTCTGCAAACTGCTTCTGCATTTGCTCTTGCTCTCGTGCTAGGCGCTGCTCTTCCTCTTGTTCTTCCCATTTTCGCTGCTCTTCCTCCAGTTGTTTCTTCTTCCGCTTTTCTTCTACCTGAGCCATTATTGCTTTCTAATAGTAACAGGAAAAAAAGGAGTGTTAAAAGATATAACATTAAGGTATTATAAGCTATTTATTCATACACTTCATGTACATGTATAAAAATTGTATTTGGACACAGAAAACCAAGATGATTTCTTTCAAACTCTTTTACACTCTGTTTCTTTTGAATTTCTCACAAGCTGCTCTCCTTTTTTTGCGGGGGGAAGGTGTCCAACAAAGCAGTTTAAAATACTCAGAAAGAGAGTGTTTAAAAAAATGTTTTTACTTGTAAAGAATTGGTGGTCTGATTGTTGCCTTAGGTACTCTAGGCTAGTATTTTGATCTAGCAGAGTATCAGTTTGACCAGAAGAGGCTAACTGCATTCACAGTAGGACTTCTTTACCCTGTGCTAGGCTCATCATGCAGATATACTTTCAGTTAGAGTGCCATGGAAGCAAAAAATCCCATCAATATGTTAAGAATCATGGAATGGGTATCTGTAAACATCAGTCTTCCTGGTGACAGTGGAGACTGAAGAAAAATGCACACAACCCTACTAGAGCTCTAAAAGACTTCACTGTAGGCTTTTTGAGGCAAGAATTCAGTTACAGAAATGCTGTCATCCATGTACAGGTATTAATTGAAAACCATACAGTCTAACTGAGCAAAGTATTAAACAACTCTGAAGCTGAAACTCAAGTGCCTCACTGGGTTCTGATATTAGATTTTATTCTTTATTTGTGAGACAACAGTACCTTTCATCCTTTCAACCTTAAAAGTATACCTGATGTTCTAATTGTTTCTGCCGCCGCCTGTCTCTCTCTTCAATCTGTGCAGGATCTAGCAAAGCTGTCATCGAACGGAGGAAACTATGAACAAAGAAACATATAAATGTTTTTAATCATTAGAAAATAATAGTAAAGCCTTTCTTGATTAGAAATATTCAAAAATATACAATGGGATGGCCTCAACGTGAAAACATTAATTAACAGTTTTGAAATTAATTTTATTAGTTAATAAAACAAGGTTATTTGCAGTAAATTTTACTAATGAAGAGTGGAAGCTCCTGTGAAACAGCAGCTATTTCTGGGGAGGGAAAACAAAGCCAAATGATTAATATCCAAAGATGTGACATAAAGAATCTTAATCCATTAAAAAACATAATAACCTGAGCAAATGTCAGAAAGGTACTGGCTGGAAGGTGATTCTCTGTACAAAGCTCACTCACCTGACTTTCTGACTCTGTTCCAAAGCACTCTTTTTAGCAGTTTTTTCTGCATTTCCCACCTTTAAGGGTGTGAGGCTGTCTAAAGCTGTAGGTGAGAAAGGGTGAACAACAGAAGTCGGCTCCCTAGGGTCAGGTGACAGGGAAAGACTTTCAGACTGCTTTTTGTGTGTTCCGTTTAAGCGCTGTTGTGCATTAAGGTGGCTCTTGAAAGAATCAAAATGCATTGCCCATCTGTCATGCTCTTCAGCCTAAATAAATATGAAGCAACAGAAACAACCAAACAAAAGGAGAATGTTCACTTACACTGCTTCTATAAAGTAAGGTTAGCAAAACAGTACAGGTTTTGTACAACAGGAACATTTGGAAAGCCTGGAGCTTTCCAAATGTTAGCCATGGAGCTAACAATACTTAGTTTCTTAACTGGGAAAACAAGTGTCCTTGACACTGAAAATGCAAGTCAGGTCAGAAAGTATACTGCTGGTCCATATACTTGGTTAACAAAAACCTATTGCTAATACATTTCCAGAAGAAGAATCCCCAAAACTATAAAGTGGAAAAAAAATATTTAATATGGTTTCAGGCTATGTGCTGGGTTTTTTTTTCAGTTTGTATTACTCTTCCTGATTTTTTTCTAACAGCACTGCAAACTCCTTGATTAGGAGGTCAGTCCCATGTCCACTCTGCCATGCTCTCCTCCTGCTGTGTAAAATTCTCTCCAGTTATATGAGCAAGTGGCACCTTTTACACTGTTCTATACTTACTGTCTCACTTTAATTCTCCTACCATCCAGAATTAAATGTGCTCTGGACAGAGACACTGATCTTTAACTTAGCATTTTCACCTAACCAGACCTATTATAAAATAAGCCTTCTTTCAAAATCTCTTCTATCCACAGCAGCCACCACTGCTGTACCTAAGAGTTTTGTAGAGGAGACATACTGGGTTTAAGTTTCTCTTTTGCATGAGCCTGTCTTATCTTCTTGGCTCAGTGTTGGCACTTGGGACATTTCAAGATATCACTAATAAAACTTTGTTTTTTGCTATAGGTAGAGAGAAGCTTTTCCCTTGTGGATAAAAGAATTATACTGAAAACTGGCTGCCTCAAAACTTGCATTGTGCAGGAATAAACCTAACATAATCTAATCACCTCTCTGAAAGTCCTTTCCTTAAAAATCAATCTCCTTGTGTCAGAAGTTTCACAGCTGTGTTTTTTTTTTTTTTTTTAAGAAAATCATAGCCCAAATAATAAGAATCTAAATTATTCTTCCTACTGTTCCCTGAGTTTTGTTCCTTTTGAATATTCTGTGAGGTATAAGCAGATCAGATAATTGGAAAATCTGCTTTGTTCTTATGCAAGCCTGTGGTGCAGTATGCTGAAGGGTTGAGAGTATAACACAAGACCTGAAGAACAGATGTTGAAGAAAACTGCATTAAGTGTAACTTAACTTCCTTTCAAAAGAGGCTGGAAGTGAGATTGCTTTCAGATTGAGGTTACTCCCTGATGACTGCAACTATCCCTCTGGCAGGGGAGTTGGACTAGATGATCTTTCGGGTCCCTTTCAGCCCCTTGTATTCTGTGATTCTGTGATCTCCCACACCACATCTATCCAAATAAGAAACAAGGCAGCTAACAAAGCTCATGAACCTTTCACGGATGTGTTCCCTTCACAAAGCTCAATTTACAAACAAAATTTGATCCTTTCAACAACTCGGGAATGGAAAATACTTGTGGTTAAAGTATGTAACAAAGAGGTCTTCCGGAGGGTGGGTAGGGAAGCTCTGTTTCAGTATTACAAACTGTGGCAGAATTTCTGTCTAGGAATTGTGTAATAGTTGTAAATGCTTCAGTTTGGAGTAAAAAAATGTATCCTTGCAATCCAGAAGCCTCCAGACTATGGACATTTGTATGAGATGTTGGAACAGGAGAGCTTTGTTCACTGATAATACGGAACATCCTGTGATACGAATACGTCTGGAAATCTGGATTCTAGCAGTAGCAGAATCTCACTGCATGCTTTTTATTTCAAAAGACATAGGGTCTCTGGAGTGGTGTACAGCACTGGTCTGTATAAGAGCCCAGAGTATTCCATTCACTTTCAATTCATTACTAGTGGAAATAGTAACACATAAAGGAAAGAAATCAGTTTCTATGTGAAGAAGCCCAAAGGACCAAAGACACATTGAGCAAACTGGTGAATGCTGATAGCATTAGAAGTGTTTTCACCTATCCCACCTTGTTCTAGGTTAAGCACTCTGGAGCTGGGGAGTGGTCCAAAAACCTGAGCCCCAGGTGTCCCTGGCCCCTCCTAAAGTGAGGACCCCCCAGGTGAAAGTTTATTCCACTCCCACTTCCTGTCTGCAACCCTATATAAGAGGCAGATGAGAGTTCTCTTTCCTTTCTCCTTCCTGCCTTCACCTGAGCAACAACTCCCTTGCTGCTGCTGTTCCTGCCTAACCATGTGGCTGACCAGCTACCTTCTGCAGTTCATCTGCCTCCGGAGAACTCACTGCCATCTAATCTGGTTTTGTATAGTTCTCTGTATCTGCTCCCTTCACTTATACCTCTGTAAACCCCCTCTACCTTAAATACTTTTTATTTATTGTTAAAGCTATCTTTTTAACTTCCAAATTGGTGCAAGGCTGTTCTTTGGGTGTTTTACTCCTTTCACTCTTTCTACCTAATTTCTTTTCACACGAGGAGAGGGGAAGATGTCCTATATTTTTATTCCATTGGGCTTTTGGACTCTGGGAAGCTTTAACTAGAACACACCTGCAAAGCAATTATACTTACCAGTTTCCTTCTAGCTGCAGTATTAAGAGGTGTAGGTCTGGAAGAACTTAAGTGTAAAAAAGCTAAGGCTTTTGTCCTCAATTCTCTTGGAAGAAATGTTTGCAAAATGTTTCATAGAGTGTCTGCATATAAAAATATTATTTCTAAAAACAGTTCTACTGTGATACATTCTCATTGCCTATACCTCTCCTTTTTCCCCCACCCCTTCTCCTCTCCTATGAACTTACAGTGAAATGCCAGACATGCTGCAGGTAATTATCTCCTTATTGCTGCTTCATTAGATCCACAATTTCCTTTTATATTTCTTAGAATAAAAATACAGAGAAAAATTTGTTTTACTCCAAGAAGTTCCTCTAAGCCTAAGATACCTTTGATAAATTAAGTTTGTCCTCCATTTTTCGTAACTTAGCTTCTTCCTTCTGTTTATCCAACTCTTCCAGCCACTTCTGCTGCTGCTCATGCTTCAAAACACTAAAAGGTTGTTCTTGTGACACAGCTTCCTGAAATAAGAGACATGTTAGCCTCTCAGACAGAATTGATAATGAGGAGTGTTCTGACCAAGGTGCAGCTGGCCTGGCTGAACCTCATGAGGTATAAGTTTGTCACTGTATCAAGTATCTCGCTGCTCTATGAAAATGTTGTTTTGATTCTCAGACACTATCTAGGTCAGTCTTTTAATACTCTCCTAACTTGAACCATCAGCCTTTCAATCCAAAAAACCTTACTTGTATGTAACATGAGGGGTGGTTTAGCCTGGAGAAAAGAAGGCTCAGGGGTGATCTCACTGCTGTTTACAACTATCTGAAGGGACACTGTAGCCAGATGGGGGTTAGTCTCTTCTCCCAGGCAACCAGAAACAGAACAAGGGGACACGGTCTTGTGCTGGAAGAGGTATATATGGATGGATGTTAGGAGGAAGTTCTTCACAGAGAGAGTGATTTGCCATTGGAATGGGCTGCCCAGGGAGGTGGTGGAGTAACCATCCCTGGAGGCGTTCAAGAAAAGACTGGATGAGGCACTTAGTGCCATGGTGTAGTTGACTGCATAGGGCTGGGTGATAGGTTGGACTGGATGATCTTGGAGGTCTCTTCCAACCTGGCTGATTCTATGATTCTTTCTATGGTCCACTATTTGGTCTGTGTTCCTGCTGGATTCAGCACCATGACCTAATTATTAGTGATTTGCCTCAAATAAATTCTATATCTCATTTTCATTCTTCTGTTTCTACTTCCTAATGTGGCACTGAGACCTGTCAGTGCTATCTGACAAAATCCACTCTTCAATTGATGCCTACAATAATTCAGAAACTACTTCTTGAACCTTTAGCCATCAATATGTATTTTTAAAGGTATGTATTTTGATAGGTTTCCACTTCTCTAGTTTCTTTAATGCATGTTTAGAAGCTAGGTAACACTTATTCTCACACATCTAGTGCTGTTCTTCACATCAGCCTTGAAAATGCTCAGACTCCAAAGCATCAATACTTTGAACATTCATTCAGGCACGGTTCTTTAGAGCAGAAAGGTTGACTGAGTGCTTCTGGTTTAAAAGAACTATTGAGAGACACATCTGTTGTCAATAAATAAGTAAAAGAGAACTCTGCATGCAGTTGAAAAATCTTACCCCAAAACTAAATGCTGTGCAACTGACAGCTGGTAAGCCAGAAGAACCAAAATCAGAAAACTGCTCTGCCAGAGTACTTGAAACATTCAGTGGAACTCTACCAGCCTCTGTGCTTAAAGCAATTCTACAGACAGTTTTCCTCAGTACCAATAATTGACTCAGCTGGAAATGTTGTCTGCAGATTAAGTCACCACTTTAAGCCTTAGTTTATTTAGCTCAGCTGTTTAATTTGTGCAAACCACCACAGTACTAAACAGCCTTTTACATAAAATAAATTGTACTTCTAGAAGCAGCTTTTCATAAGAATTTGCTTCAGTCTACATAATTTTAGAGTGGTCACTTTTCTAGGAATGCTGAATATGCCACAAGAAAAGCAATTTACTTTTGTTTTAATAACAGATAGCAGGTACACTGTCAACTTCTGTCTTGTCTAACAACAATCAGTTTCATTAGGTAAGTCATCTCACCTGAGTATACTTCTCTGCCACAGCGTTTTCAGAGTGACAGCTGACTTTTTAAAAGGTAGGTTGAAGTCTATGAGGCTATGCTCATTATTATGAAAGCAAGCAAATATGAGAAATCATTAACAACATAAATAATAACCAAGTATTGCCAGTTCAAGACTATTCCTCCAAGCAGAACCAGAAAAGATTTATGCCTTTTTGTTAGGAATCGACACAGAAGAACAGGAATGGGTTGTTCACATTACAAAAATCTTAATTTGTGAAGCTATAAATTGGAGGAATAGGCAAGTGTGAAACAAGAGTTGCAGCAATTCATGCCATGAATCAGCTTAAAGTGGTCACTGATGGGATTCTACAGGATTTGTAAGGGGAAGAAAAATCTTATATGAACTGAAAGTCAAACTGTCCTGGAACCGTGCTGTGGAAACTGTGTGTGCTTTTGTGCTTTTTGATAGCCTTACCTTATCTGGGTCAGCTGCTTCCACTTCCTCTTCATGGATTTTATTATTGCCAAGTTTTGCACAGAAATAATGCCCTTCTCCCTCTGAAGCTTCTTTTAATTTCTTCTTGAGTGCTACCTGTTCATCTTCAAATAAACAAACTCTAGTAAGAGGTCCTAATACAGACATGTAGTAATTAAAAACAAAGCCCTGAAGAAAGCAGCAACACATATCTGTCCTGTAATTCTGATTGTAAAATAAAATGCCAAACTTGCCACTGTCTGACCAGTCTAAATGTGACTTTGCTCCTAAGAGGATAGCAGCTGGGCCACTGCCCACAGATGTGGAAGTAACTGGGACATCCCTTTGAGAAGATTTAGCAATGACAGATAACCAAGTAGATAAATTGTCTCTGTTTTATTACACCAGTCTTGGACGGCTGTAATGTTATTAAAATAAATGCAAGCTACTGAGAGTGCAGATCAAGCCCTGAAACCAGATGGCCTATATCCGAGCTGAGAAGACAACAGTCCTACATGTGAATCAAAAATCCATTTGTCAGAGAGAATTTACTACTGTGGTAAATATTTTCATTTTTCTACAGATATTCCCCTTGTTGGTGAGAGGGCAAGACTGCAAATTGTTTCAAGTTCAAATTGCAGATGGGTAGCTTCAGTCATACTGGCATATTAGGATGACAATTTCAAAAAGCAAAAGTATTTGTTAATGACCATAAACTATTGGCAGAAAGCGACAAAATCAGTGGCAAGTAACTTCTAGTATATAAAGCATACTATATTTATTTGAGTTATTTGGTTAAGCTTTTTTGCAAGGGTTTATAAATAAACTTTGCATAAAGTTTTGAAATTCAATAATCTTAATCTCTCTTGAAGACTAATAAACCTGTTTTCCTATTTGTAGCTACTGAATCGATATAAACAAATATCAAGCAGCACATGGAACACAAGGTTTCTTGGCATCTTGACTGCAATCAGTAAAAAAAAAACTCTATATCATAAGTACCTAATTCCTTCTTCCATTGGGTCTTTCTAAATTCTAATAAGGCTTTCTTTCCTTCTCTTTCACCCAAGGTACTGAACATGTCAGCAGGTTTCCATGAATCCTTTCTAGAAAGGAAGAGAAAAAAATGTTTTTAATTAAAAGACACTCTCTTCATTTTAAAGGTAACTTCTTATTTACTATGTATAGGAGTTTTTACTGTAATTAAGAACTGCAGTATGAATTGTTATTGGACATACAATTACTGTAGACAGCAACACAAATCTACATACATAACTTTGTGCCCTGGCTGTGGAGATGTTTCTTGTTTCCTGCTTGAATCTGAGTTAGCTTCATCTGGCGCAGATGAAACTTCACAAGCTTCTTGAATCAATTCTATGTTTTCCTCTGATGTTTCATTAGCAGCTGTTAATAAAAAAATACTAATTTTTTAAACTTACTACAGCACTAAGGAAATACTTTGAGAACAGAATAGACCTGTGAATTCCCCACTACTTAAGTGTTTTCAGCCCTGCTTGTTTAGTTAATGCACGAGTTACAAGTTCACAGGGTATTTTTAGGATGAAAGACTTACAAAAAATACTTGGCTAAAAGCTCAGCTTTTGGGACTATACTTCAGTTGTCTTATATCTGGTGACATGTTTGTAACATATAACAGTAACAGGCAGTATCACACCTCTAATAGCAGTGTTTTGTCTGAGACTGTTAGACATAAAAGTAATACCTCTGCAGTATGCAAATAAATTACGAAGTTGGAGTTGAGCTTTCACATTTTGTCCTGGTTCTATGAAACTAACTTACTCAACTATCACTATCTTACCTATTTCTTCTTGCTTTTCCTGAGTCTTGGAGATGCTCTTTGTTCCTTCTTTCAATGTCATCAAGATCTGCTGAAGCTGTTCTTGCGTTAAAGACACAAAGCTTCCTAGGTCTTCAGCTGATGCCCGTGAGTTCTGAGGTTTTTGTTTACTTTTTTTAATGTTTGGATACTCTGAATCAGGATATCTCTCTGTGCTATGTCTTTGGAAAATCAAAGAGTGATCTTTAGTTGTGGCTTCATGTGAGGAGTATTTAGTGACTTGCAGTTTTTCACCTTTTGTTATTGATAAGCTTGATTCACTCCTTGGTTTTAAGTTTTCCTGCTTGATAAAAGTATTCTGTGCTGACCTCAGAACATGCCCAGCATACTTCATTCTCAATGCCTGTTTAGGTGCTCTGGCTTTATTACCCATCTGTTAAAGCAATAAGGATTCACCATATATTAAATGAGGAAAAAACCTACAAGCGTAATAAACTAAAGCAACAAGTAAAAAAGAGTCATTTCCCTTCTCTACGATGTCAGTAGAAACTAACTCAGCCTAAATTAATGAACTAATCTCATGAGTACTAAGAATACCTTGGAAGAGAATACAGCATCTAAATTGAAGTACTTAAAAATGACAGTATAAGTAACTTTAGCATCCCATTTAAAAGAATTGCATTCATTCTGTTTCTGAAGCCTGCCTTCAAACAGATACGTGTTTTCACTACATAGCCAGTGTTATTTCACTCTTGATTTTTTCCACTCTGTACTAAAGTTTTATCCTTTTCAAGGTCCTTGATGTATACTCACAAGATGTCCTTTTGTACTGACATCTTTTCCTGCTTTTTTTTCCATTCTCCAACTGGCTGCATTGTCTCAGAGTTGATTTAGATAATTCCCTGTGCTGCTGCAACTTCTTAGCAAAATAAACTAAAGCATTTTGCAAATGTAAAAGCAGTCACAGAACTTTTATCCTTTTCAACAGCTACTATGACTTGAGAAACCACAGAATCACAGAATTACATTTCATAAATGTAATTGATTACAAGTATTTAGGCAGTTCAAATGCAGTCTCAAATTTCTGTCTCAACAAATTAATTTATTACTTTGTGTGCTCTAACAAAAAAAGTAATTTTTCCACTTACCTTCATTGCAGGCTTTGACTTCTCTTTCGGGATACAAACATAAACATATGAGAGAAGCATTAAAAAAATGTCCTCCTGAAAAACAATCTTGAGAAATTAGTAACCCATTGTGTTAATCTGATTTTTATAAGGCAGAAGGGGAAAGCAACCTCTTGTAGTGTCTGCCTCAGTTATGTGACTACTTGTAAATTTCAGTAGAGAGGCTTAAAAGGTATGTTGGAAAAAAAGTAAGATAAAATATATTCCAGGAACTATTTCCAATTTTACATAGATGTAATAAAATTATTGTGCTGGTCTAATCCTTCCCTGCTGTTCATTCTGTTTCCCAGAGAGCCCTGTAGCCCTGGCTTATTTTTAATTGTTTATATTGCCTTTTAGTTCACTTTGTGTCACATTCTTCCAGGCCAGTCCCTGCATCCAAATCCATTTTACTACATGCTGTTATGCATCTTCATAGCTGACAGCCTAAAGGAACAATATATGCACAATCATCCTATCCATTGTTATTCTCCCTACCTATTCCCTGAAACCCTATTCAGTCTTTCAACCTAAATCCGAGAGGGTGCGTAGAGGCGTAATGGCCTCAAAAAGAATGTTAAGTACTACTTTTAATGTCATACTTACTAATAAAGGCTAGTATATTGATAGAGGGAATGTGGTACTCAACACAACAAATCCTTTACCTATGGCTAATGGAAAAGGGGAAGAAAACAGTAGGGATTTTAGTATAACATGTCTTGGAAACAAGGCTTTTTTAGCTGTACTATGCAGTTATTGCTCTGACAGTGGTTACTGCACATTTTGCACTGGTAGCACCTATGCCTTTGTGTTAACGATTGAAGACATGGGAGAACACTGCCTGTTCTTGAACTCTGCAGAACCACATTATTAAAAGTTCCTGACATAGATGAACAATTTAAAACTTGGGTAAGTAAGGTGCTATAGTCACAGAAATTATCAAGTTATGCCAGTCAATATGTAACAAAATTAATTTTTATGAAAGGAGAGGCAAGCTGTAATGGATCATGACTATTTGCCAGCTGTTCACTATTCGAAATTCATTATCAAGGTGGTAAGAGGACTTCTAAATAACACAAATATTCTTCCTTATCTGTTGATCAAGCTGTGTTTCATGTTGTTGGAGTCTTAGGTTTAACTTCAAGAAGCTTTAAAGATTACTGGAGATGAATTGTTAAAAAATACCACAAGCAGCTAAAATTAGTCTAGGCTTTCCATCCAGAACTTCAGTTTCAAGCTTCAGTCCATCACTGCAAAATGAGAGAAGGAGGAAATCTGAAATGTGAAGTAATTTGATGCTGGTAAGACTTTTACATTATTAACAAGGACAACTGCACTTAATTATAACACTATATTTACTGTTGGTCCAGATGCTCTTTCATACCCCAAGCTTTCTACATTTTTGAGAATTTATTTAATGCAAAGAAATCAACGAGTCTGGAAGAGGGTGTGTATTTATTATTGCTGTTGGAAAATGTGCATTTCTGTGTTACAAAATAAGTCTTCAAGCTGAAAGTGCCATTCTTGTTACATGCAGCAGTGGGCCTGTCTCAATAATTCAATAACCCAATATAAACTGTGCTACAAAAACTAAGCACATCTCCCTGAAGGCCAGTGCTGATAACCAAGAGGAGCTGTACTCTGAGAATAGTCTGTAATTGTGCTTCCACGCAAAACGGTTCACATTTTGAAGTGTAACAAACGTTATGATAGGGGTTTAAAAGAAGCTGACAGTGTTTAGGTGTACGACTGTAAAAGTACCCAAATGCTTTTCTTTCTCCCACTTGCAAATTTGAGAAAACTGATTATAATTTATGTTCACAATAACCCTTATATTCAAGCTGTGTTCATTTAAGAATGAGTTTAAAACATCGAACACCTCTAAATGGCGCACGAAACCTCATGAACGCGGCAGCACAGAAGTGCCTAAAGCTGTAACTCAAGAAGTGCAGGCAGCATATGGCAGCTAACTCTAGCCCAGCATCGACGCTTTGTGGTGGCAGGAAGCGGTGGGGGCTGCGGGCCTACAGGAGGGGTTAGGGTTCTGCCGCGGTCACCTGGGCGCCGTTCCCCGCCGCTCCTTACCGGCACGCTACTCCTGAGCACTGCTGAAACGCAGCGCTGTAGTATACTTCACTCACCTAAACCTCTTCCCAGACCCCTTCTTAAGGCCCTCCCAAGGGAAGAGTCTCAGCCTCTCTGCTCCGTCACGGAGATAGCTCCCGTCACCAACGCCGAGGCACTAAGTGCCCTGGTGCTGGCGGGCTGCGGGATTCCCCTCAGGACGGCGGCACTAGCCCGCAGCGCACAGTGGGTTCCCAGGCCGTGAGGGGCCCGAGAGTCTTACATCCCCAGAGAGGGCTTAGACAGAGCCGATAAGAGTGGCTTTCGCGGCTAGCCCGATGAGTCCCTTCCTTCTCCCCTTTCTCCTTACCCCAGGTTCATGGCTGTGCCCGGCTGAGACGCAGACTGAGCAGACGCACGGAAGCAGCTGCACCGCCAGCGTTCCTTGTCTCTGTGTACCGCGGTTGCCGGCCTCACACAAGGAGACGGGAGGCGATAGGCTTCCCATGGAGTTTCGGCTTTGCCAATGGGCTCCTTGCACACTGCGGAGTCGTCCGCAGTGAGGCGTTGTGGGGGATCGAGTCCTGTCCTGGGAGATTTCGCTCAGATACCGCCGCTGCTGCCGGCGGCCTCGCTGAGGGTGCAAAGCAATTACCAGGGGATTATCCCAGCGCTGAGCGGCTGCAGAGGGAGGCGGGGAGGCACGGAGGGCGGGAGAGAAGAGACGGGTGCGCTGCAGGGGCTGGGGGAAGGGCGGGAGCTCTGCTCTGCCTGTGGAGTGATCACTTTCCACTCTCTCGGAGGACGGCTATTTGTCTCTCGCCTTTTTTCGTTTCTCTCATTCTCTTAATTCTCCCTTTTTTTTTTTTTTTAAGTGTTGTGTTTTTTTTTTTTCTTGGTTGTTTTGGTCTTTTTGTGTGGTGTTTTGTTTTGTTTTGTTTTCAGGATGATTTTGACAAAGCAAACAAGACAGGGAAGAAAGACGTGCAGCTGGCAATGGGGAAGAAATGTTTGGCGGTGACAGGCGGCTGGGCTGCTCAAGCCGGTGAGGGGCTTTAACGCCCGATGGGTGTCCTGGTGTTGTCCGGGGAGCGACGGCCTCGGAATCTCGTCAGGAGGGGAAAAATTTGGAACCCACGAGTAGCCGAGGAGAAGAAGACTCGTGTGGGACAGCTTGCCGGGCCGCAGCGCTCTGGTGTCTGGTCCGTTGCGGCTGGTGTAGAGGATGAGGAGTTCCGACTCTTCGAAGGGCGTTTTTCATAAGTTTTGATTTCTTCAACGAGTGGTTCTGCTCAGTGGACTCTTTGGGGCTTGTTTTATTTTGGCTACTGAAGCGGTTTGGATTTTTCTGCAACACTGCAGTCCTGTTGAACTTCGAGGTCCATCCATTTGCGATCTTCACTATTTGGTGGGTTTCCAAAGCCGTGATCTGGGGGTTAGTGACTATTCGTGGCCCATTTCTGATGTTCTTAAGCGGTTTAGGAAGTGAATATTAAGCACCATCCAGTCTGCTGTGTGTAGGTACAGCTTCTTGAGTAACGGGACATGTAAACATGCAAATTAAATGAATTTACATTTTGGTTTAGTTTTAAGAAAACAGCATTGACTTAATGTAAGGAGGATTTGGCTGTATTAAAGGGTACAGTCGGATTCAATTAAATGCTTCAGAGCCTGTTTAGATCTTTTACTATTCAAGATGAGATTTAAGTGCACACTTAAAGCCAAATGATTTCTGAAATCCTTCATTTTTAGATGACATTAAGACCTGAAGACTTGTCTGGAATGGTGTTGCTTCTACAAGTAATTTTGTTTGGCTAAAGGTACCATAGGTGGTAAAACACTGGAACGGGTTGCCCAGGGAGGTTGTGGATGCTTCCTCCCTGGAGGCGTTTAAGGCCAGGCTGGATGAGGCCTTGAGCAATCTGCTCTAGTGGGAGATGTCCCTGCCTATGGCAGAGGGTTGGAGCTGGATGATCCTTGAGGTCCCTTCCAACCTAAACCATTCTATGATATACTGGGGTGGATCCTGTAGCCCTTACACTTGAATGCAAGTTTTGCTCTTTTGAGACTGTAAAGAAAACAAAAGCAGTAATAGAGAAACAGACGATGGGGCTGAGGTTAGTGTCTATACAAAATCTGATTTCTGACATACTATCTAAATTACTTTGTTTTTATGTAAAGAACATGTCTATCTTCAGACAAAATCATGTCCTTTGGAATACTGCTTCACAACTGTTACATAGTATTTACTGATTGATACACCAGCTAACAAATCTGAAACTTCACAGAGACTAGAGGGAGAAAAGAGGAAAACTGGAGTTGTTCTCAGTAATGCACATGAAGTCCTGTGAAACAGAACGTACAAGGTAAGTTGTTGATAACTGCTGCTATTTTTGGCTGCCTTGTATTAGTGTTTCTGAATGTCCCTGGGATGTCATCAAGAATAACCTCGGAACATTAATTTGTGTAGCTGATAAATTGTAGGATCATCATTAGGCCCAAGAATGAAAATTTGATACAAGTGAGGCAAAAGAACACATGCTTGTCAAAGTCCATTGAACAATGCTTTCCCACAACAATACTGAAATTGGGTTATTATGCATCAGGAAAGGCATAGTTTAATTTAGATACAAACATTTCAAACAGGTGCTATGTCTCCTTGACTACTGCCCAAGAATAGCAGTTTTTGTGTTTCATGCAGCAACATTTATTACTGACCAGGTCCTGGAAAGGGTGTTTTAATCTCTTCCCTTCTAATTAGTTCAATTAGTCCTTGTTTGTTTAAATTTAATGGAGTACTAGTATTTCGTGTTTTCCCAGAAATTTAAATTAGTGTTCATATGTCTGACCTTTTGTGCTACATATTTTAATCTGGTTTCTTTTCTTTAATGGAGTATCTGTTCTAATTTAACAGTGCTTACATACCAATTAACTTATGCCCTGTTTAGTTCCCTCAAAACACTCTAAGGTGTTAAAAACCTCACTATTTTTTTTCACCATCCTGTTTCTCCCAAAACTTAACTCATTGACATGTTGCATTACTATAGAGAGACTAAATCCTAATTTCCTGTAGACAGTCACCTTTTTGGAGGTGCAGAAGTCTGAAACGTTATTTTTTCCTCATAGGTTGTAGTACCCACAATCTTTCAAACCATTGTAGCTGTTTTAAGTGGCTCCTCACTTTCATGAATCTCACGTCTGATTTCATCCCAACTGTATGCATCTCCTGTATCTGGTCACAGTGTGATAAGACCTACAAGAGAACATTGGTTTATAATGAACAGGTCATGGCCAGATACTCAGTTTTCTTTGGCAATTCCATTCTCATTCACTAATCTCATTTTTTCTGGCCTAGTTATGGCCAAGCAAGAGAAAGGGAGAATGGACACTGAATTATTTTTCACAATTTTAAGATTTATATTTGATCCTCTGCTTTACAATGTAAATCCCAAATAAATTGATTTCTATTATACTTACAGAATTTCAAATATACAAACCAGACTTGCCTCCTGATTTTTTTGAGACAGCAGGTGGCAATGTCGTTTCAAGCATATCTTTAATGGTTGAACTTTGTCATACGGACTCTAAACTGATGGTTTCCCCCCTGCCCTTAACTGAGACACAGTTTCAAAAGAAGATCCTATGTAATGTTTATGTATTGTGAGAAGGACTGTATCAAAGTATTTATCAAAGCTGTGTATCAAAGTATTTATCAAAGCACAGAGAGTTGCTGTGTCCCGCAGCAGGACAGTTCCCTATCTCATGTGTTTATCAAAGCTGGAGAGTTACTGTGTCCCGCAGCAGGACAGTTCCCTGTCTCATACTGAGAGTACACTGCGCCCTAATGCTGATAGTTCACATTCACAGTCTGCCTGTAACATATATTTACAGGCTTTCTTAAACGAGCATGGAACTGTTTCCAGTGTCTATGCTGTAATTTAATATGTTTCCTGAAGAACCAACGCAGGAGTCTGAATACAAATCCTGCTGCGAGACGCATTTTTTAAAATACTTTCCCCCCCACCTTTTACTCTTTGATACTTTTTAAAATTTCTATTTTATTTGGAGAATTTTAAGAGATTGCATCAGGAAGTAAAATTCCAGCCTGAAGTTGTGGTTTTATTTTTCCCTCTATCTTTTCACTAGATATGAAATAAATTATCTCCACTGATGTGTATTTTTTTTAAATAGGTAGCTATGGGATCTATGTATTGTTGTTAGGCTTTTTAGTGTTTTGGACTAGATTAGCCACACATTCCAAACTCTCTGCTAATGATGTATCTGTTAATGACATTCTGTCTCATTGTATAGACTATATTTTAATTTGCCATGCTTCCGTATGATGACTAACTTTGGTCATTTTATTTACTGATTCTAGGAGCTGATGTGAAATATCTGAATAAAGATTGTTTCCTATTACCACTTGTCCAAAAATATTATTTAAAAAGCATATTTTTAAAGAAGAATAGAGGAGAGAATAGTTGTTTCTGTACAGCAAGGAGTGTTGGAATACTTGCAAAAAAAAAAAAAAGTTAGCGGGCTGTATTTAATTTCCTGATGAATTAATCACTAGTGTTCCTAAGTCCTTGACAGTGTTCCAGAGGGCTGAATAAAAATGCTTTCATGCTATGTGCATCTCTCTTAAGGATCATGAAACACTATATGAACTACTTCAATCACTCATTAATTAAATTTTCTAATAGCCCGTATAAGCAAGGTAAGAGGATGAGATTTCAGTGGGAGGTAGGTGTTATGAAAGTCCCACCAGGTCTATCTTGATCTCAAGACACATAAATTCCATTAACATCTGTTTTTAAGTGACTTAAGAGAACAAGTCCCATTGATTTTTTTTTTTCTTTTTTATTGCTTAAATATTCATGAAAACCCCACTCAGAATTGTTATGCTTATTTTCTAGGTAGATATATGGATTGGCACAATGATTAAGTTCAACATTGTTCGTGATAGCTTATGGAAACTAGGACAATGGGATTTTGGCCTGGGATTGGGTTTACAAATGCATTCACAGTACAAATGGATCTGAGAGGGTCACCCAAGAGCACATTTCTTTGGGACTTGCATATGGAATATAGCCAGAGCTCTATTTGGCATTGTTGCTGCATGAAGGAGTGTTTTTAAAATAGTTGAATATACTGCAGTTATGATTTGAATCCATTAATGCTTGGATTTTAACTTAGTGTTTGGAGAAGGGATTAGCAAACTTTTTTGCACTAATGTACCATTTACGAGAAGTGTACCCTCCAATGACAGAAATCAGCATTCGTCCTCTTAATACTTGTGTGTAGTTTCTTTGGGATATTCATCCATTGCAGATACAGTAAAGTAAACCAGGAATGTCTTTAAGATGTGTTTTATTTTTCTTAATGAAATTTAGTAGTTCAAACTGAAGAGAAGCTTTATGCAAATGCTCTACATGTGAGTAGTGAAACAAAGATGACTGCTGAAGAACTGCAGCCACCAGAACACAAAGCTGTCTTACTGGACAAGTTCAAATTCACACTGAGTTTTCTTCAGAAGTTAAATGGGAAACCTAAACACTTTCGCCCTTGCTTTCAATACATTTTTAGGGAACATAAATGAAACTTTTTAGACTTGTTTTCTTGATTGCTTCATTAAAAAAGAGAAGGATGAAGAGTAACTTTCAACTTTATGTAATCAAATGCCAGCATGAGATGGCATTAATCTTTAGCTAGCATACTTGACAATTAATGAAAGGAACACATGAACTGTATGCTAAATAAGCTGACTGCTGAAATCAAATGCAGACCTTCAAGAAAAGCAGTTCTTTTTTGCCACTCCATCTGACATAGGACTGCATGTTCTGGTTTTAAATGAGTAGTCCAAACAGGATCTTAAGTCATGTCCATAAATTAGAGTTTATATCTGATTAGTGTGATTACTACACACTAATATTTTAAACAGAGTATTTCTAAAATATATTTCTGTGTAAAGGAGGAGTGTGGTTCCTGAAGCTTGTCTTTGTGGTCAAGAAATGTGCAGATTGTGTATGCCATAGTTTTGTTCTCGGGGTGGTGCATTACACATTTCCTCCCTTCATATTTATGAATTTAAATAATAGTTATGTTTGAGATTGTGTCAGTAGGCATTGTCTTTGTATAACTTGATCCCTTGTGGTGACTGTTATATGGAGTATTAGTACTTTCATATTCTGAAATGTGCACAGTTTACACCAGCAAGTATTAAATAAAGAATGCAAGGGAAGCATATTCTTATGGCATATGCATTACTGAACAACACTGAAGTGGGAATACAAACTTGGGAGTAAGCCACCCAAATTTATGTAAATCAAAGCCTACATTACTCCTTTCCTTATGTAACCTTCAACTCTGCCAGTTTGATTGGGTTGCAGCCAAATTCCTGGGGGGCTGAAGTGGCTGTTGCTCTGGTGGAGTTGCACTGTATCAAAACAACAGTGAATGTTACTTTCCTATTGAGATAAACTCTTGAATTAGCATATTGAGCTTTATAACATTTGCCTTAAGTATTTGTGAAGTGTTTTCTATATTTAGCAATCTCATGCACACCTATGAATATTATAAACCTTTATATGCACCACTCTTTGTGGGAATTGTTCAAAGATTATGTACTTAACCAAACATTCCAGTAGCCTCTTTTGGCAGAATCATTTTTTTGAAGTGAGCCTTCCTTCAGAAAGAAATGTACTTGCTGCATGTTTGTTGTCGGCACGTGCCACTTGGAAATTGCACGTAGCTAAACAGGGTTCTCATCGCAATCATTTTTGGTCCTATTTTTTCACGTAGCCATCTTGTTTTAAAACCTAAATCCGTCACAAAACTTATTTTGAAGTTTATGTGACTAAAAAAGAAATTATATGTAATTAGTACAAACAACTAGACCATACTACATAGTAAGGCTATCAATCTAAGAATGGATTGTTGTAATTACTTAAGTAGCTGCAGATTTTTTACAGGTTTTCTTACTAGCAAAGAAACAAAACCTCATGGTACTGTACCATAATACACAGTGGTTGTCACAAAAGAGTTAAATCACGTTTCTTACAAATATATTCCCTATCAAATGCTGAGGAGGATTAAAGCTTGCATCAAAGTAACAATACTTCCTGATAATGAGATTAGAATGTTAATTACATAATGCTAATATGTAGCACTGAGTTTGGAATTTTTTAAAAAATGAAATTACTGATGTCAGCCAATTAAGTGAGGCTGGACCAGTGCTTCCCTGCCAAAAATGGAGGGGAAAAAAAAAAAAAAGCTTTTATAGTGTTATTGTAAACTATATAAAGAGACAAGATTACCACTTAACATTTCTGTCCTGTCAGGAAAGCATGTCCTGCAAAATACTTACAAATGAGCTTTTTCTCAAGTCTTGACTGAAATGCATTATGCAGAAATCTGACAACTGTTCAGTACAATTTGCAAGCTGCAGAGAACTCAAAATAGTCTTCAATGTCTAGGCAGAAATTCACTGAAAAGCAGGGAGTTTAGGTGGATTCTCTGCATTTTATCAGCCCATGTTGTGCTCAAGACATGGCAAGTGTCTCAGGATTATCCTTTGACAGGTAGAAGATTTTGTTCCAGGTTAATTAACCTAATAGTTTTTCTAATATTTTCCATTTCCTCTTTCATGAAAATCCAATAGCCTGAGCAATATATTACTTCTCTTCATGCATAGTTACCATCCTATGTGAACTGAACAGGTTCTGCCACATAGGAGAAGCATTAAATGTAATACAAGTAATACCCACAGCAGATGTAAAGTGTCTGATGTAATGACCACAGAAACTGCCCTCACAATAAATCAATCAGTATGGACTTGAACATACACTAATGAAAACTAAAAATAAAAAAAAAAGCAAGAAATAGTGGAAAATAATTAATACATTAATTTCATTTAATTATACTTGTTGTCAAAGGTGCTTATCATAAAGTGAAGAAAAAATGTAGCAAATTGAACACTAATAAAGTAAAACTATATTTTACTTTAAAAAATTTAAATAGCTTCTTAAACCTAAAATAAACAGGCAAAAAGAGTAAAGGGAGAAAGTGAAATCATTTGTGTACCAAAAATGGATTAAGCCACTGAATATTTCTGAGCAAGCACTCAAGTGAGATGTTATGAAGATAACTTTCTCCCCTTCTTTATACTTCTTTTAAATACATATACTTTTAAAGTGCAACTTACCTTGAAAAGAAAATGTCCTTCAGTTGTTAAAAATCCCTAAGATAACATCAACTGTATCAATTAATTAAGGAATGTTTGTCATGGCCTGGACAAATCATCATGCAGAGAAAGCACTGAAACAAACCAACTGCAGAAATACAGAAGAAAAGTACAAATTTAACAAATGAATGCTAGTAATTGTATTTCCATCACTTTGTACTATATTTGTCTTCTTAGGAAAAGATTTGGTCAGAATTGGAACCATTCTGACTTGTAGAACATAGAGAAAAGGACTATTCAAAAGAAGCCACAATGGAAAGAAAAAGTTCATGTTGCAATGGGTTGCACCTGAAAAGTGAAAGGTATGTTCCGAGCTTCTGCAGCTTCCCTTTTTTAAAACGACTTTTCAGGAATTGTAAAGTAAGCTTGATACTGACTTGCATAGCTGCCTCAAAGTGAGGGAAGATCTGAAGGTGCTTATTTCCTTAATACATGGAGCTCTAGAGTATCAGAAAAATAATATAATAAAAATCAGCATCTTGAGTAGCAGCATTAAATTAGAAATTGTGTGACTCTGAGAAATCAGCAGTGAAGGATATGTTTGTCCTTTTCCTTGCCATTTTCTATAGTTCCTGTAACTGTATGAAGAATTTTGCTGGGGCAAGTAGAATTGTATATATTTTTTTTTCCCAAAAATCTGTTAACATTACAGGTATATATGATAGTGCAAAATATCATTAATGTTCCCAAATGGAAAGCTGTATTACACTTTTTGCCTTCCTTCAGGATTTCACAGTTGTAATTGTGGTTTGCAAGGGGTGAAACTTTGTAGATTTCTGTAGATTTGTAAATTCTGTCCTAGCAGCTCCATTTCCAGAATTTCCTAGAGTTTCTTTCATATTTTGTACAGTACTTTGTAAGTCTTTGGCCGACTAAATGGTGCATTAAAAAGTTAACCAAAGCAGCAGTAGATTCAGCTCTGATCAAAAGAAATAATTGCAGAAATTGATGTGGCTGAAAAACCACCTGAATGGTTTCAGATGAAACTGAAACTACGGTGAACTATACTCAATTCCACCCCCTACCCCAGGATATTCCTTTTGAACAGTCAAATGGACTTTATTAAGAAAAGGGGATAAAAATGTTGGGCTACAGCTTTCACAGGTGTTCTGCCCTTCAAAGAAAAAATGCGCTTATATTACTACCACAAGAGGAGGCTGAACTTGTAATGACAGGCATCACAACAAATCATTATATTGCATACAGTATGTAGCTCAAGTCAGTCTAGCCTTTCTCCTGCAACAATTCTTATGTACTACTACAATGCAAAAGTGTTTACTGTATTATATTCTGGAACAAATGCTAGTGGATGGAAGGATGACTGTGAGCCAGCAATGTGCTCTTGTGGCCAAGTAGGTCAATGCCATTCTGGGATCTATTAGAAGAGATGTGGTTAGTAGGTTGAGTGAGGTTCTCCTCCCCTTCTAGTCTGCACTAGTGAGGCTGCATCTCAACTATTGTGTCCAGTTCTGGGCCACTCTGTTCAAGGACAAGGAACTGCTTGGGAGGGTCCAGAGCAGAGCCACAAACATGAAGGGAGCAGAACATCTTCTTTACAAGGACAGACTGAGGAAGCTGGGGCTCTTCAGATTGGAGAAGACTAAGAGGTGACCTCATTAATGTTCATAAATATGTAAAAGGTGAGTGCCAAAAGGATGGAATCAGGTTCTGCTTGTTGAAGGAACAAGGCGCAATGGGTGGAATTTGAGGCATAGGAAATTATATGTAAACATAAGGAAAAGTTTGTTCACTGTGAGGGTGACAGAACACTGGAACATGCTGCCCAGGGGAGTTGTGGAGTCTCCTTCTCCGGAGATATTCACAACCCATCTGGATGAGTTCCTGTGTGACCCAGTGTGGGTGATCCTGCTCTGGCAGCGGAGGTTAGACTAGATGAACTTTTGAGGTCCCTTCCAACCCCTAACATTCTGTGAACAAATAAAATCTTTCAGCAATTATTCCAGTATCTGCAGGAAATTGCTTCATACGTCTGCAAATCTTTACAGGTAATAAAAACTTGTCAATTTCTGAAGTGGTGTTCTGTAATATTATGTCATACCTTATGGCTTAATTGAGTGTGCTTTAACAATGTGATAATTCAGAAGTACGCATTATTGGATCATAGTAAGAATGAGGCAAATTTTGTCACTTTTATGCAGACTAAATAGAAAATAACTTGGGTTTAATGGGATTCTTGCCAAACCAAAAGCAGTATCAGTACAGTTGCAAAAAAAGAGTCTGCAACATTGGCAGAGTCATGACTATTTCTGGTTTTAAGTGATTAAAAATATTTTCCTTGACATTTTATGTAATTATTCTTGGCCAAGTGTGTGTGCTTTTTGACTTGTATTTAGGGAGTTAATATATAGAGTTAGATAGATGGTATGCTACTACTATACTGACAGAAGTGCCCATAGAATGTGCAAAAGTAATCTGTGAAACAGCCAGGAGCTGAAACACATTAATTGCTATTCCGGAATAATTGAGGTGTGACCTTTTAACCTCTCTACTTCCTTCTTTCAGTTGCAAAATAGGCCATTTGGTATGATTTTTCTTCAAATGCTACATTATACTTTAAGTGGCATCTCACTTTCAAAGCATATACATGGGTCTTGTTTCAGTAACACAGAAAAATGCATTTTCCTCTCATCTTTATGGCTACATGACATTGTGCAACATGACTTTTGGAAAATTGTAAGAGGTGAGGGTGTTTTGTTTTGTTTTACCAAGGAAAATAAGTCCTTTTGTTCAGTCTTGAGGGGAAGCAAAATACTGAAAATAATAGTATCAGAAAGGCTACCAGGTTCTTTGTATAATATAAAATATTTCATAAATTATTTAACTAACCAGCATCTTGAAGTAGTGAAGCTTTGCACGAAAGCTATTTGGAAATGGATTCCATATCCAGACTTTTCTGTACATATATCACCTCTGATAGTTGCTGTACAGAAGAGGTCAACACCTGTTGTCTGTATGTCTTTTTTCACTTCCATTTCTTTTCCTAAAAAAAAAATTAAAACATTTATTTACTGTATTTTCTTCTTTCACGCTAAGGAACATGCCAAGAGCACTTAAATTTCATAGATCCATAGAATGTTTTGGGTTGAAAAGGATCTTACAGATCCTCTAGTTCCAGCCCCATGGCATTGGCAGTGGCACCTTCCATTAGACCAGGCTGCTCAAGGACTCATCAAACCTGGCCTTGAACACCTCCAGAGAAGGGGCCTACTTGGATCACTCACTGTTCCAGTGTCTCCCTAATGAATAACCTTTCTATACTTGCAAAGTTTGAATACGCTAAGTAACAGTACCATAGAATTAAATCTTAAGGCCCCTTGAAAGGTTATGAATATTATAAATCACTTACACATTTGAATCTTGGTTTGGTGAATGAAAAGATGATGTCTGTGGCACTTAGAACAAAAGGAGAAAAATAGGAACAGTGGGACTGTTGGCTCTCTAAGGGCTGAAGCTGCTGAGCAATTATCATCAACTGATTTATGTGAGCTCCAAGCTCAAAAACTATTTTATGTGTGCTTCAGAAACAGAGATATTTTTAACTTGAGTATGACAGGGATTGTGGCAGAGAAGACTTTCTATTCCCTCCTTCCATCTGTCTTCTCCATCCATCTGTCATACTTTATCCCTGTTTAGACCGAAAATATTCTGGATTTGTGGCAGCATTTGTATTTATAAACCAAACAGCCAATAGGCTGAATGTGACAGAAGCTGAGAGGCCTACTGATACAATCACTTGGCAAGAGGTCCCCTGCTACAAGTACTATGCCATTTTTGTGGTTGGAGTTGCTAAATTCCAGCATTTAATGCTTATCACAATGCTAAGAAAAAAACACAGGTGCACTCTACTGTCATGAGGACGCATCACTTCTGAATAACAACAGGTCATCCAAAAGATGTCTGGAAACAGCTGGTATCTGAGTGAACAGAATGATAATAATTCCTACAATAGAAGGCTCAGGCCAATCAGTAAATAGATTTCTTTTTCTTCTTAGCAGATGAGAAAGCTGTATGTCTAAATGTTACTCTACATACAAGTCCTACAGTATTTGCTGGGCATTTAATTTGTTACAAACTGAATATGTAGAGAATGACAAAACAAGGAAAAGAATCAGCTCTCTATTCAATTGTTTTTCCAGTAACACCTTGAATATTAGCACAGAGATCAGATAAGAACAATGGCTTTAATACTCTGAGAGAGGCTCTTCAACTATGTACTTCAGGATTTTTTGACTAAAATTACACTAATGTTGAACTCGAATTTAAAATTGTTATTTCAGTATACTGTTAATGTGTCCAGTTAACTGTATGAGCACTTTCTACATAGAAATGTTCCTTTTCCTTAGATAGGTATTTAACCTAAACAGTAATTTAGATATATACTTAGTCAAATTATGACTCATTAACAGGTTGGAAATATAAATAAATAAATAGGGAAATGTAAATACATTTTAGAGGTGTACTTACTGTATTCATAGAATAATATGCTTCTACCAGTAGAGCAGCAGAGGGCAACATGGTCATTACATGAATCTGCAGTCTGAAATTGCATCTTAATTCTTTCTTATTCCTTTTCTTTTTTTTTTTTTTTAAATATTCTGGTTTCTAGTATCTGAACTGTAAACTAGAAAGATTGTAGCCTGCTACTATTAGACATAAGAAGCTTCGTCATACAACTAAGACAACATTTTTTACTGTGGTGATAGAAGGTCTTTGCTGTGTTAAAATATTCAATGGAGATTTTATACCTTTACTCATTCTATTCTTTCCTCTGTGTGTTTCATGCTGTCACATGTGGAGCTCTACTGAGAGCTGATCTGACTAAAAAATTTTCATAGGCAAAAAAAAGGGAAGAGAAATGGGGGAGTAATTTTCAGTGTGTTGTTTCCTTGATTTTCATTGTATAACCATACAAATAGCTATGTTGTCATAATGGAATAAATGTGCTGCAGAGCCATATATGAATTGGGAGATCATTGAGTAGATGAATAGCAAGGAATGCTAAGCCTGGCATTGCTCCTGAAGTAATACATATCAGATTATGTCCTTATTTCTGTCATTGTGGCTGAGATATATTTTTTTTCCTGATAACTGGCAGAGCAAAGATCACCTAACGCTAGTTCTGAGAGACCAAGAAGACACTGCATCAAAACTCGATCTGCAGCATTATATGAAGATGCAGTTGCTCAAAAGAAGTAGCTACTGCCCTGTTGATCCTGTTGTCAGATAAGAGAAGACTATGGTAGGAGCAGTAAGAAAATATAAAAACTAAACTACATATATATAATCTATTTTTTTTAACAGCTTCTCTTCTAAATCAGCAGAAAAGGAATGTTTCTCATGAAAAGAGAGGACAAAATGTTGAGAGATCCAGTATATTAAATAAATTAATCTTTACTTTATGTTTTTGTAATAACAAATAGTACTGATAGTGCCAGAATAGGTAGAAACGTTGAATCTAGTTTGTGAGCACAGGAGGTATGCCCCGAAGATATTGGAACACTTTGCATTTTAGTATAAGAACAGCAATCTACCCTAAATTCCATTAAAAACTGACTGCCAGAGGTAGGTATAGGGTATTAAAAGTGCTGATCATTTTTGCAATTCAAATAATAAAAAGTTCTTCATCAGTAACTCAGTAGCTTTCACTTGTTCTTCCAGTATCTGTTTCATATACACAACCATAATTCCATTGCAATATGCTGGGATTTTTCTTCTGCAATAATTTGAGGTTTTGTTTATAATACTTAATTTTAGTCTTTCCTACACCTCCGCCATTCATTTATTCATTTTTTTTCCTGTTCTACTCGTATGCATCTTAGTAATTTATATGCCTCTGAAAGTATTCTACTTTCTAAGCTGATGTGCAAAAAGCATCTGTAAGGTGCATGCTCTTTAATAAGGATGGGTTTAATGACCACAGCTTAAATTTCAAATAGCAACACACAGATCTTAACTATCTTCTGTTCTATAGAATACATGATATCAGAACACTGCAGTTCAAGCTTCAGTAGCATACAGGATGTGTCTTTTAATAACTTGGTGTAGGAAAGCCACAGTTCTCCAACTGTCTGCTTTATGCTGAACTCTCTGAAGCAGCCAATTTTGTCTTGAGAACGTGGCTGCCACACATGCTGGGTGCTGATTGCAAGTATTATCTTAAGATAATCACTTCTCAATATTAAAGAAAATTATGCTTCTTTTAAAGTAATTCTTTAGTGCTTTATACCCCTGCTGGCTTCATCACACCGGGAGGTAACTGACAAATAGCATCATTTGGTTTCAGGGCTGCCTTTGCTGCTGCATTGTGTTTATCAAACAAATTGGGAGGAAGAACATGGCTATGAGAAATCGACAACCTGCAGCTTCTCAAGAAGAAAAGAATGTAGCTTGACAACAAAAAGAAAACTTGTACTAGAATGCAACTAGAGTGCTTCATGGAGCAATGTTTGAAAAGGATCTGAAAAAAAAATCCATGGCCTTTGGACACCCTTTGGTCTGACACAGGTGGGATCCCATCAAGAAAGAGTGAAACCAGAATCTCTGCCATCTGGCATTTTTCCTTACCTAAGCATATGATATGAAAGCTCAATAATGAGTGTGCTAAACATTCAGTGTTGGAGATCTTGAAGATCTAGTGATTTTATATTCAAACAAGCTGAGCTCACGTCACATTCCTGAGTATCTGCTACTACGCTGGACTAAATCCTTTTAAAGCCTGATCTTCTTTCTTCACTTCTATTCCTTATAATACATTGTGGATCACCATAATTTCTGCTCTATAACAAGAGCACTGAATGAAAAGCTATTGTGCTCAGCTACTGTAATTGTAAATGGTTATGAAAGAAATAATTGTAACATTTAAAAAATATTTTAGTTTTTTATTTTTCTTTAGAGACAACAAAGTAGTTCTGCTGAGATTCTCTTATTTCTAAGTGAACCCTTCTGTCTGTCAAGCACAGGCCATAGTGCTATTTAGGATCCTAAAACTGCAACTCAACAGCAAAAACATGAATCCTATTAGCTGCATGAAAGAAGCAGGCAAAATATTTCCAGTGAGATAAGCTTTGTGCAGAAAGGTAATACATTTGCTTAGACTGGTTGCTGTAGCTGCAAAATATTTCTACTCATTTTCAAATGTATGCCTCTTCACAGCTGTCTGGGCAAGGTATTTTAAAAAAAAAATGAATGCAGGAAATAAAAATACATTTTGGAAAATCCAAGGTACATTTAAATAAGGAGGAGAGAAATTTAAGTACATATAAATAAGCAGAGAAACATTATTAAAAATACTGCTGTTGTAAACATTACTTCCTGTTTTATTCCAGCATCTCTCTGCTTCCTCCATTCATATTAAAAATGGTTATACACATTTCTCTCACGACACCAGTAGCACAGTCTGCTCAGGGATCAAGAAATCATGCTCTGTATTGTAGTCTGATCTTTTATGGTTTACAAAAATCTTTAATTGAGCTATGCTTCAGTGGTTAATGCATTTATCCTTCCCTTCACAGTGGCTGCTGCTGCTGTAACATATGGTTTGCCTGTCTGCTTTTTGCTATACATATTTGCTTTCCAATTGCCCTGAAGATTTCAGCATAAATTCAGTGCATGGCAAAGTACGTTATCCCAATGTGAAAAATCTTGTCATTTATAGTTTACAGTTCACTTGTATATAGATGTTTTACATCCTGGAGGAGCAAGAAGTGGTTTTAGTACAATGGAAATGAGTTCTACTTGTGAGATTTTCCGTTGCTTTTTTTTCTTACCTTCTCTACCTCTGATAAATGTATAGAAATTTTTCATAGCTATTTCTTCCTCTAGCTAGTAATGTCACTACAGAATTTTACCAGTATTTCTATTTGTTTCTCTCACCTGGATTTTTTGGGAGTTTGGAAGTTGCTCCTCAACATTTCTATATGGATTCATCATAGATGATGGGTTTCTTCTGCTTCTTTTCACATCTGCCAAAAGAACACTGTGCTACTCAGCATGAATGGACTGGGAAGAGTGTACGTGTTCTTTCATCCTTAAATGCGAGGGAAGGATAGTGCAACAGCTGCTAATAGGCTTCATTTTTGCTTTCTGTCTTTTGAGATTTCTGTCATTTTTCAGTAGCTTCAGATAAGTTTTCTTCCTAAGATTAAGTCTCAATGATAAAGAAGAAAAAGTATGTGGAAATTAAAGTTACCATGGTATAACCAGAATTGACTGGAAAGAATATTAGTTATTTCCACTAAGTTGTAAAGTTTGACATTTTTCTGGGTGTTTATTTATTTTTAAAATTTAACTCCCTCAATAAAGACAATTAAACAGTGAGAAAGCTCACAGAAACAGAGGGACTTTTCATAAGGATATCTAGCAATAGGACAAGGGGGAATGTTATTAAGCTGAGGGAAGTTGCGGGTGTCTCTTCTCTGAGGGTGTTCAAGGCCATGTTGGATGAAGGCTTGAGAAGCTGCATCTAGTTGAGAAAGAGTCCCTGCCCAGGGCAGGGAGGTTGGAGTAGATGATCTCTAGGCTTGCTTCCAACCTAAGCCATTCTATGATATATACGGATTTTTTTCCCTCTAACACAATACTTTATCAGGTGAGGACAACAACAACAAAAAAATTCCTTGAATTTGCAAGAACTATGTTGTGAGAGCCACATCCACCTCCCTTAAAGTCACAATTCAGTCATACTCATGCTTGCAAATTGCATATGCTGAGATCTGCAGTCTACTAGAAATAGAAGTGCCAGACTGACAAGGAGGAATTCCTGCACATTAGCAGCAATTTTGTACCTATTTGTAGGGACATGTTGCATAATGCCAATCTGACAATTAGAAAACGTTTCTCCCTCTCTGTTTTAATTTGTAAGCCCTCTCCTTTCTCTCTTTTTACTTCTGTACAGTTTAAAGAAACAAGTAGTCTTTGGTTCAATCTAATGTAGGCCTCCATTATTTTTGTGTACATAAATTCTTATGTTACAATATGTGGTTGTGTTTCTATTGCTGAAGTCACAAACTGCTTGGTTTGAAAGACAGTCATCAAACTGCTAGTGGAATAGAATATAAAAGTGGAATTGAAGCAATGAAGAAAGCAGAAACTCTTAAAAAAGACAACACCAAGTTGTGACAGGACAAGGGGCAATAGACTTAAACTGTAACACAGGAGGTTCCATGTAAACATAAGGGAAAAAATGCTTTACTCTGAAGGTGGCAGAGCACTGGAACAGGTTGCCCAGAGAGCTTGTCTTGTCTCTGGAGGCATCCAAAACCTGCCTGGACATGGATGTATTCCCATGTGATTTACTCTAGGTGATCCTGGTCTAGCAGGAATGTTGGAATAGATGATTTTCACAGGTTCCTTTTAGTCCCTACCATTTCTTCATTAACTGTTCCATGAAGGAGATCTGTATTTCCTGCAACTGAAAAATTAAGAGATCAAATGCCTCATGCTGATTGTGGTAAGTGAAAGATTTAGTATCTAAATTTACTTTACAGGAATAAGGCAGACATTAAAAACCTTTAACTTTACTGAAAAGGCAATTGGACTTTGGCTCAGAAGTGTGTAAACTGATTAAAAAGAAATTAAACATCTGAGAGCTTACTAGTTGGTGCTCACTTAGCAGCTCTAGTACAGTCACTGAGTACAGTCACATGTACAATAATGTCATGTTTCCAGAAAACAGATTCAACCAGATAAATAAAGGACTATCAATAAAATGATTGGTCTTAAAATATTAAATCTATCTGGAATTTGACTTTTTCTATGAAATATCTTGAAGTCCCTGAAACATATTGTACAGCTGATATAAACACCTATTAGTAGCTCCACTTAGAGATGTGGTAGCTGAAGAACTTATGCAAGATGGGTAGTTTACTATTAATTCTGCTATTTTCACTCTGTTTGTAACAATGTAATTAACCGCATGTGCCAGAGTAGCTTTATTTCTGTCCTGACTAGATTAGCAGTGCAGTCCATAATTGCTTAAATTATGCAATTATAGAAACAAATATAGTTTATATAGTTTCATTGTTTTTACATACTACCACATTATAATGAATTCCACGGTAGCATATTGTGTGTTCATGTGCATCCAAGTAACATTTTTCCATCCTCTGTAAGTTGTGTGTCACTGTTAGATTAAAAATAGATGAATTGTACTAATGATTTTGAAAAACAAGACAGCAAACTTTGATTGGTGATGTGTCATGAGGGAAGTAAATGAACATTTGGTGGCAACTATTTTATTATTCCATTTGACAGATATCTGTAGGTGGATATTTGAACTGGTAAAAAGTAAAGGGAGGAGTCCTACAAGTTACTGATTGTCAGATGTGACACCTCCATGGTCTAGACAAATAGGACCTAATTCTGAAATCAACAGAAAACTTACATTGTTTCAATTGTTTTGTTTGTTTGGAGTTTTTCTCTTGTTTCAGGTCAAGTGCTTGCTCCCCTCTGTCTCTTTCTCTCTCTCTTTCCTTTTCCCTCTCTGTCTCTTTCTTTCTCTCTCTTTCTCTGTCCTCACCTCTCTTTCTTTCCCTTTCCCTCTTTCTTTCATTCTATCTTTTCTTCTGAAGCAATTGGTGTACTCTGTGTAAATAGTTTTCACACACAATTCCATTCATTGTCTTCTTTTCAGATTTTATCAGTTTGAAAGAACTTGCACTACAAAAATAACTTGCAGAGTTGATCCCCAGTGGGGATGAAAAGTAGTATGAAAAAAGAGCACCATCATCCACCATTACTTTCTTTTCAAGAAAATAAATACATTCCTTAAACAATGTATTTGAATATTATATTAATAATTTATCTCAGGAATATTTGTAATAGTGAGTTTTACTGGGTGATTATAGCTAATACTGGGAGTGAATGCAATAAACAGCTAGGTTTTTAATCATAAAGATTATTTTCACAGTTATTTGCTTTGTACTGCAGCACAGAGCAAAAAGAATTACTGATTCTGTTTCTTGATAACAGTCTAATGTAGCATTATCTTATATATTTCTGGGTTTTACCACAGAATTGGCTGACCTGCATGATCATCATATTTCTGCTTCAGAAGCTCCTGTGTTTCTAATAATTTTCATGTCTTTGTATTGTTTCTATTTGTGCTGTATTTTTGCAAGAAAGTAATTTTTTCAGGCATTAATACCAGAAGTATTTTTTTTACAATTAATTTGTAGCTCCTAAATTTTTAATTAAAAGTAGACTGTTATTTTGTGTTCTTCACTTGGCTTTTGTAACAGAAAATGAAAGCTAAAAGCAACTCTGCCACTAGGGAAGCACAATGGAATACATCAGGGCTAAGTTCAATGGAATAAAACTAAAATGCATTTTCTTTAGATTTTGATGCACATACCTGCAGTTGCTTGCTCGTGGTTATGCAGCAGCAGTGGCTGAACTCCACATCTACTTTTATTTCTGTTTGTGAAAAATGAAGCACTGAGCAGCATACATATAAGAAAATAATACAAAATAAGAAAGGGAGCTAGCTGCTGCTACAGTGTTATTACCACAGGTAAGACGAGGAGAGCTGGTCAGGATAGAAGGAGGCACATGAACAGGAGACAATTAGTAACATTATCTAATGTTATTCTGAATTATTTATAGTTAGAATAACTAATCAGAAAAATTGCAATAAAAGCATGTTTTATACTTTCCCATTTCCAAAATCAGTATAGCATAGTCTGAGGAAGATATCAGACTTTAAAATCTGTATTTCGTGTGCATTTTAATTGTGTAGAGCCTAATTTATTCTGAATGCAATGAAGAATGTTGTCCTTAATTTCAGTGGGGTTTTCATAACTCCTGATAATACAAGCAGAAAGAACTACAAATGTGTTGCATTTTTGAGGTAGAAAGCAAATAAACTATTTCATGAAACAAATAAAAGCATGGCATTTCTAATATAAGTTCTGGTTTAAGTTTTATAAGACTACTTTCCTCTAGCAGCTGGCTAAAATATATGCCTATTAGTTAATGCACTGGAACCTCTTAAAACAAAATCAAAACTGCCAGTTTACTCACCTGATCTGGCTTTCTCATCTTACGCTTTATGGCACCCACCTGCATCATGACACCAGAGACAACACAGATGTTCCTGTGATTAGATTGAAATGAGAATTTTCATCATCTGAAGAAGTCAATCTTAAGTCATACTATTGTTATTATCCTACTCTTAGGATTTTTATTTCAGCATTGTCTTGAATGTAAGGAATATTATGGAAGGGTTTGGATTATGTGACCCTGAGGTTGTTTGCATGGATGTTGTTTCTACTAATACAGTAAGCAGATTAGCTGTAAAACTCTGATTATTTTTCCCCTTTACTTGAACTGCACATTTTCCTAACTACTCATTTTGAATACTATTTGGCAAAATATACTTCTACAGCAAATGGTGTTCTCCATAGTGGGTATATTCTGTTCTTTGACACTAGTGATACTGGCAGTCCCCATGTAGATAGTCTACTGCTCCAAGATGGTGTATGATTACTTCTGTTACAAAATTTATTGACTGATAGCAAGCTTAATTCATTGCAATATTGTTGCAGCCTTATGGTAACTTAATGGTGTCTTCCCACAATGAGTTTTCCTTGGAAAGTAGATTCTTAGTCAGATAGTACTTTTCTGGAGTGATCCAGTCTTTAGCAGGCTATCACAAGGCCAATAACTTTTGCCAGTGCATGAGTCACAAAAAAAGATAAAGCAGAACCTGATGTTCCTGTCTTTTGACACAGACAGGGATGTGCGATGTGTTGTTCAAAAAACTGTCAGCAGCTGACACCACTTGGAACAATAGTTTTCTCATCATTAACAGTACTGAGACAGGACTGTAAGATATTCTTATTGCCCACCAAGTCCAAATAAAGCACTAAACTTCTGAAAAGGGACACTTATTGTGCTTTCAAGTATTCAGTGTAGTGACCTACATTTTATAGTATTTATCAATGTTCTTACAGTTGCAGACTGTAACTCTTCAAGAGTATGTTCTGTTTGCTTTTTAGATCAAGTGGAATTATTTGTATACAAAACTACTTCCCTTCTTGTCAGTTTCTTCAGGAACAGATGTTCTCTGTCCATAATTTCCATGGTTTTGTAACTATTTTAACAGAAATGTCTTCAAGCAAATATGCAGGTTTGAAAAGCAACTGAAGTTTGCATTTTAATTGTAGTTTATTCCATTGCTTTGAACTTGGAAAAATACTTGTTCCATATTGTAACTAAAGCTGAAGTAGACAGATATTCTAAGAGTATGTCAAATCATAAGTGGTTTGGGTTGGAAGGGGCCTCCAAAGGTCATCTACTCCAACCCTCCTGCAGTGAGCAGGGACATTTTCCATTAGATTAGGTTCCTTTGTTTCTTGTCAAGCCTGACCTTGAATATCCTCAGGGATGGAGCCACAACCACCTCCCTGAGTGACCTGCTCCAATGTTCACCACCCTCATGGTAAAGAACTTGTTCCTAACATCTAACTGAAATCTACTCTTCCCTAATTTCAATCCATTGCCCCTTGTCCTATCACTACAGTCTCTCTCCAGTCTTTTTGTTAGGCTCCCTTCAAGTACTGGAAGGTCGCTATTAGGTCTCCTCAGAGTCTCCTCTTCTCCAGGCTGGACAACCCCAGCTCCCTCTGCCAGTCTTCACAGGGGAGATGTTCTAGCCCTGTAATCATCTTAGTGGCCCTCCTCTGGGCCAGCTCCATCGGGTTCATGCCCTTCCTGTGTTGAGGGCTCCTGAGCTGGATGCAGTACTCCAGGTAAGGTCCTACCTCTCTTAAGAGCTGGCTACACTTTTTTTGATGCAGCCCAGAATGCAGTTTGCCTCCTGGGCTGCAAGTGCACATTGTTGGCTCATGCCCAGCTTCTTATCCACCGTTATTGGGAGAATAAACTGCTGTACTGTTACTGTTAATTGTATTCTACCACTATTTTGAATATTTGCATCTCTGAATAAATATTCATAACAGCAAACTATTTCAAATGGCTTTGGATAATTCAGATACAGCAACCAAGGGATCATGCTCTAAGGTCCTTCCAACCTAAGCCATTCTATGATTCTGTGTTTCAAATAAAAGCTGTTCTCATCAATAATGTTTAATAGTGGCATGTAGAGGTGTGTATGTGGGCAAGAGGAACAAAATACAGGTTACAGTAAAATGACAGAGCTGAAGTGCTCTTGTTACAGCAACGAGTTTAAGAAAAAGTGGATAAAATACATTCAAGAAATTATGTGTAGGATAAGGTATGAAAATGCTTTGAAGCTAAAGACTGAGAATGATCAGTTACAGTTGTATCAATACCAAATAAACTGGGAAAAAAAAGGGGGAAATAGAGGAGGAATAAAACCTCAGTTCTCAGGATGATAATTCAGAGTTGTTTATAGAACTTCCTCTCATTGCCTCTAATACAAAACTCAATAAATAAAAGCTCAGGAGTAATTTTTGTTGTTGTTTGCAATTTTCTGATGAAAAAGGATTTCAGGCTTCACATAGCAGCTAATTTCCTGCCTTCCCCTCCTCCCCTACTATTTTTGTGAAACACAAACAAATGAGTATTTTCTAAATTACTTTTACACCTAAGCCAAAACACAGATTTAGATTTTTGTGTGTCTGTGTTCATATATACGTAGTAATGGATTTTAGATACCATGTTCATTAGCACTTGGCTTTGAACATTTTTTGCCTTTGGTGGACGGGGACAAGAAAACAATTTTGCCTCTGCAGTTTTACGTAGACATGAGTGTATTTTTAGGGTATTGTACAATGAGTAACACATTTTCCTTTCAGACGTTTACTGGGTGGGGACTGGACTGGAACCTATGGATTTGCAATGAATGGTCGGAGACGAAGGCTCAGAAATCCATGGGCTTGCAGTACGTGCGCTGCTGCTGCCAGCGCTCCCCGCCTGCTGTCAGAGCCTACTGCTGCCCCCGGCGGCAGGCCGCTCGGCGCTGATCGAGCCCTAGCTCCTCGGGAATGCTGGGAATGTTGAGTCAGGGACTGGCAACCTAGACAGCCAGGCTCGCAGCTGACTGAGGGAGACTCGCTGAGGGACAGAAAGACGAGGGACAGGAGCACACAAGCCTCCCCCCGACTGCAGCAGGTTCCCTCTTTTCCTCCCCTCATAGGGGCTCGATTGCTCCAGCTCTGCCTGCTGCCGCCTTCCTCCGCGCAAATGAGATGTCAGCTAAACGTGATGTTGTAAAATCCATGTGAGGACGGAAAGACAGATGCAATGATTTGAAAGGTGAGAAGCTTAAACTAGAATATGGCTGTAATGGATGAATGTAAATTTATTATGATTAAGAAAATGGCTATATATTGCTTCCTATAACTGTCTGATAGCTGAAACTGTAACTGAATTTGCAGAACAGGCATTTTATATTGCTTTAGAAATACATTATAATAAATGGGACCAAGTGCACAGCTTATTCTGGTAACAGAGTGCCTCTCCCTACAGAATCGTCAACCAGAAACCTCTCTTGCAATTTCTATTAAAAGCAGCCATAAGAGCTTTTTTTTTTTGGTTTTTTTTTTTTTTTTTGTTTTTTTTTTTTTTTGTGCCCAGTGTTTAAAAATGTTGGTGATGAAGTTTTCTGAAATAGAATTGATGAGCTTTAGCATTTGCTAGCTTTATACCTAAATACTGGGTAATGTTTGGTGTTCGAAAAATCGTGTCAGGAAAAAGGTGAGAGATTTCTGCTCCCTTCTAGTGGCTGGCAAATAGAGACCAGGAGCTAAAAGGATATTATTTGCCAGTTATATAATTAATGAATACTTACTAGGATCCCTAATTTATGATGCTGTGTGACTTATCTTTTTAAAAAGCATTTTTAGAAGATCACTTTGGGTTGGACAATATGATAAAATGCACATATTCAGCAAAGATACATATATATTTTGCTGAGAACTAGACAGTAATGTGATGGAGAAGGAATATACATATATATTTGTATTAGTATGTGATTGATTTCTAGGCGGCTACCTGCTAAGCCTTGTGATGGATGGATGGGAATCTACTCCCTAAGCGGCGAATTGATATTTCCCTTTTGATGGACACACCAACCAACCACTTGCGTTAGCAGATACAAGCTCGTTGCAAATAAGCAGGGCCAATAAGTGCAGTCAAGAGGAGGGCAAATCCTACTTGTCAGCGTTAGTTTTCTTGTTGGCTTTTTAAATCAGTGATTTCCCTTAACTGTTTGTTTGTTTAGGATTTGTTTTTATTTCCGATGCCTGCCTCCCCATCCGCTATCTGCGTGCCCGGGGCGTCCACCTCGTATGCAACCCTTTCCCGGCAGATCCACCGATAGCAGGTCTTTCTCCGCTCCCCTCTCCCTGCAAGGGCGGGGAAGGGGGGAAAGTGCCCCCCTCTACCAAGTCGCTTTGCCACCACCACCACGCCATTTCCCTGTGGCGAAGTCGAGGACAGAAAACATCCTATGTCTCACGCCTGGTCCTACCGCCACCAGCCTCCCCGCCGCCCTGCTCTGAGGGAAGATGCTGTTACCGCCCTCCTCCCGCCTTGGGAAATCGTAGAACTCCCCAGCGTTGATTCAGGTGCTCTTTACAGGGCGCGAGGAGAAACCTCGGCCCTGCGGTCAGTTGTTTTCCAGCCCCATGGGCAGGGGAGATTTGGAAGCGTCCTCCCAGACTCGCTTCTCGTGCGGAGTGAGGAACCTCGACAACCTTCCTGGCCTAGTTCCCTTCACGGATGGTTGTGTCAGAACCGCTCGTCCAGACCCCACCTCGTGCATCTACAGGGACCCCTAAGACAATCCCTCAAAGCCAGGGGAATTTCTTGGAATTCTCCTGATAGGACCCTCCCCGCCCGCTCCAATAATGCCGCCACTGCCCTGGCGACAGGCATCGCTCTACCTCAGTGAGGGCCGACGCTCGCGGCCGCAGCAGCTGCCCGAGGAGGCGGGCGGGCGGGCGGGCCCGGTTTACCCTGGCAATCCTCACTGCGGGCGGGGCGGGAACGCCCTGGCTCAAGCGTGCCTGCGGGAGGGCGGAGGCTGGCGCGAGCTGCTCGGCGTGGCGGGGTCCGGTCCTGCTGTCGCTGTGCTCCCCGCGGGCTCTCGCGAGTGCGTCGGCGCGGGGCCCCCACAGCACCCGCGTGTGCTCCGTGCCCCGCAGGTGTCTGCCGGGCCGTTCGCACTCTTGCTTTGCTGCTGGCTGCTGTTTTCCTTTACCTGTTCGGTGGAAGAACGAAGGCTCTTCTAGCTCCTGCTCTTTTACGATCTCATCTGCTTGAGCGGTGACAGTGTTAAAAGGTGTGTGAAAACAGTACACTTCCACATCTTCTCGGTGTTTTAAAACAAACGTTTCCATTGCTGTTGTTTTTGTTTGAAAAGTAATTTGACTTTTCCTCTAGGAAACTGCGTGCAAAGGTGTGACTTTCTGTCCTGTAAGTAAAAGGAGCACAATTTCTTTTTCCAGAGGATTAATGAGATAAGGGCGGTCCCTGAGATTGTTTGGCCTCTCAGCTCAGGCTGAAACTAGCTGTTTAAACTATGAAGAAACTCCATGCTGTATCTTCTGTAAATTCACCCAAAGTGGACTGCATCGTCCAGTTAAGAACTGAGAAATTTCCTATTTGCTGTTTGTGTTGTGCTAGTTCATTTGTATTATGTCTTCAAACGTACATTTTATCATCACTAAACATTTAAATGAAAGTGTAAGGAGATAGTAAGGGCAAAGTATTTTTCCTAGTGAAAGGGAATGCAAGTATATAGACTGTCCCCATTGTTCTCTCAGAAATGCCATTTGAGACAGTAAATAGTGAAAATATTAACTCTAGAAAACAGTTGGAGTAATTTTGAAAGGTAATGCTGAGGATTGAAAGGTTGCTTGTGCATTGGAGAAAGTGTGTTTAGAGAGGTTTGGAGGAGACCTGGCTGACGTTATCTTTTAATAGCTCCTATTTTAATCCTGCTCAGTTGGTTGAGTACCTAGGCTGATAGGTTGTTTTCCTGAATATGGAAAATGATACCATCTGATTTTCCTTCCTCACTCTAGATTGAGATCATGAACTTTGGCTTTCTAATTGTGTGGAGTTTTTCTTCCATGAAGATGGATTTATGAGTAGAAAGTGTCTTCTGTCTTGAACTAAAATGCATCCTGTTTTCCAGTAGATAGGGGATTCAGTTACTGAAATGGTTTCCCTCCTTTCAGAGCATGAAAGAAAAAGTTAGCATGCAGGGGCATCTTCTGTGCTTCCCCACGTTACTGTGCAAAACACAGTTACTTCCCTTAGGAATTGCTTCTAGTCTTCCTTAGTACTGACTTCCTTTTACCTTCTGTAATTTAGTGTTTGGATACCTTATATTCATTATACTCATGTGGTGAAGCTGCATTTGGAAGAGACCCATCTCACCACTGTTGTATTCTGTGTTTTAACCTACTGGTGGTCAAATTCTGATGAATGTATAATGTGTAATTATCAATGCCAGTTATGACTGCTATTTCTTGCCTGCTTTGAATGCTGTAGAAGGGTGGCAAAGGAAGGAGTGGCCCACATTCTTAGCAGCCAAATATCAAGTAAGCACATTCAGCTATTTTTGAATACCAAACATACCTGATACCTAGAGAATTAGTTATTTAGCGTGCATTTTTGTAAAGGAATGCTTGAGGTAATTTTTCTTGCTTTAGAAAGATGATTCTTGCAGACTTCTGAAGGATGACTAACAGAAAAAGAGTGGGTTGTTCACCCCTCAAAGAAGGTGAAGCAACTAGCCTGTGTATTGCTTCCAAAGACGACATATGTTCTTCCACCTGTGTCTCTTATGGTATTTATTACATTTTTATCCACTATGATGCATTTGTTATCTTCTCAGTTTTATTTAGCTTGTGAGATGCCTGGGATACATGTGGAGATGATTAGTCAGATCTGCATAGGAAATATTACCATGATACTGAAATCTTGGTGGATTGTCTTCTTTTTTAAAAATTATTATTATTTATTCTGTGTGGCTGCTCTTTTATTTGTGATTAGGTTTGTTTTCTCCAGTTTTAGGATTGGTTGAAAATATTTTTTGTGATGTTTCATGTTTTGAGTCCTCTTACATGTACTTAGCAATGACAAGATTTCCTCATCTTACTTCTTTAGTAGCCTGTATTTTTGACAAAGTCCTGGCAAAGGGCAAGAGCTACTTTTAAGCAAAATAAGATGATAATTTATTTTTGAGCATTGTAGTTGATCAAGGGAATGCTCAGAAACAAACTGGGTACTGTTGATTCTGGGCTATGCTCAGAAGAAATGCCAAGGCGGATCAAAAGAAACATCAATTGAATCTTTTTGTGGAACACTTGATTTTTAATTACACCAATCTTTTTGACATAAATGGTGATGGCGTTATGGTGGTTTGTTACTACCTGTACGCAAAGGGTAACAGACAAAAGTAGAATATTATTTCTTTGGAGAATGATTTTGGATGATTTTTGGGGTTCAAGAAAGTGTGTAAGCATAGATATCCAATGTTTGTATAAGAAAATGTAACTGTCTGTTTTAATTAACATTGGTAGTGCAGTATTTGAGTTGTATTGTTGCTTTTCTGGATGTTGATTTTAGGGAGTTCTTAGGATTAAACTAGCTATATCAGCTTTTGCAATGCCCAGCTGTTGGGTATCATAAATATCCAGATTTTGTTTTGAAGTAATTGTAATGATTAGGAACATGAAACTAATCTCTTTTCAGAGAATGTGTAAGGTGCTGAGCACCAACAAAGTATAGAACAGGAGCAAAGATGTTTCAGCACTCTTCTGGGTAAGACTCCATTACCATGACACTATTTTTGTCCCCATAAACCTAGAATTCCTTCACAATGTCGGAAATGTAGACTTACAGACGAACATTTTACATGTCTGGGAAGTTGTATAGCACTATAGTTTCTTTACTTAGTAATGAAACTTCGAAGGGGGAACTATAGTGTCACAATTTCTGGGGTTATTTTAGGATGGCAGATGGAATGTGGCTAACAACTTGAGTTGTACCTCAGTGTTTCAAATTGTGATTGGATGTGTGGGAACCTTTGATATGTTGGATGTTTGTCAAAGCCTAAGCTTTTCAGAGAGGGTTTTAAGATGATATTTTTGAAAGGAGATGCCAGCTTTCCAGACTATCTTCTAGACTATGCTAGAAACCCACTGTTGCAGACTGGTTAATGTGTGGGTTCATTAATGACCCATGTACTTTTCACTTAGCTGAAGTATCCCACTTTCAGAAAATGCTGTCTTTTTTAAGACTCTCACTGCTTGTCATGCCTATTGACCTATCCCTTTAACTTCAGTCACAGTGCAGATGTAGGATCTAGGAGTTAAATTCTGCAGAAACGGTAAATTATGAGAGAGATATTTTAGAGTTAAATCACTTTAAAAAATGTGGGAAATGCCATAGAATGGTGAAAGGAATTTAAAAAAAAATCACTGAAAGGTGAATGTTAAGATAGATATGTGTGAAAATGACTGTATTTACTGGAGTAACTGGAGTTAAGGTAGGAAGTCTCTAAAGAAAGCAATGTCTGTAATGATTGCCTAGCTGAACATAACACACAATTTATTTCCAAGCAAGTGAAAGAAATGTGTAATGAAAGACTTTGCTATTCACAAATTTAGTCCAATAGCTCATGTATTTCACAAAACATTGATAATAGGTGGGACAGTTTCCCTCCAAGTAAATAGCTCTCATCACTTGAGATGAATGCTAACTTACTGGCCATACTATCCTACTGACTTTGAGTGGCTCACAGAACATGCTTTTGTGCTTCATTCCAATTTTTGATGTTCGTTACTTCATTCCAATTTCAAATGGAGGTTTCCTGTGTCCAGACTAATGGCTACACTATTTGGCACACATTTTGATAGTCTTACTGTAAAAATAGCAAATTGAATGGGCTTGGAGACCACAGCACTTGAGTTCTTAGGAACTGACTTCTCTTTGTCAAATATGAGTTGAATTCTGTTGGAGATTGTGCTGATGCTTCTTCAGTTTTCAGTATTGCTATGTAAGCACTTTTTATGGTGGGCAAAAATAATTCACAGATAATACGCTAAGATCCATGTTTCCTTATTTCTGTGGTATCTGCAGTGTCTGAATTGTTCTATGTTTCTGTGACAATATGGACTTTGACTTCAAGAGTTTTCTGTAATGTTGAAATACAGCTTTTGTCACTGAAGTTCTTTGAAAAATTCAGATTAGTGGACAAAAATTAAATGGTAAAGCACTTTTAAAAACTAATGTCAAACAGCAGCACAAGAAGTGTGTACTCTCAGGTGCTTCTTTGGAAGACAGCTTGCTGTGTAAAGCAGACTTCTTTCTGATGGTTTAGTGTTGGCAGTCATGATGTACCTTGGGTTTTTTAAGTATATTTTTTTCACAGACCTCATTTGAAATCTGCTCAGACAATTTGTTTTTCCTTAAGGAGAGCAATTACAATAGTGTCTCTCATCAGTGTCAAATGTTCATGTCAGATGCCTGTAAGGACTTACAAGTTGCTCATGATTATGCTCAGCTGAGATGTCAGCACAAAGGTGGCAGATTGGGTTGTGCTATGAAGTTGTTAATAACCAAGTGTCTGGGGAACTTCTTTCAACTTTTTTCCCCTCCTTTCCAATAAATAATTACAGAAGTGGAATGCCTTCTATTGGTTCCAGAGTGCTGATTCTATGTTAACTTGAAAGATAGTCTACTGAATCACTTACATCACTTCTGGAGTTTGTAAGTCCCTTGAACAGCCTTGATCTAACGTGATGGAGGCAGAGCCAGTTTCTTTTTTCATCATGATCCTAAACATGTGCATGCCCTTATATCCCAGTGAAAAGAACAGAGAGGAGAGATGCTATGCATATTTTTATGTCTTATGGCTTCAAAGACTGCTGAATGCACAAATGTGTGCTTTTGATTCTAAAATTCGAGTATGTATATTACTACTCTTGAATCCAAGAAATGTACAGTGTATAGTGTGTGGTTTGGCTTTTTGAATTGTAAATGTTCCAATATTGAAGTATTCTAGGAAAATGACAGAAAGTTACACAGGTAGTCTGAACAGCTGGTTCTGTGGTGACTGTTCTGTTTCATTCTTATGAGAACGGGAGCTTTATAGCAAAACAGTAAAATAGAGCTTTATCCTGCAAATATATACCCTTCTGTGTAATAACATTCATGTGAATGGCCTAAGTGAATTCCATTGAAAATACTCCATCATGTAGAAGTTTCTCTAAGATAGACCTGGGAATTTTACATGCAATTTTAAATTAGAAGCATTGCATTAATGTAAATGACAGAATCTTCCTAGGATACTTAATGGGGAAGTAGAGAAATTTACAGAGCTAGTTACAAATTCAGTCAATTTCCTTTTACATTATTTTCAATTCTCAGCTTTTATTCCTAAAACAAACAGTTGCAGTCCTTAGTGTGTGTTTAATATACATATGTGTTATCAGGTAAACAGCCTTTTGTTTCAAAGACTGTTGCTATGATTGTTGACAGTATAGCTGTAATTGTATGGGCATGCATAACAAGTTTTTCCTGGTGTTCTGCCTTTTTAACCTTATTTGAAAAGTGTGATTTATTTTGGCATTATCAAAACATTCCTGATACATCAGAAGTGCAACTTTTCCTGTTATAGATACAGTTTGTAAGGAAATATTTGTTTCCTATCATGATATTTTTATCCAGTCATTCCTGAGTATTTAACTGACTATATTCTGCCTTTTATTGTTAGTCTCTTATAATCTTACTTGCTATTACGTACAGCAAGGGGAAATACAGATAATAGGTGTCACACAAAACGTTCAGAAAAGTTTTTAGTTTGAAGCAATGTCTTTAGTATAAACACACATATAAAAACATTGAACCCATATTTTTATAAACTAACCCTTTCAAGATCAAAAATGGTCTTTTCAATACCTGAAGTCTAAGAGCTTTCTGCAAGATCTAAAGCATCACAAGAGTTTTCCATATTGATTCCTCATTCCCAATTTCTTGGATTCTATCAGAACAGCAATTTGGTGTCATTAGCACTCATAGAAGTTAAAGAGTTAACCATTTTTAATTAGATCCTCACTTCCCTCAAATTAGATTGAAGAATTTGGATCATAATTGGCTTTGCTAAGGGTTTGGTTTTCCTTGCTTACAGAAGAGGCAGGAGGAGCGTGAACTGATATGAAAAATTAACAATATGAAGTTGCAACTGTGGATCAACTTCCTTGCTTGACCTTTTTATTGTGTGCAGTTCAGATGCTGCATCAGCAAGGCAAATGAGATTGCAACTAAGAAAAAGAAGCTTGGCTATTTAGTTGTTCAAATAGATACATTATTTGTTACTTCAAATAATTATATTTTTTTTCCTTTACTCTTTAATTTACTTTTAGAAGGTAATCAAAACAATGGAAATTCAAGATTAATTATGTCCTCATTTGATTATTTAGGTACATTTATAATGAACTACATTATATGTAATATATACTATGTTATACTATATGATACTACATTATATTATATGACAGTATATTATATGTATAGTATATTATATGTTTTACTATGTATGTATAATATTGCTAGAAACAACCCTTTTTAAAAAATATATCTGTGTCTCTTCAGTCCCTCTTGAAGTTACAGGTGCTTTGTAAGGAAGCTTTAAAAATGAAGCTCTTGTAATTATCAAGTGTAGGTAGGAACCAACATATTAGTTAAAAAAGGAAATAAAGGGTCCATTTGTTGTTATTTCTGTTATTTAGGTATTTTTAATGGCAAGTCTAGGCTTCTGGTTTTCTAAACAACTCTCAAGTTTTCTTAGTGCTTATTTTTAAGCTCTGACCTCTCAGTTGAACTAAATACTTCAATCTGTTTCAGTGTTTCTGTAAATGACTAAGTAGGCATTCAAGATAGATAAAGTTTGGCAAAAACAAATCAAAATTTTCCTTATTGGATGTAATTTTGAAGTAATCCTGAAAAACAGTATTTACTCTTACATTTTATTATGTTTCCCCAAAGGAGACTAAGACATTTAATTCTAATGTAGTTTAATAATTATTAAACAAAGAAATACCATTTTTCTGTATTTCTAAGGCTAACCAAGTGTCTTAGAATAATCTTCTGTAAAAGACTGCAGTTTGTAAATGCAGGTTTGCATTAACAAATGAGATTTCTTACTGAGAAAGAAATAAGAGCAAGTGATTAGCAACTGCAGGATGGAAGGCCTGGTGAATATAGACTAGGATACAGATTTTAGCACGTAAAAGATACCTGCATACCTGCAAAGACTAAAGTGTTAGGAATTCTTTCTCTAGAAAGACAAAGCTTGCTGGTCCTTCAGAAGTATCCATGTATCCTGAGAAGGTCATTAAGGTGCAGGAAAGTTGAGAAGACTGAAGAAAAAAAAAAAAAGAGGTCCAGGCAGCGTTTTAGAGTGTGTGTGTTTCTATCCCCTGTTACTTGTGATTCACTCCACCCACCCCCTCCACCCCCCATCAGAAATTGGATCTTAAAGTTAAAAGTTGCAGAGAAAGCAGATGGCTGGCAAGACTGTGACACAGTGTGTTCAGGCCTGTGAACTTTGATCAATTTAAACAGGTATCTTACCCTGCTGCTTTGAAACTCTTAACAGCACTGTTAATGCTGGTGCCTAATACTTTAAAGGATGAGGCTCAACATCTCTGCTTCTGGTAATTGCCTATTAAATCAGAGTGAACTTGGATAGTGGTCTATAGTCTGCGTTGAAAGATAATTTGTTGTGCAGGCTGTGCTTGGTTACGCTTGCCCTGAATTGACAGATATGTGGCCTGATACCTTTTTACAATAAAGCTGCAGTGTGTTCTCTGACAAAACCAATGACAATTAGAAAGGATGATTCTGCTTGGTTATAGAAGGACGTTTTCTCTCTCTTTATTTTTGTTCAGGGCCTTAGCATTTGACACAACCCAAGAAAAATAAATCTTAAATTTCTCACTGCCCTTAGGCATCTCAGAACCTCCAGGGATTCTTTCTTTTGTCACATGCAGGAATGCAAGACAGAATTATTGTTGTGAAAGTGCTACAGTTAACACATAAACAATTTAGTGTTTCAACAACAGAGAAACCTAACAAAAGTTACACAGTAAAGGAGTTGTCAGTTGATGAAGTTTAAATATTACTTTTAGTTAAATACCCTTTCTACTTAATATTATGCTTTAAAAGTTTAAGGTATCATGTCTTTCACATTGTAATAAAAAAATCTGCATTAAAAAACCCAAACCTCTAACGAATACTAGCCTTATTTTAGAACCATGACATGGGAATCAAAGAGTATCGTTATCTCTTCACTTGAGAGCAATATAATTTGCAGTTCCATTAGAACTGCCTGTTTGTCCCAAAATTTTTGATACTGCATTTTGATCAATTATTTCCATTGTTGGAGTTTGCTGATTGCATGTTGAGTATTAATTGCCGTCACTGCACCTGACAACATCAGAATGCCTGATGAATTTATTGTCTCTTTATGTCATTAGATATATATTTAGCAGCCATTCCTGCTTTCTTCTTTGCATACTATTTCTTTTGTATGAACTAAAAGTGAAAAGCAGGCAGGTGTGATGAACTATTCCTGTGAGGTGATAAATGCCAGTGCTGTCTTGTAGCATTGAGGGAAGTTCAGGGACATCACCAAACTGAAAGATCAGGACAGACTTAGAAACTAACTCTATGCACAACTATCTTTTATAACTAACTGCATGAGAAAGTAGATAATACTTATTGACAAGTAAAAAGAGATCTATTGTGTGGATTGTTGTAAAACAGACTTTTGTAAGAAATGGAGATTCAGGACAGTAAGGAAATAGTGATGTTGCTTTTAATGTATATTGTATATTTTATTTTGCGATTTTCTAAGGAACAGCAGAGCAGTAGGAAGAAATGGGTGATTTTCTTACGATTGAAAAATGAGAGGGGGCAATAAGGAATTTGGTAAGCCTTATAACAGAACACTTTATCCCAAACAAAATCAGTTCAGGTCCTGTACTAATTCCATGTGGGCTCATATTTTTGCCAATTTATTTTTTTAAACTTTATTTAAATGAGACATGCTGCTCTGCTCAGATTAATGAGGATAACAAGCATACTGCATGATAGATTTTAGTTCTCTGGTTTGCACCAGCTTGCTAGTTTTTTGCCTTTTGTGTGTGCATGTTTTAATTGCCATAGATAATAAGAAACATGACAATACAATAATCTCTTTTATGAGAATATTTTGAACTGTAAAATATTTTGCACTGTAAAAAGAACATTTTGAACTGTAAAATATTTTGAACTGTAAAAAGAATATTTTGAACTGTAAAATATTTTGAACTGTAAAAAGATTGAAACAACAAGGTAAAATAACGGAATGTGTGAGAAATGTTTCTGCCTCTTGTTCATGACTTCGAATATTTTTCTGTACTAAGTATTTAAATGATTGTTTTATTTTAATAAATACTGTTTGCCAGGACATGTGTTTTCCTATGATTCTCCTTCCATTTGTGGCATCTCAAAATATAAGGAAGATGACTCCTGGTGGAGAATATAGGAAAATTGTCTTCTACATCATGTCCTATTTCTTTTCTTCTGTTCTGTTGCCTTTTTTTTTTTTCTCCCTGGGGAACTATATGCTACTAAACAATTTTAGACTGTTTGGAAGCCATTGAGAATTTTAAAAACCAGATTGATAATTTCTGTACCTGCCTATCACTATTACTTGGGGAAGATAGTTGTAAGAAAGGCAGTTCCCTTAAAGCTTTTGGTAGTATTACAAATATTTGAGCTCTTAGCTGAATGTTAATATTGGCAAGTAGTTGAGCAAAGCTATTAAGTATTTGGCTAATATCCAAACTTCCTGCTGACTAGGTGTTTCTGGGTAGAGACACAGAAATTCTAAATTAGCCTTATGCTTTCTAAGCATTTTTTTTTCTTCTTTTGCCCCCACCCCCATTCCCCGTTCTCTGCACACTGCTTCTACCCCCTCGTTTGTATTTTGGTGTCTGTTTGGGGCCCATTGTGTCTGCCTATTAAGATGGTGTAAATGATCAGTATGTGAGATACAGTGACACAAAGTCAGAAAGTAGCTCCATAATCAAATACTGGTTATCAGGTGATAAGAAGGAAACAGTAACACTCATCCTTATCAAACTAATAGTGTACCCTAGTCACTGCTTAGTAGTATGAAGCGCGATTGCTCTATAGTAAGATGATACTTCCAATTTAGTAGTCACTAAGCTTCCTGGCTACAATATTTGCTCATATTGTCTTCTGTCATGGGATTATCTCATGAGGAAGGGTTTTCCACGTTTTTTCTGTCTCTGACCCTGTGTCTAGTTACCGATTGTTTTTTTCTACTTTTTTTGTGTGTGTGTTTTCCAGCATAGTGCAATTTGTTAATCTTTTATTTTTTACAAAATTGTTAGATCTGCAGTGGAATTAACTGCACTCTGTGCTTGTCAGTGAAACCTGTAATGCAAAAATGGTGAGAACTCTGCATTTACTGTGACTACGTGCAGAAATGGTAGCAAAGTTCAAAGTGTTACCTACTCTTAATGGTTTGGAAAATCCGATATGAGTCTGCAGTGCTGCTTGGGCCCAAAGATTTTTAGAAGAGAAAGACAGGACATAACACACTGTGGTTTTGCTGAATGGAATGTAGGAGGAATTGAATAATTTCATTAACTTTTATTCAAACACCACAGTTTTTTGTCTGGCAAGATCTGGTTTCCATTTTTTTCTGAACTGTCATGATTCACAGAGCTCAGGAAGCAAGTAAAATATCTCCCAGTCTGTTCAGAGGCTAAGCTACATAAGTTTATGAGAAGACTGATGGACACAATGCAGAAAATTCTCACTTGCTTTAAACTTGGTAGCAATGATTTGCTTGAACAGCTAAAGAGAATTCACTGTCTGGGATTGTGATTTTGGGGCTTGAGAGAACGGTAAGAGTATGTAATCAGTGAAAATCAGAAATGATGGGGTTCTGTGAATACAGTTTTACAAGAAAACTGTGTCATTATGTAAAATATAGAAGTCATACATTTCGAAAGTAATTTGAGTGTGACAGACCTTCCTTTAGCTTCATATTAGAATCTTCTTTCAAGTCTCTCTGACAGTTAGAAGTAAAATAAAAGGCAATGTCTAAGCCTTCAGTGATGTGGATAATGTGAACTCATGATGTTATTGTCTGCAAAGTGCAGGTGATGAGGCAGATATGTGGAAAATAAGCTAAGGCCAAGTTAGAACAGCCATCAGGAAGTATTTTAGTATGAAATAGACTATTTGCTGTGATTTTCAAGGCTGATGAGAGCATGGCAGAGAAAGAATCCTCTTGCATCCTCCACACCCACACACCCCACCCCACCCCCCGGATGCATGTTTAAATGTATGAATCTCTTACATAGTTTCGTTTGCAGTGTGATTAACATTATAATGGTTAGTTTTAAAGCCATATGTTATTAGAATATAAAATATTTTTTAAAGTAATAGAATGCTGAGACAAGTAGATGACCATTTGTTTTTTTGTACTGCTATTAAGCTGATTAGGGTCCCAAACCTCAAAATAACCTTTTATGGGGAAATGCATGCAGTAGGTCCACAATCTATCCCAAACCAGACTGAAGGAATCTGGGTGATTTTTTTTTTTATTTTTTTTTCCCTCAAATTTTAGAGAGATATAAACTCTATGGATTGTATTTGAGCTCTTTCGTGCTTGCCACTGTGATACCTATAGCTTCTTGGCTTCTATAAAGTAGGGCAGGTTTGTCTTTCTAGTTGTAGGCATAATGTTCTTATCTCTACAGCTCTTCTCCCAGTAATATGTGAGATCCTTATGCTTCCTCTTGATTATGTTTATCTTCCTCTCTCCTTGCACCACAGTATATAAGGATTATGCTGTAATTCAGCATTTATGCTCTAGTTCAGCAAAACCAAATATGGGGTGAAAACCAATTTAGAGGAATAATTCCCATGTCCCTCGGTCATGTTCTGCCTTCCCCTCCTGCCCCGCAAATTTAGACAGAATAAGAAAAAGGAATTTAGTTTTCAGATAGAATCATATTTATCTGACCTGCCCACTCTTCAGCTAAAGAGCTCTGTGTCAACAAGAAAGATGGGAAGATGGGAGAAAGAATCTTCTCTTTTCTCTAGACAGTAGATGATGATCTGTGTGGCAATTGTTGAGGCCCTGAGGCTGATAATACTTCTTCATGTCTTCAACTACTGATGTGTTGAGACACACAGTAAATCTTGAAGCTAGGAAAGCTCCATGTATAAACAGTGAAGAGCAGAAAATTCTGTAGGTGCCTTTCTTCTGTCTTCTATAAAGCAATGGTATATGGCTTCTAATGTGTCTGAGACACTTCAGTTGTAAGGAAAGAAGTTCATCCTTAAGATGTATATATTTCCACCTTTCACGTGCTTTTCTTTTTCCCAGGTGTTCACAAGAAAGTCAGTCTTTGTAATTCAGGCTGTAGGAGGCAATGACTTGCAAATGAAAGTAGAGATAAACTGTAAGAGTATCTTTAAATCAGGATTTTCACCTTTTGCGCTATGACCTATCCTTAGTAGGCTATGAAATTAAGAAAACCAAGCATACAATTATTGTGCTTGCACACTCTACATAGAAGTCTCCATCTTGATTGGAATATTTTTAGGGGAAAAATAATACTTGAAAGTGCTGTGAAGATAATAAAATTTATTTGGTGGTGTACATCCCTTTTCTTGTTGCTCTCATGATTTTCAGAGGCACATGAAAGTTATAATGTTAAATCAGTGTGTGAGCTTGAATAGTCAAGAACTCCAGACAGAAGTTAACCTCCTGTTGGATGAGAGAGAATGATTTCTGTTTTCATAGGGCTCAATGGTAAGCAAGATAAGTGTTCTCTGCTTTGGAATGGAAGTATCTCAAAACTCACACAAGAGAAGAAGATAGACCAGACCTAATGTCCTGGTTTTATCTCGGGTGGCAGCTGAGTCCCGGCAGTCCAACTGCAATATACGGGTTTTCTCCTCCTCCTAACCCCCTCCCACTTTGAGTGGGCAAGGAGGAAAGGAGGTGGGAAAGCTGAAATGTCAATTGAGATAATGATAATTTACTATTGCAGGGATATCAGATTACACAAAGGGGAAAAAAAAAAGAAAAAACAAACAACCAAAAACCCCGAAACGGAACAGGAGAAAAGGTAGCAGCGCACACAGCAGATGAAACCGCAAAAACCGCCACCGTGTGCAAACTGAAACTGCAACAGGAGGGGAAAGCCCATCCTGGAAACGGGAGAAACATACGAATAGAAACTTTACAAACTACGGAACATATTACAAGTCACATAAATCCCGACCAGCCTCTTTCCTGTCATAGAGTGAGCATGCTGTAGAATATAATATCCACTTGGCTCTGTGCCACTGCAGAGGCTGGGTAGCCCTGTCCCCCCAACCCTCTTTCCTCATCCCCCCTACTGGGGCCAGTCGGCTTAAACCAATACAGTGAATAAACTCTAGATGGCAAAACAAATACTTAAATATACGTGTCAGAGGCTGGGGAAAACACAAACAAACAGAAAAGTAGGCTATTAAGTGACTCAAAAGAAGAAACATAAATTGCTTATTTGTCAGGCTGTGGCAATGAAAAGGAAAAAACAATATTGATGCAAGGGTATCCTATACCTGTGTTTTTGAGTATCAACAAATCTGCACCAAAACCTATCATCTGGTCATGTCTTCAGTCTGCTGCATCTAAAAATATCTGATTGTGTCCACCTTAAATTTGCACTGACAGTTTATGTTAACAATCTCAGTTTTTCACCAGGCCACATTCTGCCCTCTTTGCCCTTCCATCTCCCAGAAGAATTGTATCAATAAAAGACAGTTGCTTTTCTGCAGGCTCTACCATGATCCAGTGGAAATAAAATAATCTCTCGTGAAAACCTCTTGGAAGGAGATATATAACTTTTTCTGGAAACTAGAAATATAAAAGCATGGATTTCTCAGTGCATTGAATGATGTTGTTTGTCCAGAGAATAGCTGGGACATGAGAATTAGGATAAGCAGTTGCATTGCCTCTAGTCACCATGATGAGATACAGGTGTTTATTAATCAATACATTGAAGCTGAGATGGCAGAAAAGCTACAACAGGTGTTTGCTTGTTTCTTTGGGGTTTTTTTGTTGAACAAGCTGTGGATCATCTCTTGAATGCTAGGTGACAACTGAAAAGGGGGGCATGTTTTCAATACTCATGATAAAATATCAAAATCTGAAAATGCGAATCAACAAGTTACATCACATGCTTTGTTTCATGTGTTCTTTAGGGCGGAGTTCTGAAAAGTGTAAGATTTTCAGGGCTTGAGAAGTTGAGTCAGGCTTTCATTTCAGAATTAAAAATATTATTTTTGAGTTCTGTGATCCTGAAGTAGAAAACAGCTGCTACAATCTCTTTCTGTATTGATGTCTTCCTAAATAGTTAAACTACATTTTGTCATCAAAATAGGTATCTGTGCTTTGTGTTATGCGTAGCCAACTGTTTTTACATGGCAAAAAGCAGTAATGTTTTATGACAGAATTACTGGTCTCATTAAAATAGTTTGTATGAAACACTGTTGTGTTAGCTTGTTTGATCCATTTTGCCAAGGGCAGTGTTTGCACTGAAATGAATTACTTTTAATGGCATAGTCTGGGCACAGCACGAAGAGTTTAGTGACCTGCAAAATGAAACCCAAAACTCATGCAGAATTATGAAGTACGTATATTTTGTTACAGCGCTGGGTGCAGGTAGGATTGCTCCATCAATCCTGCACACCCCATGCTGACACAAGCCACAATTTACGTCACAAGAGAACGCATATTCATAATAAGAGGTAGGGTTACTACAACTGTTTCTTGGAGTTCATTAACATAGGTATTCTCCCATTCTCCACCCCAATTCCAACCCTGGTGGTCTGGAATGGTTATCTGTGATGAACATCCCACACAATCTTCCTCCCAGAGTCTTTCTCATCTCCGTCAGCAGACCCTTCTTTGTTGCTCATGTCAGGATAGCCCTGCTTCTCCTTTATCTCCTTCCTGCTTTCCTTAGTCACTGCAGGCCTGGGTCTTTACAAGATTGCATATCACAGATCTCCAATGAGTGGCTGCAGATACTTCTACAGTAGCCCTTGTTTAGGCTTGCAGATTATCAACTGATTACTATAAACAAACCTCTCTACAGAGTTTGGTATTTGACACCCTCAAAATGAGCATCTGGTCTGTGAGATCTTTTTATCCACATTTCTTGAATTTTCTTATATTTCTGTAAGAAATATATATATATTTAGTGTTTCTAAATTATCAGTGTTGAATAAATAGCACATTGTTATATTTTTGCCCAGCACCCATAGTGGCATTGTCATCAACACTTCAGTGTAGTGTAGTGCCATGCCTTCCACTTCTAAATCTTGTGATTCTTGACACAAGAGTCTTAGGGAAAGAGGTGAAAATTCAAAAGAATGTCCCCTGTTGGATAATAGTAGTTGAAACAAATTGAACAAGTTAGAATTTGACTAATTTGAATACTGCATACTGGTAATTCAAATGAAACAAAAATACTTTAGACTATGCTGGCTAATAAACTTATTGAAAATGTAGCCTGCACTATACAGTTCTTGGAAATCAGGCAAGACATGTGACGTATAATTCTGTGGGGTACTGAGGGGTCAGCAGAGAACAAAGCATGTTTTTTGTTTTCTGACATCATTCATAACAATATTGTGTTATGCTAATAGTATTGGCAAGCATCTAATATGCTGGATCTTATTAATAAATATCAGACAAAATCATCCTTCTGCTTTTTCGCAGCAAATGTGGAACAGCTGTTTTAAAACACTGGAAAATAACGTGTCTATAGATAATGAGGATGCCTTGGGGGTATGCTTAAAGATTACTGGATTTGACTAAATCTGGCTTTTGTTCTTTCTCTAGTTACTACCTTTGAAGTAAATTATAGTAGATCTGGTTAATGACCATCAGTTTAATTAATACCTTGAATTTATTGAAATGGGCAGGCTTGTTTAATGAGCCTACCTGATCCTATAGTCCTGCTGTATGTTTATATTTCTGTTATGGCAAGTTAATAAATGTGCTTGAAACTTGGTAGGTCTATAATGATAGTACTGGAGAATTTAAAATCAGCATTAGTCCTGTATGTTGAATTAAATAAATTACAAAGATAGCCCTGTGAAAGTAATAATGTGGTATCCATAGGAAAAAAAAATAAAGCTATAGTTCAGAAGCATTTATTTTCTGAATGAAAACCTAGACTATTGTCATGTGGCCTTTTCCTGAGAAGCTTATTAGCAGCAAATGATATCGAGGTAGTACTTCCTTGAACAAGTAATACTATCTTGGAATACATTGTAATTGTTTGAAGAAGATAATCACTCGAATTTGCGTCATTTCATCGTTCACATCGTTCATTTTTCTTACTACAATATGTTTTTACTGGTTACAGCTGAACAATTAGAAACTCTGTTTCCTTCATCATTTCCCTATCCATAAACCTGGTTGTTTCTTTGTTCTATCTTAATTTATTGAATATTATTAAAGAATTTACAGAATGGATGAACTGCTACTTTTATGCTGTCTGTTGGAAATGTAATATCTTAGTTTGGGTTTTGTTTTGTTTAGTTTTGTTTTTTCCCTATAATTCAAGTCATCACTAATTTAAGTGCCTTCACATATTAGCTAAGATACAGTTTTGTGCACATGTTTATTGCAAGATAAAGTTTGTTAAACTAAGTCAAAATACTGTGCTGTTTTCTAGGAGGAAAGAATTCAGTAGCTTTTTTATTTGAATTAGATTAGTTTGAAAGTGTGATTTTAACTAGTCTTTCTAAATACAAAGTGTGTAGTATATTTTGGTTTTCAATTAATTACTCTAGGCAGTGGATTGCTTTGTTTTTTGATATATACTGGTTACTTGATAACCTATTTTCCAAGATGAAAATTTGCTTAATTTTGTGATATCTTTTTTTTTTTTTCCCCCCAGGTCTCTGACTTTGAAGGAAAAACAGATTTTTTTGTGTACTGGAAGAATGCAGTGAAACTGCCAATATTTCTAGCTGGAATTATAAATTTAATATTCAACTTTAGTGTTACTAATTTCTTACTAAACAGTACCTCAAAGTAGAAGAAAAAATGTATGGAAGTGCAAGAACAATCAGCAACTTAGAAGGAAGTCCCTCCAGGTCTCCTCGTTTGCCAAGATCTCCTCGCCTGGGCCACAGGCGAACAAGTAGTGGAGGAGGAGGAGGAACTGGTAAGACACTATCAATGGAGAACATCCAGTCCCTTAATGCAGCCTATGCAACTTCCGGACCAATGTATCTGAGTGACCATGAAGGTGTAGCTTCTACTACTTTCCCAAAGGGCACAATGACTCTTGGAAGGGCTACAAATCGAGCTATGTATGGTGGTCGAGTCACAGCTATGGGAAGCAGTCCTAATATTGCTTCAGCTGGACTGTCGCACACAGATGTCCTTTCTTACACTGATCAGCATGGAGGTCTGACCACATCTTCACATCATCACCACCATCAGGTTCCTTCTATGCTGAGACAAGTTAGAGATAGTACCATGTTGGATCTGCAAGCTCAGCTTAAGGAACTACAGAGGGAGAATGATCTTCTCAGAAAAGAACTTGACATAAAGGACAGCAAGCTGGGATCCTCCATGAATAGCATCAAAACTTTCTGGAGCCCTGAGCTAAAGAAAGAAAGAGTATTGAGGAAAGAAGAAGCAGCCAGAATGTCAGTTCTTAAAGAACAAATGAGAGTTTCTCATGAAGAAAATCAGGTAAGTAAATCCAAAAGTTTCTTTCTGATGACTTACAGATCAAGTACATGATGTTTTGATTATGATATGGTATCCTGTGCTGGAACAACTCTGACATTTACAACAAGAGTTCTATCTCTTGACCTGTCTGCCTCTGGCTGCTCAACAGTAGGAAAGCACATTAGGAAGATTCTGAACACTGGTTATAATTTTCACCATGCAACATTCTTTTGTAGTATAGTAGTATAGCTGAAGAGAATGATTGTTTGTCACTACCCTTTTCTTATGTTTGAAACGTTCTCTAGTGTTGTGTTTTTTTTTTTCTGTAGCAACAGTATAAATATAGTTAGAAAACTGTTCTGAGGAGGTAAATGAGCCACCTTTGTAAAGGTATAAACATGCAGAGGCACATTTTGTATGAACTGTATAGAAATTTAGCTGCCCAATTTTTTTAGAGTTAAAATAATACATGCTATTAAACCCTCGTATGCAGTCTTTTGTAATAATACATCAAAAATGAAGTTCCATTTTCAGCAATGTTTCAGAGACCCAAGTGCTACAAAAAGAGCATCCTGTAAATGTGTATTTCAAGTACGCCTATTCACAGCATAAAGTTTATTTCTCGAAGTCATAAAAAGATTAAAGTATTTTGTTAGGGATGGATAAAGCTGTAAGGTCAAGCTCTGAGACACTACACTGTTTCACAGAGTTATACAAAACAGTGGCACAGAACAGATAAAAAAAATTCTCATGTTGGCGTCTCCATGCACTTTTTGGCTGCTGATCTTATTTTAAAGCTGCTCCTTTTTAGACCATCTGTCAACTTTCCCCAGACAGAAACACAATGCTGTGTTTCTCTCACTTCCAGATTCTCAATCTAAACTTCTTTGCTGGCAGGCAGCAGCAACTAAGATTTATAATTTATTTCCAGGCTTGTGGTGATCAGTGCTTCACACCAGACTTTTCACCTCTTGGGCATGTCATGACCCTAAATATCTGTGCAACTAATAAGCCTAATTTACTTCAGTGGGAAACAGAATGTGTCTTGACAGGGAATCCAGTACAATGAATCAGTTTATTATTTTCTTCTATAACTAACTGTAGCTGGACAAACAATAATAGCTGCTGAGTATTTATAGTAGTTACACTAGGATATTGTTAGAACCAATATTATGAAAGAAACATGTTTGGTGGAAATTCTGCTTTTCAAAAGCTTTACTGTTTAGACATTCTGCTTGTAATAGTTGTTGCCACCTTAGTAGTTTGAGGAATATTCTACTATTCTGGTTTGATAGCCTTTCTTACAGAAATGTCACATTCATATCTTGTATTGGGATTTAAAATCTGAATTTGCTATTTAGAGACTTTGTCATCTGCCAAAGTGATTATACCTTTTTTTTTTTTTTTTTTTCCTTCTAAAAGCTATTTCCACATTGCAAAGGGAAAGTAAATTAGTAACTCTGTTACTGAATCCTCCCATTCTTACTTTAACTTCATGGAAGCTATCTTCGTATTTTTCACAAGTGCTCTTATTTTCTTTTAAGCATAAACCTAAAAAGACAAAACCAATCTATATTATGCTTTGTATTTAACATGAATCTTTACTTTATAATAACATAAAGACTGAGTAGGCTGGTATTCCATTGCTAACCGTGTCTGAAATTCATAGAGTAGGCCTGCTATCCAGTGCTGTCTCCATTGAGTACTCCTTATGATCCAGCTACACTTTCTCTGTGGTTAACTCTCAGTGGACTTTACGTTGAATTAAGCCAGTAGCTTTTAGACCTTATGTAAAATTCTAGTGTCCACAACCTCTTATGACAGTGAATCCCACAGCTTAACATGCTGTGTGAAGAAATGCTGCTTCTCATTTAGTTTTGCAGTAGACTTTGGCTGCTTTTGCTAGGATTTCCTGTTCCTTGTACTGGAAGAAATAGTTAATAGTTAATGTCTGGTGCTAATCTTACTGGCCTGTGAGTTGTGTGGGCACCATCATCATCTCTCTCCCCTCTCTCCCTCAATTCTTTCTCAGACAAGAGAATTTTAGCATATATGATAGTTCTTTCATGAAACTGTGAGCTTTCTTTGTGTCTTCTAAAATTCCCCCCCCCCCCAATTTTTTGGCTTATGTATTTCATAACACAGTTACAAAATAGGTTATGCATTTATATGATAGTGTTTGTCGCTTTATTCTGTATGTCTCTCCCAACAATGCTCAATTAATTTGTGCTTTCTGGCTTTATTTTTAACAACTACTGAGTACTGAGCTAATATTTTAATGGAAATATTTGTCATAGCTGAAGAGTCTCACCAGTGGTTACAGTTTAGATCTCAGCTTGTTAATGATGAAGGGAGGATTATTTTCACTTGTGTATAGCTTCACATTCATCTCCCTGAATTTCATCAGCCAGCCCGTGTGTAGCTGCTTAACCTTATAAAATCCTTCTTTGCAGTTGGCTTTTGTCTTTACTGCCCTGAATAACATAATGCAATGAAGAAAATTAGTCATCTTACTGTTCACCCTGTTCTCTGGGTTGCTTAGAATACATCAGAAGGCACAAAGCCCAGCCACAGGTTCCAGAGAATCTCCACAGGGGCCTTGGCTTGGGTTTATGACTTGACCATGTGTTTCTGCTATTTCCTCCCACATAAATATTTGATTATGAATGAAAGGACCATCTCTTATCTAATTGCTGCTCAGTTCTCTTGTATGCATTTGGAGAGGAGCATTTCAAGGAATGGCTTTGGAAGTTCAAGCTGGCTTTGTCAGCCAGTTTGTCAATCTTATTATCCATGTGGTTATGGAGTCCTTCAAAAAACCCAGTTTGCTTCAAAATTATAGCTTTTTGATAATTTTAAGACAAACAGAATTCATATGATCTCTCACATCTGTACTAAAAATTAATAGATCTGTCCTTGTGTGTCTGAGGGTTCCAGGCTTATAAAACTTACTTTCTTAAAACCAGAGATGTTTCTTGGTGAAATGCTAAAACCTGTTTTCAACCTGGCTGGTACTGACGAAGTTGACTCTAAATGGGGGCCCTTAGCTTCACAGCCAACTTTGAGAATTCACAGAAGACTGAAGAAAGTGATTTGGTATTTTTATGGCAGCTTTGAAAAGCAATTATAAGAAGAATCAAAGAAAATAATTTTTAAACTCTATTACTTTTGTATATTTTTTTTTAAAGTGTATTTCTAACATAAGAATACAGGAGAAAAATACAAAAAAAGGAGTAAGTCATTGTGAAATTCACAAGAACAATGGCAAACAATTCTGATTTCTGGGCTGACAGGAAAACAGACTTTATGTGTAAGGGACAATCAGTAGTAACATTGACAGTAGAAAGTTTCTATCTTGGCTGAGAAGTTTTTAATTAGCAAGCTGGTGGGAAGCATGTGAGGTGAAATTGTGATTATATAGGTGCCTATCTGATAGGAAGACTGTCCAAGTGTGATCATCTATATGAATATGACACTTTGACCCAACACTAAACCATATCCCTATGGTTGGATTTGATGATCTTGGAGATCTTTTCCAACCTTAATGATTCGTGGTGAAGTTGGAAACATGTTTAGTAGCATTTGGTAGGCATTTGCCACATGTCTGAGTCTCTTATCAGTTTTTGGAATGATAGATGTTGATTGTACACCCAGATAATGTCACCCTGTAAGGGTTTAAAAACATGCTGAAAAATAGGATTTTTGTTGAAGATTATTTTACTTTTGAAATACATTTATTTAACATCTGCTTTTCAGTACTACAACCCAGACTCTGTTGTTGTGTCTTTCTACTCTTCATATTCTTAGTAATGTTTTCTCATAGCATATTTATTATTATTCTATATATGAATGGCTTATATACACACAGGAAGGCAATATTCTACACGTTTTTAACTATTTAAAGTAATTCTTCACCTTGGAGTTACTCATTTGCAGTGTCTCAGTTGGAGATTCTTCTTTTCTCCAGGTGGATAGTTATTCTCTATCATCTTGCTTGAATGTGTTATACATGAGTTGATATAGAAGGTTTCAGTGAAGAGCAGAAGGCTGTAGTGTGGAAAACACTGGAAGGACGGAAGAAATTATTCAGCATTTTGTGCCCAGGATTGTTGCCTGTCTGTCAAAAAGAGGGAGATCTAGCTTATCCAGTTGGACTAGCTGGTTCTAAGACAATGTATTCATGCTGATTGGTTGACATGTTGCTTTTATTACATTATAGTAACTGAATTAGATTTACCGTGACATATTCAAATTAAGCTGTAAACTCAACTGCACAAAATAATGCCCCCTTCACTACCTATATTGGTATAAATATTGGCATTAATATTATATAAATAATACAAAATTAATCACTGTGTGCAATGAACAGTGGTTCTCTTTCATTTGTGATATGATGCTTGTAGAAAACTAGGTAATTTTAATTTGTTTAATGTGTTCTTTGGAAACATTTTATACATTTTGATCTTCTGCAGTATCAGGCCAGGAGCTAAACTTCAAAAGGAGTTTGCTTTTGATTAATGAGATGAAGAGAAAGGATAAAAAGGACAGTGAACAATTCACCAGGGAGACTTTTAAAGACAAAATTTTCCTAGAAATAATTTTTATATATCTGTAGCATTTAGAGTAACTCACAGATGCTGCAATTAGCAGGATAGAGCTGATAAAATAATCAGTAGGTAAGAGTATCCATGTTCATAAATTCAGAATTGCGAGTAGCTACTCGATGTTATTTTGCATGCTCTTCATTTTTACTTTGATTCATAACAGGTATCTAAGTAGAAAAGTAAAATGCACTAAGAAATTTTCTGAAATGATGTTTCTCTTCTTTGTATTAATTAAACTATGTTCCTAGTAAAACCTCAATCAGCCTAATAAATCCATTCTTAAAACAACCAAAACTCCAGGAAAATGGAACAACATACAAAGCAAAAAAATCAGACAACCCCCTCCCCAAACAAGCAAAACACACACACACAAAAAAACCAAGCCAAACTTACCCTATACTTATTTTGCTTTCCATGCATTGTACATCATACAAAGTACACTCTATTAATCATCTTTCTGTCTTGTAAAAGAGAAGTCAGTAAGCGAGTATTATAATCTAATTTGCCGTAACATTGCTAATTTACCTGGAAATTAGTTAGTGGAGTTAAAAAAAAGAGGCAATTAAAAATTATAGTTTTATAAGTATATGCATCACATGTAGTTGGAAAAGATTATGCATTAATGTAGTCAGTAATAAAATGTATGAAGTGGCTCACTGTTTTCAGTGAGCTTCTCCGTGAAGTGGTTTCCGTGGAGGGGATCAACTCTGCTCCTGCACTCCATTGCTCAGTGTCCTCTAATTGCAAGTTGAAGGAAATTGAAAATCTGTTATCTTCTCACTGTCCACTTCTGACACTACTTGTCATCTTTTTCTGTGATGCTTTGTTTATGCCCATTGAATTTCTGGAGTGGAATAAGTAGAGAGTTGCCAGCAACTGGGTATCCAGTTTGAATTCCAGGCAGGCTGTTTTCTTCCTCAATGTGCACTGAAGTGTAGATTGGATTATGAGGGAAAGGTGGCTCTCCATTGCTCCTTTTCATGTGTATCTATAAAAACCCTTCAGTCTGTCTCATTGTCTCTGTGTAAATATGTGCAACATTCCAAGTTTTGAAGCTGTTTGTGAGTATTCATGAAGTACACAGTTACCTACAAAAAAGGTAAAGCCAGTAACCTGAGAAATGGAAATGTTCTGTTCATATTTTACTGTGCTTCCTGAGGTATAGTATCACATTAATAAAATCATTTATTAAGAGTAAGAAAAAAAGTACCTGTATCAGTGTTTAATCAAATTGAATATGATTAAACAGTGAAGTTTAAGGTATTTTAAAGCTAGTAGTTTCAGCATATTTGTTCATCTTATTTTTTGTTTTTCACTGTACTGTTGTTTCTTGCTTTCTTCATCTTATGAAAGTCCTTTTGTTTTAAGAGATGCATGCTTATTTATTGATTTTAACTTTTTTGAATGTTTTCACTGTTTTCCTCATTTAAATTCATGTACATTGATGGCAATTTAGGTAAGTGCAAAATATTTCTTCACACTTTTAAAAATTAGATTAAGTGCTTTAGCATTTAAATGTGTAGAATAGAGTAAACATTAATTACAGAGCTAAATTTAATTATCTGAAGATGAAAGTATAATAGAAAAATTACATATTTTTTTTAATTATTATTTGAAAATAAATCCATTTCTGTCAAATGAGAAAAGGGTAAAATAGCAGGACCCTTCTTTGGAGAAATGACAGTTCATAGGAAGTGTGAAACAGGGCAAATAAGCCATGTCAGAAAGGTGTGTGTTGACTTGGTTCTGCTGTTACTGGTGATAAGGGAAGGCTACTGGCTGTGTGGTGGGAAGTGCAAAGGCTTAAGGAGGTGGTTGTGGTACTGTAGATACACAAGGGGATTTTGAAAAAGCAATAACTCATATCTGTTTAAGACTACTTTCTATCTTTTTCTTTTTCTCCCCCCCTTCTCCCTCTCCCTCCCCCTCCCCCCCCCCAAATGAGATTTTTAAAGCTGAAGAAGCTTGGTAAGTACTGAGGTAGAAAAAAAAATAAGGGGAGAGTGTTGCTGAAAGTGTGCAAGAACGTTTTTAGTTGTGACTGAAATTTATAGTGTTATTCTGATGTAAATAATAAACACATATACATTATATGGTAGGAACTAATAGTTTGGAATGTATTATATGATATGTCAATGGGCATTTGAAAAGCACAACAATGAGTTGCATCCTTTTGTGCATTTTTGGGATCTAAAGAGATCTAAGTGAGGTAAACAGGTAAACAGATTTTGTGTGCTGTTCCCCACAATATGTGAAAAGATAAGGAGCATAAAGTGTATGTAGTCACCAGAATGTGCTGTGTAGAAGTGCCAGCTGAAGGAATGCTTGAGCCACCCCTCAACGGCTGCTGCTACTTTTTGCTGCTACTTTTTGCTGCTACTTTTTGCTGCTACTTTTTGCATTAAATTAGGGATCAGTCCAATGCAGCAGGGTACCTGGTACCTTGCTACTTGGTACCGTTCTGCTGTCAGAATGACATAAGAAGATGAGAGAAGAGGTAACTGTATATAAACCATTTTGAGTTTTGTTAGAACTGAAAGTTACCAAATACATCACACACAGAGAAAGCTGTTTGATAACACAGGAACTTACTTCTAAAGCAATGTTTACAAAGCATAACTAGTGTCTCTTAAAGTAGTTAACTGAACATTTAATTTCTTGTATAGAGTTTCTGACAGGTGTCATAGGTAATATTATTCTTGGTGAAATTGTTTTCCTCTGATTGTGAGGGAGCTTGCAGTTTATTGAGTGTTTGGGTTTTTTTCTTAATGCTTTTGTCTCTGTTAGCTGCTGTAAACTGCTTTTTCTTCCTGTCTTTAAACCTTGAGGATTTATAGTTGATCTGGGAGAAAAAAAAATGCTGGAAATCACCCTTTAGAATTTTCTGTTATTTGAAGTGGGAGAGGGAAAGGGAAGGATGTACTGGAAAAGTCATTCCCTTCTCATTATACACTTTCTTTTGTTTTTTACCATTTCAGACACTTTCACTCATTTTGGTCCTCTAGTATTGAATTTTCTGCAAGCTGTCCCCACTCTACTGGGCAGTTAATAAGGCCATATTCTATTACTTTGCAGTAGGAAACTCCATTCTCTAGGCCATTTCTGAAAAACACAACCTTTTTGGGTGTGCTGTAAAGCATTATTTTGAATGCTTTTGTATGTTTATGTAGCTTAAAGATAAACTTGCATGACACTTCCTAAACTTTTTTCCTGTTCCTGAGTTCAGAAGATGCGTTTTAGATTGTCATGTTAGGGTGAGGGGAATGTCACAGTAGTACTGATTCAATGTTCTTCTAAATTTCTGTGTATCTGGGAGTCACGGTTGTAATTGTTATGCAGGGCCAAACTCTGACCTTACCTGTTCTGTTCAGAGTGTGTAGCATTCCTGACTCTAGAACCGCAGATTTCCTTAGTGCCAGAGAGTCAGCTGTAAAAGCTGTGAGTCGCTAGATACACTTCATTGCTAGAATGTGTCAGTTGAGTTGCAAAGAAAATAGCATTTAGAAGCCCTCGGTATCTTTCACAGGGAATTGGATTGCCTATAGCAGAAGCAAATAACACTTTTTGAATTTAGTACTTTTAGAATATTTGGCCTGAGGGATGAGGAAATTGCATTTCTTTTCTGAATTTCCTTAAGCATCTGCCACAATATAGTTATTGCTCTTGCTCTTGGTGTTTGAAGATGATACACAAAGCTAACAAAATATATCTGGAAAGGCAGTAGATTTCATGTGAAGTGCTTTTTGAACCTTGAAGGGAAAGGAATAAATGATATATTTGCCACAAGGAAAATCCTTAGGCAAATCGATGTAAATATTTTGGTGTTAGAGACTCAGAACACTGAGATCTTAAGATAATCTCTATTCAATTTCCATCTATAACTATGTGAGCATGAGGTCTCCACCACAGCACCTTTCTGTAGAAGAAATGCAAAGATTAGCAGAAACTAGAGATAACGCTTAACACGCATTGAGACGCAGCTTCAGAGGAACACCAAGCCTTGAAACAAGGTCTGCTTTTTGCACAGACGCAAGCTTTCCCTTTGATTTGCTACAGCAAATTAATCGAACAGAGCACAATTCTTACTGCAGAATCTGTGTCTGAGTTAAAAGAACACAGAGGCAGGGAGTTGTGGTTTAAAAATTAAGTATTACCTATGTATCTTGTCTAAAATTTAATTTAAAATTATGTAAATGTATAGCTCTGGTTTGTAGGTGGAAAATCAGTAAGAGCAGTCCTCTGTGATTTTTAACTCCAGGGAGTTGATGGTTACTAATAAAGAGTAATGTTAACTAATTCAGGGAAGAAATACCTAAACATCCTGCAGGATGCAGTAGAAGATGGGAGGTGAAATAGTGGGTTGTTATTTAAGTCTGGCTGTACTAAAGCATTAAGCAAAATGTTTCAAACAAAACTTGAAAAACACTGAAATTGGTAGACCTGTGAGCAAAGCCAATTGATCTGTTGAAGTATATATGTAATTATACATTTGCATAAAAAAGGATATATTCAGAATATCCCAATGTGTGTTTTGCATTCAATGCTCATATTAAAGTCCATCTCCATGTCAAAAGTTCCTGCTGTTCTGAGTGGAAGAAACTGTCTCTCTTTAAATTTTGAGGGAAATCAGAATTCTTCCCTTCACCTACTTGTCAGTACAGCTCTCTGGAATATGGAGCATACATTTCCCTTGTCAAAACTAAAATAAAAGCTTGTACTGAGTTTAAGATACATATATGTAGGTATAATATCACATTATTTGTTTATATATATATATATATATAGTAAAACCCAAAATGAACCCACAACCCTTTTCTATTTCTGGACATGATTAATACTGACACGGAAATGACAGTATACCATTGGAATGATATTACAGTATTCTGGAAATCTGAAGTTCTTCCTATAAAATTTGTGTTCAGAAAGACATTGTGTCTTCTATGCTGGTATAAGTTTTACTAGTAAGTTTCTGATGCTTAAGAGAAATTGGACATATTTTTAAATTATTGGTTAATGGCAGCTGCGTAGATGACCATCAGTCTCTTGTGGGTGTTCTTAATTTGTGTTTATTTTATGTTGTTATGATTTTGGTAGGTGTATTATTCTACTTACAACAAGCTTATAGCTTGGTTAGATTGAAATGTGAAAATGAGTGAGCTGCATAATTCATAACTGAATAATCTAGTACATTGCTTACACTAGAGAGAGTTTTTTATCTCCTGATTCCCTTGTGGAGATAAGGAAGGGAGGAGAGAACTGTAGCATAGAAAACATAAAAGTTGCTTAAGAAGGCAAAAACAGGCATTCTTCCTCTTATTTAGACAGTTCATCCCCTGAAGAGGGAGAGCTGTCAGAATCAGAATTTGAGCAATTAGACAAGAATAATCATTGTAAGCTTTTCCACCTGAATACGCCACGTTATACTGATTTCAGGACTGCAAAAGGAACAAGCAGTGGCAGTCTCACAAAGTCCAACAAAAAAGGCCTCTAAATATTTTAGAGATGATTTGGTTTTCTTAAGTATATTTATAAAAAAGTATAAAAAAGTAAACCATGAATTGAAATCACAAGTAATAAAGATTGTGTGTTAAGTAGGTGAGGTATTACCCTTTTTAGAACACAGAACTTGTATTAAGCAGTGCTTCCCCACGTAGAGAAGTGGTGCCGTCAATGGCAAAGCATAGAAAAGAATGTAAGAAAGATTTTGAAAAGTACAAGAAAACAAAATTATCTTCAGTAATGTATTTTTCTGTGCTTGTTTCAAGTATAAAGTCTCTTCCTATAACATCACAGTCATCTCAGAAAAAAAGTTGTAATTCAAATCAGTAGGCAACTGTATTTGAAAGCCTATGGTTCCAAAGTCTTCCTAGATGTTCATTTCCCAGATGCTTCCAGATGAGTAATTAATTCTGTTTCCAAATATGTGAGGTAGAATCTGTTTTTGGAAATAACTCGGCATAATACATATTAAAAAAAAAAACCCTTTGGCCTAATATTTATTATTTTATGGCAAACTGTGTTACACAGTGTGGAGTTACTAATATTTCAGGTATTTTTAGTATATGTTAATTAAAAAAAAAACAAACCAAAAAACTAACAAACAAAAAGCCAAACAAAACAAACAGCAGAACCCACACAAAATCCAGTAGAAAAGTAGTTTGGAAATTAGAAGTTGTCCTTGCATTATACCAAATTGTTCCAACTTCTATTATTATTCTGTTCAGGTTTGTTTCCCCTCTGCCTTTCTTTTTCCTCTCAATCTTCTTCCTCTGTGTTTGCCTCAGGTTTTAGAGCGTAGCATTCTTGTCTAGTTAGCATTGTTCATTTCAGGGTTCCTTTTTCAGTCCTTCTGTGGGTGCTATAATTGAAAACTTTTGATGCTTAGCATTGCATAAATATCTTTTTGAAGGAGGTTTGATGATGTGCAGAATTTCCACCTTTATGTTCTGATGAAAGTTTGCTCTTCTTAGCTTTCAAGGCATTCTTTTACCTTTTGGACATCCATCATGAATGGCTGATTCAGCTTGTAGAGTTTTGTTTAGAGAATGCTTCACTTAAGTTTCAATTACTTGCAATTATCATCCTTGTGGGTTATGAGCACATTTACTCAGTGGTTTAATACCCAAACCTAAAAAACCCTATGTACTTTGACAAATGGCATTAATGTCCTCTGACTTTTGCCATCTTGTTCCTTTTCTGCAGACCTTTAGATCTTAGTGTGAAAATTCACAGAGGACATGAAAAATCACCTCATGTTTCTGTCAACCAGCAGTCTTTCACATTCTTCTCCTTCCCAATAGCTGTCATCAGAATTTGTGTGTCAGCATAATATTTGAGTTGTTTCCCAAGTCAGTTTTCAGCTGGGTGACTCCCTGGCTGCACACGTCCAGATGTGTGCTGGTGTAGGACCAAGTGGCCAAGAGCAGGAGATGAAATTGGGATCTCAAAGTCTGGCATTAGCTTCGATTCTGCTTCTAAGCCTCTCTGCTACTGAGGCTAGATTGCCTTTGGCACCTAATAAATTTCTTGGAAGAAAGCTTGAATATCTATACTGTCCTGCAATCTTTCCTTCAGGCATGTTTCAGTGGGTACTGAGAAAAGTATTTAGGTTACTTAAGGTATTTTGTTCTTGCACACGTGCATTGTGAGAAAACGGTGAGTACTGCTGCTCTTGTGACTGCAGTGTATGACACAATTTACCATGGAATTACATTCTTTTTGGCAGATCAATAGTGCATTTTAGCTCTGATACTGTATTTGATCTTTGCCCTGAACACTTNTTTTTAGTGTCTTGAAATCAGTTCTTCACTACCACCATGGGAATGTTTGGGTGGCTTGCCATTTTCTTGTTTTTCTTCTTTTATTTTTAATCCTGGCTTAATAGTGTCTACAACAAATTTAATTCTTTCAGCTTTAAAGGCTTATTTTCCCTCATACTTTTTTTTCTTAGAACTAAGTAATCATCTGGTTTTAATAATTATTGTTAACAGATGAGGAATTCTAATACGTGCACAAATAAGCATTTTTGATGGAAGAAATCTACTAAATATATTTTTTAATGAACTATGTATTCTCCTCTTTCGTTTTACTGCTTACTTGATTTTTACCAGACGGTAGAAAATTCTGGAAAACACATAGCAAGATTTGCTGCTGTTCTTGTTTTTAATTCAGAAAAGGCTACTGGGAGGATTATGTGTGATCAAGAGTGAGTCAATTCGTATGAACTCCTTATTTATACCATTTACACATCTTACGCCTTCCCTTTCCCGTTGCGCTGTTCAGCTATGACTATGTGCTTTCATTGAATTCTAAATCTGAAGACAGCAATGTCTTGAGGCAGTAATTCCACTACTCACCTATTTTTCCCAGACTCACAAGCTCAGGCATTTAAACACCAAAAGAATAGCTGTGTTTCCTCTTCATCAATGCTTTGAATAGTGTTGTCATTAAAAGCAATGTTTCGTTCTGTTTCACTGTGTGGGAGAAAAGCTGTACTAGGCATCAGTCACATCTGAGAGGATTAAAAGTTTAGGTGTGAGGAATCATGAAAGAAGGTAACATTTCAAATTCTCTAGAGATTTGGCCTTCTGTGTTCAGGTGTAACTGTGCTCTCTAAGTACACAGAGTGGAGGGCCGTACCACAGGAGCAATTCAAGTGAAACAAACAATCACTTGGGAACTTGGTTGTAGACATAATGGAGGACTTTGTAAATATTTCAAAGCCATTATAATGAGCAAAACAATTGGTAAACTATTGTTCAAACTTAACAGTGGAACTTTTTCTGTTGGCAAGATGTCATTTAATCTAAGTGAATTTACACTGCTGCCTTTACATTTCAGGAAAGAGGAATGTCTTTTCTGAGAATCTGGAGCAAGTCTTCTTTCTGAGTCAGTGTTCAAGTTTAACTTCCTACTTGCAGCATGGATTTTCAGACATGCAGAAATTATTTAAGTACTGAAATCAGACTTCACTTTTTCTTTTAAATTTAGACTTTAGATGTGAAGCATGAAAACTCAAAATCAGTAAAGAAGTCTCTTTCTGAGATGAGGAAGTATTTGAGCATGAATCTTGCATTTCTTCTTGCATTCCTGTAGAAGCATAGGGAAGGTGAATATCCTTGTGTCACCTGAAGGGGCAAGCAGTGAACTTCAGATTCATACATTTGCAGCTGTTAGACACCTAAAAGCTGTGTGCACCATACCATTAAAAATAAATTCTTCATTCAGACTGGTTTACTAATAGTCTGTTTTATAAAACCACTTTCTTTTGCTTTTATTTTAAATTTTGGCTAGAATTTGTCTGATTTTAGGCAAATACACATTGGAATCCTGCTGCTCTATAGGTAAAACACTGGGTAAATTACAACTTCAGGTTGTCAGAGGACTTCCTATGATACCAAATTTGAATGAAGCTTTATTTAAAATAAACTATTGCTTTATTTTCCATTTCAAAACATACTGAAAAACTTGCTTAATCTTCCATGAATTCATGTAAATGAAAGAAGAAAAAAAAGTGAGAATTCAGGAAAAGCCATCAGTGACTGGGGGATTACACAATAATGCTCAACAATTGAAGTATGGTAGATAAATATCAATGAATATTTTTTCTGAGGGAAAAACTAACAAAAACACTATATATTAAAAAAAAAACCCTCAGCCTCAAACAAAATAAAAAGTAATCTCTTTATTTTTCTTTCCTAGATGACAGATCTCAGATGCTTACCTATCAAGTAACACTTTAACTAGAATTCCAGTAAACTTTGACAAAATAGCAAAATTTTAGCTCTCAACCCATTGTTGGGTAACAACAAGAAGGAAGCCATCGTAAGCTTTATACTTGGCTACGCAAGTCTCACAATGCAGATCAAAAAGCACAGAAAGCCAACAAAAAGCAGGGTTCAGAGCAGAAATCTCAGCTGATCTTAGAAACAGACCAGAATGCAGAAAATTAAATAATTTGTAAAAAAGAAATCAAAAATTCTGTTCATTGGAGTCTATCAATTGGCACAGCAGTGAGATACTGTGTGTATAAGAAGAAGATATAATGAAAATCTGTTACACACATAAAAATCTGAATCTCCTTAGACACCAAACCGAAGACCTCTGGTAGCACCTAAGGGGGTTGCTATAATGGCCTAATTTTTACCTCTCAGAACGTAGGTGTCAAAGGCTAACATTTTGGTCTATTCAGTACAGAAGATTTGATCCCACTTTTAGTAAATGCCCTTAACAGAAGAGATGGACTCTCCTTTGCTCTCTTTTTCTAAAAATTATCTCTGACCTGGAGGTACTGCAGAATACCTACAGTAAGGCTACCATTCACATACCTTATATCCAAAATGTCGAAGGTGAATTTTACTCTTCATCACATTGTTTTTAACAGGAAACTGAAAATATTACAGAAATAAATTTCAGTGATGACAACACACAGAATAGCTGTCATTGATAGCTATTAAGTTCTGACAATTTGAATAAGGTTTTATGCCCTTACTAAAACTGAGACTCTGTATAATTAAAAGAGGTGGTAAAAAATAATTCTTTAACTGAATTCTGTGAGCTCAAAGAAGCCTGCAAAGTAGTTTCTGTTGCTTTTACAGTACTACGTAACACAGCTACGGAACAGCATCAATAGGTAACAGATCAGACTCTTAGTTCTGATTAAATGCACAGTCCTGCCAATTTGAATTCATTTACAGAAATACAACACCCCAAAAATAATAACCATGAGACTCACAAAATCTAAAAGCAAGGTTTGCAGATACTTAGCAAAAAAAATTCCTCTTCTTGCATTGAATCACCTTGACTGTACTCTGATAGTCCTGATTTTCTGCTATAAGCATGTGAAATTTTTTTCTAGAATAAACTTACACCACCAAATAGTTCAGCTTCCATCTATAGAACTCATGAATCTAGGAAATTCTTGGAGTTACAGTAGTACCAATCCTACTAACTCATATTAACAGGGACTTTGTAATATGTTTCAGAGATTAGAGGTTTTTTTTTTTTAAACTTACTTGATTTCAGAGATTCTGACTATCATGCTAAATGCTGAATGAACTTCAGAATCACTTAGCACATTGGGGTATTCACATCTGATTACAACCTGACCCTTAAATAAGTGAGGCTGTTCTAATATTATTTCAAGAAAAATCACAGAAGTGTAATCTCTTGCATATATGAAACTGGGAGGCACATATTGAACAAGTTATTTTACTCATAAAAGGAGTCATGTGAGTATTTAAGAAATTACTGTGACAGAGCATAAAATTAAGGCAGAACAAAGAATGTTATTGTGGTGACACTAGTAAATGTGTTTCTAATCTACTATTTCAATACATACGAAATTTCTAAAAAGAGGGCTAAACTCTACAGACATAACTCAAGTCTCTTTTCTATAGAGCTTCCTGGAAGCTCTAGTGCTGTAGATAGACAATAGTGGAGCTTCCCTATTTTTTGACAGGTGGAAGGCATCCTGACGATTTCACAGATAATTGCTATATTCATCTTCAGATACTCTCTGAGACTCCAGCAATTTCCACAGAAATCCACTTTAATGCAAATCAACATTTCTATAAAAACTAGAAAATTAGCTAAAAGAACTGTCACAAGCATCCTTTTCAAGAGATCATCTCATAAAGCAGTGATTGATACAGACCTATGACTAGTGCAGGTGCTCCAATAGCCTTACTGGGAATAGCTTCAGTCTCAACCTAGACTATTCAAATGCTGCGAGTATATANCCCCGTTTGGTTTGGCTTTGTGGGTTGTTGTTTTTAACATAGTGGAGTTCAAAATCCATGGAAGTGTAGAGAAGGATTTCGACAGACTGACAGACTCAGGAGATGGGAAAGGTGATCAGCCATCATTGCATCTCTTTTAAAAAATGTAAAATTAATCAATGACTTCCTGTATGAGTATCCAGTTGCTGGCTTCTTTATTTCCCTTTTCCTTGAGGAAAACCAAAAGGATACAGACCCCTCAATTTCTTACTTAAGAGAAACTTTCAGTGACTTATAGCAGAAGTGAAAATGCTAGTTCATTTCCTCACAATCTATGTTGGCTTGTCTCAGTAAGTTTGTGTGGTGGGTTTTTTAGTGTACTTGCCCTAGTGCTTGAAACACATCTAAGTTATTCCACCAAGTTTCAGTTTAAATTGGTTAGAGAAATCAGCACAATTACATTGTGCTGTAATGAAGAAAAGATATTTATTGCAAGATGTAAAACAGAAATTGTGGGTTGTTTGTTGGTTTTAAGACAGAAGATGAAGTTTCCTCTCTTTCAATATATTAATCAACTTTTCTTAAGATAGAAACCTGCCACAACCAGGGTTTCAGCTACTTGAATACTGTGAGACTACAGGAAAAACAAGAGACAAGGGGATCAGATCCTTACATATGATCCATTATTTTCATTACAACCCTAAGACTTTCAATCCCCAGGTCTTCATATAAGTAAACCCCAGAGAATTTTAAACACATCATGCAGTTGAATTCCACTTAAATACTGCCAATCAGGGAAACTTTTATAAGATAGATTTACATAGCCACTTTTAAGTCCAGTGTTCAACGAAATATCATCTTTCCCTTCACAGGAAAAACAAACAAATGTTCTTCCTCATTAAGGAGTCAGTTTGCATGAAGTACCCTTTTCATTTTCTTTTTAATTCCAGGTAGAATTTAAGAAAATGTATTTAAAATTAATATGCTCTATATTTCAGGTAATTCCCACAAGTAAAACTGGAAGGTAATGTTTATTCCCATTATCTACTCTATCCTATGGCAATGTAGTTGAAGACTGCAGAAACAATAGAGAAATACTAGCAAATATATGCACTTTTTAGTGCCTAACAGCCATATAAGCTTTTAAAACCCCATTATTTCTCCAGCACCACCTCTATGGCCTGGGACACATGTACATTTGGCCACAAATTCTGTACTAGAAGCATGTCCTTCTTGTTTGAATAATAATTATTACAGCTCTTTAGGGCATTTGAGGCCCATGTGAGGCCCCTTCCCAGCTGCCAAAAAGTGTACAGAAAAAAGTGAGGAGGAAAAAAAATCAAATATCATCTGTAATTGCAAGACAGTAAACACTCTGCCCAGGCATAAAGATGGTTCTTCTGAATGCAAAAAGAAAATTTGGGGCTTCGCCCAACCCTTGCAAAAAGAAAAAAAAGACCTAGTTTTTAAATGATTAATACCTTTATTCTTGCATGCCTTGTGGTTTTATGATAGAAAACAAATGCACAGTAACATATGGTACATCTGTTTCATATTTTCTCTTTCTGCTGTCATACTATTTCTCTCAACATTCAGTAGCACACTTCTGTTGGCTCATAATTATTTTTAAGCTGCATGCGAAACACAGCCTACCATCCTTCTAAGAACCTGATATTCCTCCCTTTCTCTTCATGCCATTTAATAGTAAAATATTGTTAGCAAAACCTAAATTAAGACAAGAGAGACCAGGAGCAGTATTATCAAATACTTTATGCTCCTTCACTTCCAGAACCTTGTTTCATACAAACACTCCTACACTGTAATTCACAGGGAAAGTGGTGCAATCAAAAGAAGGTGACACCAACAGAAAAAACAGCTACAACTCATTTAAGCAAACCCTAATACTTGTTCAGATCTATACAAATACATGATCTCCAACTGTACAGGCAGCTTCAGGCACAAAAAACATGCTGTAATGTCTGTGAGGCAGAAAGCATGGCAAGAGAGCTGTCAGAAAACACAGAAAAGAAGGGTGGGTAAGGAACTGGAACCAGAAAAATAATCAACTGGTAAAAGGCATGTGAGGATGGGTAGATGGATGGATGGGTAGGTAGATGGATGGATGGGTAGATGGATGGATGGATGGATGGATGGATAGATATCACCTCTAGGGTGGACCTACAGGTAGAAGCTCACTGAGAAACAATTAAGCTGTTTGGAAATTAGATGGCCATTGTGGAAAAAGAGTTTGTTCTAGAAAGAAGCATAAAAATCTACATCTGGGGAAGCTAGATGGGAGCTGAGGCAGAGCAAGTTTGAACACAAAACTAATGGAGTGACCAATTTTTTGTTTTTGATTTTATTTTTATTTTTTTACCCCCGCACGCACCCAGAAAAGCCTAGGCAAAAAAAGCATACACAGAGAAACAAGCAAATGATCTTTTGTGACTCTGACACTGAAATTTGATGATGCTGTCATCAAAACTGCAGCAATAAGTGTAACAAAAAAAAACCCCCTTAACTTATCAAAAATATTTTTTTCTCCAGTCTGTCCAAGAAAATCTAAATGGTTCTCAGCTGCTGTCTTTTCCTATGGGCTTTATAGCACACTACATAATGGGGCACTGATTGGCAAGGCTGACTATCCCTTTGTTAAATAAATAAACATCCCATAAATATACTACAGTACTATTGTTGAAATGCCAATTTTAATTGCATTACTTCAGCCCTTTCCATTTTTTCATAAAGCAGATGGTAGTTAGCTGGAAAGTGAAGGGCTGAAGATAGTTAGGTTTGGCACACTGGAAATTGGCACTGGAAGCTGAAAATGTTCCATTTCAATTTTGTCATGAAGGTAGACCTATGAATTTGAGAATATTTTGTGAAGAAGAAGCTAAAGGAACATTTAACTCTCCACTTTTTTTTTCATAGCTTCTTCATTGGCCAATACATTATTAAATGTGTTTTACAGCATGTTGTAAATACTGGTAATTACTAAACAACCTTCTTTCTAATTTCTGAGGCACTCTTAGTGTTTCTTGCCTGTTCTTGTTCCATAATCATTAAAATAACTGCATTCTAATAAAAAGTTACACACATGCAAATTAAAAAAAAAAGCAAACATCAGGAAAGGATTTTTAAGTACCTATTGAGAGAATGCAGTATTATTTGCAGGAGGAAAGATTTTTTTTTTGCCATTCACACAGACTCAAGTTGTGCCAGGGGAAATATAGGCTGGATGTTAGGAGGAAGTTCTTGCCAGAGAGTGATTGGCATTGGAATGGGCTGCCCAGGGAGGTGGTGGAGTCACTGTCCCTGGAGGCGTTGAAGAAAAGCCTGGATGAGGCACTTAGTGCCATGGTCTAGCTGATTGTCTAGGGCTGGGTGCTAGGTTGGACTTGATGATCTTGGAGGTCTCTTCCAACCTGATTGATTCTATGATTCTATGATTCTATGATGCAGCTAATACAACACTTATGTGATAACATATAGTTTATATTTTGATAGAAATAAAACACATGGCTTTCAGTAGACTATTTTATGAATTGGACTGTTGACAAAGATTAAGCTTTCCAGATATGTCATTGGCACTGCACAAAACTGAAATACTAAAGCAGTTTCCCATATGCTAGAACACAAAAATATCAATACACTTCCTTGCTGTATGTATCAATACACTTTCTATGCTGTGTTTCTTTTATGTGTAAAGAAACAGAACAGGAGGTTTGATATCTTTAAAGAGAAAACACGAAGTTTTACAAAATGGATTCTGCAGGATGATTTGGAATATCAATAGAAAGGAAAGCCATGAAAAAAAACTTTTAAAGAGAGAACTATAAACAAACCCTCCCTTAAGTATTTTTGTACAGATAATTTTCAAAAGGTTTGATTCTTTTAAATGACAAAATTATCAACAAATGAACAAGGTACTCCTAATAAGCAACATACTATCAGTGAGCATCTTTGTTCTTCTTAGTCATTACACTGCTACATCTGCATGACTGCAAAATGTTAAGTGCTATAGGCTACATATTGCATCACTTTTTAAAAACTTAGGTTTTATTTTAGGATAATGGCATTTGGCAGGACATTAAAAGATTTTCGTGTAGAAATTCAGTAGCTAAAATAGCGAGATCTGCTTCCAGTTTCTCTAGGCATTTTTCACAACCTCTTCTCAAAACAACAAGTACAATCTTGTACAAATTAATATAAAAATAATGTTCATTTCTATCTCAAGAAAAGATATAGCAAAATACATTGCATATGCAAACAGTGGCATCATATAAGCAGTGTTCATTCCCACTCAAGGAATGAAAAGTCAGGTCCTTCATATGCTCTGGCTTTCTTACTGTGTTTGGTATCATGAGTATGTTCACATTACAGGTGTATTGAGAAGGTACCCTATTATCTGCTGATAGATTGGTGCTTTTATTTCTTTACCAAGTTACAAGCAGCAGTTACAAAAGGTGTTTAGAAATTACCAAAAAAAATCGTGTTCACAAAATTTCAGCTCACTCATTTTTAATAGAATATTTGTAGCTTCATTAATATTTTTATGCCACAGCCCTCATCTCTCAATGTACTTTCACTGAGTACTGACAGACATGTTTTTCCTTAAATGTATAGGTATTTATGTCACCACATTCTGGTGGTGCGGGTCCAGAGGAGAGCCACGAAGATGCTCAGAGGGCTGGAGCAGCTCTGCTATGAGGACAGGCTGAGAGAGTTGGGGCTCTGCAGCCTGGAGAAGAGAAGGCTTCGAGGAGACCTTAGAGTGGCTTTCCAGTATCTGAAGGGAGCCTACAGGAAGGCTGGGGAGGGACTATTTACACGGTCTAGTAATGTTAGGATGAGGGGGAATGGGTTTAAGCTGGAAGAGGGGAGATTTAGACTGGATGTTAGGAGGAAGTTCTTTACAGTGAGGGTGGTAAGACACTGGAACGGGTTGCCCAGGGAGGTTGTGGATGCTTCCTCCCTGGAGGTGTTTAAAGCCAGGCTGGATGAGGCCTTGAGCAACCTGCTCTAGTGGGAGGTGTCCCTGCCTATGGCAGGGGGTTGGAGCTGGATGATCCTTGAGGTCCCTTCCAACCTAAACCATTCTATGATTCTATGATTCAGTGCCCAGTAAGAATGCTGTGAATAGTCCCAGGGCATAGTAAATTCAGGTATAGGCAGGCATATAGGCAGTACTGCTAATGAAACAATTCCATTGCTTCAATAACATTTTAAAAAGAAATGTCTCTATAATCACATTATAAACATTTTTTTAAGTAAGGAAACTGTTCAAAATGATAACTTAAAAAAAAAATTCTGATGAGTCATATGCTGCCAATTTTTGTAGTAAGAGATTGCTTCTTTTTGCCATGCCTTTACAATACCTCAAAATGAGGCAGGCAAAATCCAGTCCTTGCACTGAAACCTGATTTACAATGACAGAAGCTCTCAGCTGACCTTCAGCTGCTGGCAAAATGCCAGCCTCGACACACTTCAGTAATACAGCAATGTCAGCAGCTGTAGGCTCTGGGCTCTAACCCACCACGCACAGTGCCTTTGCCAACACGGTGACTCTCAGCAAGGAGCTACACCAGCAAAAGCAGCCAAGCATACATGTGCTTCAGCAGCAGGGCAAAGCTGGCAGCTGAAAGGTGATAAAAGTTTGGGTGATAAAATTTCTTAGTGGTAGACATGACCTCACCCAATAGAAACTAGTTTGGACCGTGGGATTTGACCCATCAAATACACACCTTTCTCCACCTAATAAAATGTCTGAATGAATATTCTAACTTTAGTAGTTAGAAGTCAGTCATGTATTTTTAAAAAAAATGAACCATTAATATTATGTAAAAAGAAACTTTAGTATGCAAGATGTGAAGCTAAATTTGCAGAAATATTCCCTATTTCATATTATAGAAGAAATTACTCCAGGGATTAATTTGTGTTGATATTCACAACCTTTTTTTTTTTAACATAGTCATTAAATTCTTTTTTTGTGAATCACTGTTCTCATCTGGGTTAAAGCAATTAAGCACTTGAGACAGAACAGTAGGCATGCTAGTGCTAATTATTTTTCCCCTCAGGTGAGCCTAGAGTTTGCTTGTGTTTCCAGTACATCTGAGGCTGACAATCAAGGTAACTACAGTTTCTTGTCAGCTTTCTGGAGGTCCAAAATAGGTATTTTTGGATCAAGTTTCCTTTCATCAATGTGTGCCCTCACTGGCTTTCCCTGCACCAGGACTGGGGTTGTGTGTGCTGTTACATTGACTTGTAACCAGTATTTTGTGTAGCAAGCTGCAGCGCTTCCCGTATAATGCACAACATTAAAATGCCATTAAGAACATCATTTTAACAATTTGAGTTAATCTCTTCAAGACTCTGAATACATAACTGATTTGCCAAAAGACAGATTTGATAAAATCCAGTAATACAAGAAAGAAATGACCTGTATATATGGCACTTAAGAAACAGCTAAGAGCTAAGGGAAATCTCGTTGAGTTTGTACCAAATCCTGAAAGAGTAGTTCTGGTTGTTTTGGTATGCCAGCTACATTTTTCTCTCCCTAAAATGTCTTACTTCCTTGTGCCACTGACAAAACACTAACAGTAGATTTTGTTAATTTTACCTTTTCTTTTTTAATGTGGCTGTTTGAATATGCTACTATTCCAGATTCAGCCAAGAGGCAGGTCAAGAAATTCCTGTTTCAAACACAAGGGAATAAAATTTTCTCTTACTCGTTGCTCTTTGGAATTTAAATATTGCTGAACAGTTAAGACCATCCTGAAGAGCAAATTGCTTGATTGGCCAGGACTGGGTGCTAGATTGGACTGGATGATCTTAGAGGTCCAGAATGTGTCCAGAGAAGGGCAACGAGGCTGGTGAGAGGCCTCAAGCACAAGCCCTACGAGGAGAGGCTGAGGGAGCTGGGATTGTTTAGCCTGGAGAAGAGGAGGCTCGGGGGTGACCTTATTGCTGTCTACAACTACCTGAAGGGTGGTTGTAGCCAGGAGGAGGTTCCTCTCTTCTCTCAGGCAGCCAGCACCAGACACAGCCTCAAGCTATGCCAGGGGAAATTTAGGCTTGAGGTGAGGAGAAAGTTCTTCACTGAGAGTCATTGGCTACTGGAATGGGCTGCCCAGGGAGGTGGTGGAGTCGCCGTCCCTGGAGCTGTTCAAGGCAGGATTGGACGTGGCACTTGGTGCCATGGTCTAGCCTTGAGCTCTGTGGTAACAGGTTGGACTTGATGATCTATGAGGTTTCTTCCAGCTTTGGTGATACTGTGATACTGTGTGAATGTACTATATATAAACACAGGTGACTTATTTTTCTTACATTGCTTTAAGTTTGCTATGATAGTTTATTTTTACTGTGTATTAAACCAACCAAAAAAAAACCCCAAGCCACCCAAATTGCTGGTTTCCCCAGTAAAGGAAGCAGTAGTCAGTCTTCAAAGTGCTTTTGTGTGAAAAGATATTTTTATCCTCATAAAGAAAGATCCAGGAATTGCCAAAGGCTGCCAACCGTCTAATGGAAGCAAAGAGCGTTAGATATCTAAGAGTCAAAATGGCCAGTGTAAAACTCCATTTCAATGAACAGACATCTGAAAAGGGCTTCCATATTCTTAGGATATTGTGAGAAGTGTCAGAAGATATATCTTACTATTTTGGTCATTTCATTGCAGATAATATGTCACTTATTTGTGGTTCAGCTTACAAAACACAGCAGCTCACCATGAAAAGGAATAGATATCCAATATGTTAAACCAGTACCTATTCCAGACCTTTTGTGTGATTATTTATTGATATTAATGGAATGATATGTATTAGCTATGCTCAGCTAACTTAGAAGTTAGTCAAACACAAAAACGTTTCATCTGATTGACTGAAAAATTTTGAAGTACTCCCTTCATATCAACAATGAAATAATTCTATGATGCTATTGGGTTGTTTATTAATAAATAATAGTGTTATAGAGAAAAGGGAGATACCTAAAGTTCACTAGAAGAAATACAGTAAATCTGTCATTGTGCAACCACAAATGCGAATTCCATAGGTGCAGAAAGAACATAATCAGAGAAAATATGGCTAAACAATTGCAGAAGAAGGGAGGTACGTAACAACTAAGATTCTAACACAAAAGAATGAAAGAAAAAGTACATTGAAAAATGTTTGGTGCCTAAAAATTAGAGAAACTTCTGGATTGTTGTGCTAACCTAAATTCCTTTGTAAATTTTGTTTTCTTTCAAGTGTCCTATAGATAACCTTTGTATTTTTTGCAAATATTTAATTTTAAATGAAAAGTTTTTTTTTCACAAGTAAGGTGATTTATTTTTTTTTTCTTGTAATATTAAGTATATTTTATTCTATATTGCTGTAAAAATCGGGTAGAAGATTCAAAAAGAAAGCCAACTGTGATGGTTTGGGTGTTTCCCCCCCCCCCCACTTTTTAGAAATCACCCAGACTAGACTCAGCCAGCTCTGGAAATTTGAATGAAGCTTATATTTACAGCTGGCACAATTTACAAGCAGATATTTACAGTATATACAGATATAGACAGAAATATACAAGGTAAAAAGGTAATACAAACACAATTCCCCTCCCAGAAACCTGAGTCCCCAGGAGGGGCTCTCAACCCCCCTCACCTTCCCCTACCCCTCTCAACCTTACCCCAGTCCCAAGGAAGAATGGAGGTTCGGCCAAGAGGGTTAAAAAGCAAGGTGAAGCAGCCAAGCAAAGGAGGGTGAGGTTAGAAGGCAAGATGGAGTCCAGCCAGCAGCCTCAGCAAAGCTCCCCAGCGAAGAGAAGAAGCAAGTCAAGTAATCTCTGTTTTGCCTTTCTTCTTTACACATCCCAGCAAGACTGTGAGGGAAGTAGACCTCACCATTGTTTTCATTTTACAGCCTATCATCTAGTTCTTCTCACCAAAACATGCTAGCTAGGCTCAAACTAGCACACCAACATAACTTAAGTGTGATCCACTTTATAACATGCATCAAGATGCAACTACACATCAAGTATTAAGTGTTGCCAAGGAATTTAGATACACCATATCTGTGTAATTGAATATTTGGAGGAGGTTTAAGCAACTGAAGGTATAAATAAACTGCTTTTTAAACACAGGCAATGCTAAATTAAATTAGTAGACTATAAACAGCTTTCTAAAAGCAAGAAATCAAAGAGAATGAAATATTTCCTGAAACCCATGCTTTGTCATTTGGTTCAACAGCAGAAAGAGCATGAAACTATTTGAACAGCAGCCTAAATAGTAATGCATGTTTTAAGGGCATTAAATACTTTTTTTTTTTTTTAAATAGGTTCTTTAGCTATTCTATGAAAAAACTAGTCTGATAATGATCAAAGTCATTAAAAGTCAAATTTGTGATTAATATTGATTGCATTTTCCAGTTGTTAATTACTTTACCAGCTATTCATTATGCACTCAATGCAAATTTACTTAGTGCTTCTGTGAACAGACATTTTAATAACTGGCATTCTGTTGGGTTAAATTTTTGCAAGGTAGTGTACTTCTATCTTTTTACCACAAGTTCTTTTTCAGGTCGATTTCTCGTCCTCAGTTAAGAGAAACCTCTTGGCCCAAATTTCTGATGGGAGAACAATCTACTCATTCAACCTTAAGGGGTTTTTAATTAAAAATTAAAACTAACTAAAATCTAAATCAGCTCTTGAGGTTGCAGGAAAATTAACCTATTTTCCTATTCTGTGCTCCTTGCACAGAGGGAAAGGAACAGTTCTAAGTCTGTTCTAAGTCAGCCTGGTTAATTAGGTTTAAACAATAACTGGAAAAAGTAGCAGACAGATTACTCAGCAAGATATCCATCAATATATCCATTGTCAATCTGGAAGACTAAAAGAATACCAAATGACTTAGACTATATATATAGATTATATATTAGACTATATATATTTAGGCTATAGCTCAGATGCCAAATTGGGCATATTATCTATGTTATACAGGTATCTAAATAACGGGTAGACTTCCTTACTAATTCCAGACTGATCCTATGATTCTGATTAATGTTATCCCTCAACAGAATCTTCTTCCCTATACACATTCCACTCCCCATGGCAGAAATGGTTGAGCTGTTAGTCTCTGTTTTCCCTCTGCTGGACAGCATCAATGGCCACCACTTTTACTAATTTTATTACTGCTTCAGAATTGCCATTAAAGATCATTAAAATAAAGAAAGTTTGAAATAGATTGGGTTAACTACCAAGTGCACAGAGTTAGCAGCCAGTACTGATGGACACTGAATGGGGGGCTCATAGTATATCTCACAGTTTCACTTTGAAGGCACTCACTCTAAAAAAAAAATATTCTAGATTATCAGATACAGCTGAAAAAAATGGACCTCAAATTATCTGAATGTAATTGTGTACACCAGGAAAAGTGTTTCTTGTATTCCTTTAGGCACAGTCACCATTCTTGTGTTCTACTGATATGAAACCTCTCGGTATATGTTTTGGTAATCAACTATGAAGAGTTTAAATTTGAACTTTAAAATATAGGATAATATTAGTAACAGATAATTTGGAATATTTATTTAGTTAAATGTGTAGTAGTCTTTAAAGGGCACATTTGAGTTCAGTTTTGCTGATATTTAATCATGAAATCCCTTACAGCACAGCAAAAATTCATGCAACTCAAATAGTGGAAATTGCAATCTAAGCTGATGTAAAGCTGATGTGGTATTTCACACTAGAAAAAAAAATTTGAAGCCTCAGTTACTAAAGTATAAAGTTACTTTTCTGTGGTTGATGAAGGCAGATTAAGTGACTTGATGCTAGGGATCCATGCTCAAAAATAAGGCAGGAATGAAATTCATGTGTTTAGAAGCTATGAAACCTTTGACAATAGGATTTTGGAACTCAAGATGTACAGTAAATTCAACAGACTAAAACAAACGAAAAAGGCATGTTTATTCAGGGAGTATTTCCAGATGCCTGTATGTGACAGAGCATGAACTTCTTTAGCTGCTGTACTGAGGGCTTTTTGTCTCTGGCATTAGCCACCACGATTCTCAGAAATACAAACCTCTTCTAAACCATTTGTTTCTTAAATACTTAGTGCAGCACAGCTAAATTATTTTTAAAGATTTCTGTACCAAGAACTGAAACATTCCACTTTCAATAGGAAACATTACTAAGGTCTTTTAGTTTGCTACATCACTTGGGTTTTGCCCAGCTTAAAGGAAAATGTCAACTAAAATAGATTAGCACTACAGAAACCTGCAAGACTGTTCCGAATCACTTAACTCTTGGCTTGGGTAGTACTGAACTTGAAGAGTGAGATGCTGAAGCAAAGGAGACCTCAAGAAAATAGTAGAAAATGGGAGGATATTAAAAGAAGAAAACTACATCATCTCAACCTGCAGTCAGGAAAACTGCTTCACATGCAAGAGTTATCAATTTGAAATGAAAAGTTCAGCAATGTAGTTGTGCACAAACATAGTTTAAGAATAGAAGTATCGCAAATGTGTGGGTGTATGCTTGTTCTTTGTAGCACTTATCACAAACTGCTCTATTTTTCTGAAGATCTGGCAGTTTGGTAAATGAGACTGTGAACTGCAGAAGCATGTACAGTCACCTACATTTGCACACTATTATGAATTATAATTCATTGGTTCTGCAGCAACCTGATCACAGCAAATTATTTTGAATAATCCATGGTCTTTACTGTAATCAAAATGCTTCATTTGAATTGCAGACATAGAATAGAAATATGTCACCTGTGTGGACTGTATTTCAGACCTCTCACTGATCTTAATAGGAGAACAGAGGGATCATAACTGTACATAACAGAAGGTGTCATTGAATGATAACATCTTCTGGGCATATACATCTGTCTGTTTCAGACAGTCTTTCATCCTGATTCTCTCAACCAAAGATTCTGTCTCCAAATCAAGAGGAAAAAGTGCCAGAAGTACATCTCTCTCTGGAACTATTTAGCTTATGGGGTAGCTAAATAAATTTTTAGCAAACTTAGAGCAGATACTCCTGTTCACAGGCAGATTGTGTTAATTCACTTCATAAAAGTTCTTCTAACAGTGAAACATTTCAATCTTTAAGCAAGAGCTGCTGCTATCAAATATATGCTTAAAATTGAGAGTAACAAGAAGATTGGTTACAGGATATTTCAGGAGACAATACATTCAGGTTTAATAAAAGTTACATTTTATTAGGGAAAATATAAATGTTGAGGCATCACATCTGTTAGGGCTTATTCTGATCTTTATAGACAAAGCTTCTCTTAAGTGGGTACCAGTTAGAATGCACCAGATTCAAAATACCGCAATTGTGCAATCTGTGTGCATTCACATAGAGGCACTTCAGCTGGGCTGGCTGTGTCATCTTCTTAAGTGAATCCCCCTTAATTCTTTCGGGGTGTAACAACTGAGTTTGAATTTAAAAAGTCATACCTTGTTCAGAGGAAGGAAGATTGTCAAAAGTATTGTCATATTTAAAATCAAAAGACCAAAAATGCTTCCTTTTCCTGTAACATTTAAATAAGCATTTTTTAATGCCTCTTTCTTATTTAGTGTAAATTCAGATTTTTCTGCTTCCCATTGAGGAGTAAAAGCCAGCAAAGCCCATCAGTGTTCTGAACTGTACAGTTAGCCAAGACTATTGCAAATATTTGTATTATTTGTGCAAAAGAATGCTGGCTGGTGCAAATGTGCTGTATTTGGGTAATGTTTAAGACTAGCTACAGTGTATTAACTTTATATTGAATAGTTTTATCAGATGCTTGCAATGAATCAGACTTCAACACAAGAAAAAAAACGCTATCTCTGCCTCAGTAATAACACAGCCTGGCATTTTGTCTCATACAATGGAGTCTTATCACAATAAAACTGCAGGCATGCTTTCTTTTGTGGATAGGTATATAGTTATTAAACTTTTGTGATGAGGATAACTTTCAACACAGTTTAATTTTGAACAAAGTTTTAAAGATTAATTTAATATAGAAGAACAAACCAGTGAAGGTGCAGAATAATTTTGGCTGGCTTTGCTTGATTAGACGAAACTTAACTGAATAGAGGTTTCCAACATGTTGTAAGAAATTGTCAGCATGTTGATCTGAACTTATGAACTCTTGCATTTTCTTTCTAGATATTATAAGGAAAAAAAGGTGATTAAAGATTCTACAGAACAAAATATTATTGTAAAGTCTATTTGGTTACAGAAGCAATTAAATGGATATTTTTTATTTTCTAAAATGTCTGGAACCATTTTCTTCTTGATTCTGTTTAGTGATAGTTTTAAAAATAGATGATCCAGCTGGCCGAAGATTTTTCACTTGGCAGGTAGACAGTTGGTATTACTCTCCAAGGAGGTCAGGGTATTTTGCATTTCATCATTCCTGGAATTTATCTTCTGTGGTCCAGCTTGGTCAAACCTCCCGAGACACTGGAGGGAAAAAAAAAGCCCCAAACCCCGAAGCTCTTTCCTCCCTCGCCCCCATCAAATACTTCTCATGATAAACAGCACAGTCACAGAGGAATAACTGCCTTGAAACATAAGGTGGTTTAAAAATTATTTTGTTGACTTTACTTTCTGTAACGAGGACAAAGGTTGTTCTAGTTTGAAGCTAGCTAGAATGTTTTGGTGAGAAGAACTAGATTACGGGCTGTGAAAGGGAAACAGTGGTGATGTCTGCTTCACTTATAGGCTTGCTGAGAGGTAGAAGAGCAAGAATCCAAACATAGATAAGGTAGTCGTTCTCTGTCTGGGCTGTGGGCTGCATTTTTTTCTCTCTCTAACCTAACCTAATTAATCCACCTGCTTCCTAAACCCCCTGGCTCAGTCTCCATTCTTCCTTGGGCACAAGGTGATGTCTGGGATAAGGTAGAGAGAGAGGGATGGGAGAAGGTGGAAGGGTGGTTGGGAGCCCCTCCTGGGTACTCAGGTTCCTGGGAGGGGTGTTGTGTTTCTGTATTACCTTTTACCTTGTGTATTTCTGTATGTAGCTGCATAAATTGTAAATATCTGCTTGAATATTGTGCTAAGCTGTAAATACTATTTCCGGAGCCAGCTGAGTTTAGCCTGGGTGATTTCTAAAGTGTGTGTTGGGGGCGGGTAACACCCAAACCATCACAAAGGTCTAAAGAATTTAAGAGCTTTAAGCCCATAGACTACAAAGTGTTGTGAACTTGATGTGGGTGTGAAAGCCACCAGAAAAATACTTGTTCTTGAGAGGGTTGTTTTTTTCTTCTCTTCACAACTGAAAAGAACCATCATAGCCCTACAGTAATAGCATCTCTTGTTACTCTTTCTGAACAGATTTTTTGACCAGTGGTCTGTGTGGAATGCTACCATTTTATCTCAGAAATAACTTTGAGTTTCCTCCACGTAAATGCAAGTAATCTGAATAGATTACACTGTCAGGTACAGAGGGCTTCTAAGGTTTGAGTGAACTGCAGAGATAAGAAATAAACAGACTTAACCAGATAACTATTTACACTTTACTGCACCTGACAAGATTTTCATATATGTGTGAATAGAAGAAAAAGTTTGTTTGTTTGTTTTTTAATGAATGGACAGCTACTATCTTTTAAAGTAATTGAGTAAGAAAAAAGGAGTGCCTGAAATTTTCTAGAATTTGCTTTGTCAATAAGTATTCATTATGATGAACAGTTTTGGAATGCAGAGGAAAATGGAATGGTTATTTATATCATCATACCCAGATATTTGATTTATGTAGAATATTAATAGCACTTACAGAAGATTTCTGTAAGCTCTATTTATCAAAGGAAAAAGTATTCTCTCTAAAATCTGTAATATATTTTACTAAGGTTTTTGGGAGAGTGCTATCTTAAGGTACACTTTTCTTTAAAGGCTTTTTTCATGTTCCAAACCTCTCAGACTACAAGTGGCCTGGACCTTTTTGCTCATAGTAGACAAAATTCAATATCTGGGTCTGAACTGTGAATACTAAAGAGATCTGTGTGACAGATTAATTGCAATAGCTTCTGAAGGTATTTTAGTAAGAAGGCAGTTTGGAGAGGAGGGGGAAAAACCCAAAGAGTACCTTTGATGTGGCTTGAATAGATCGGATGTGTTTGGGTTTTTTTTGTTAGAAATGATACCAAGTGATTCATTATGAAACAGGCCTTTGAGCTACAGCTCTTTGGTTCGCTGTTGCAAACATCAATGAGGTCAGTATGTCATGTTTGTGAGTAAAATTACTGATTTACAAATGTAATATTTCCTGTTATCTTAGGATTGACTTATTTGATGGAATAAGGTAAATCAATTATAATACAGTGGAATTGGAGCAAGAACATGATGGTTTAAGTCTTGACAAAAAGCCAGTGTTCCACTGACCATCTCTGCACTCTTATGTGGTCATTAAACATCTCTGTATCAGACATGAAATTGCTCATATGAAAAAAACGAAGCCTGCAATGCAGTTTTCACTGCCATCATTCTGGCAAGCGTACCTATTACAGATAAAAGATAGTGTAATACCTTTAAGCTGCATTTTCTTCTTCATTTCTAGGACTTCTCATCTCTTTCTCGAACTCCATGATCGCATTTTTTGAAGCCTATTCCTTTTCTTCTTGGTGTCTTTGAACATGGCTATTCTTGTTTTCATACCTCTACCTCATTCACCGACAGTTCCCATACCACTAAGGAGAATCATTCCTGAAAAAAAAAGGAAAAAAGGTCTTTTTTTTTTTTTCCCCTTTGGTGTAGAAATAACTTCTAATAGATGTGCATAGGATGGTTTCCTATTGTTACTGGTAACTTTACCTTCCCCCTGTGGAGTAAATTGGAAATAAGCACGTTAGCCCATTTGCTGGTTTCACTTGATCTACAGGCTGCAGTTAAGAATGTCTATTTTGAAGCACAAAAGAATAGTGTTATGTTTAACGTTGGCTTCTCTGTGCATCTCTAATAAAATATGTGAATTGACTGCAATAATGCCGTTTAGTTAGCTATCTCTTCTATTGCATTTCGTATTTTAGACCTAGGGACTGCTTCCTTGGGCTAATAGAGTTCTGACTCTGAGAGACTTAGATAATATTTACAGAATTAAGCAAGCTTTTTTCTATTTTTCAATTAGAAAACAAATGCAATTTTATTAAGAAATATTAATTGTAATCACAGTCTCACAGTATCATCAGGGTTGGAAGAGACCTCACAGATCATCAAGTCCAACCCTTTACCACAGAGCTCAAGGCTAGACCATGGCACCAAGTGCCACGTCCAATCCTGCCTTGAACAGCTCCAGGGACGGCGACTCCACCACCTCCCTGGGCAGCCCATTCCAGTGTCCAATGACTCTCTCAGTGAAGAACTTTCTCCTCACCTCGAGCCTAAATTTCCCCTGGCGCAGCCTGAGGCTGTGTCCTCTCGTTCTGGCGCTGGCCACCTGAGAGAAGAGAGCAACCTCCCCCTGGCCACAACCACCCCTCAGGTAGTTGTAGACAGCAATAAGGTCACCCCTGAGCCTCCTCTTCTCCAGGCTAAACAATCCCAGCTCCCTCAGCCTCTCCTCGTAGGGCTGTGCTCGAGGCCTCTCACCAGCCTCGTCGCCCTTCTCTGGACACGCTCAAGCATCTCAATGTCCCTTCTAAACTGGGGGGCCCAGAACTGAACACAGTACTCAAGGTGTGGTCTAACCAGTGCAGAGTACAGGGGCAGAATGACCTCCCTGCTCCTGCTGGCCACACCATTCCTGATGCAGGCCAGGATGCCACTGGCTCTCTTGGCCACCTGGGCACACTGCTGGCTCATGTTCAGGCGGGTATCAATCAGCACCCCCAGATCCCTCTCTGTCTGGCTGCTCTCCAGCCACTCCGACCCCAGCCTGTATCTCTGCATGGGGTTGTTGTGGCCGAAGTGCAGCACTCAGCACTTGGAGCCATTGAATGCCATCCCATTGGACTCTGCCCATCTGTCCAGGCAGTCAAGGTCCCGCTGGAGAGCCCTTCTGCCCTCCAACCCAGCCACATCAGCCCCCAGCTTGGTGTCATCATACATTTAATGACTTAAGAGGTGGACTTTTTTATAGCGACTGATAACAGTTTTGAGTTACGGTAGATTGTGTCATCTTGAAGAGCTTCCTATGTTTGGGGCTTTTGGGTCCTCTGAGTAGCATCAAAGTTTAACCCAGAGAATTCTAGTGCAGATGTGGATAGTATCTACATTATCATATGCCTGCTTGAACGTGGCATAAATGCATTAACTTGTTTATGGGTTGGGTGAGAAGGCATACAGGATATTGTGGGAACTGTAGCATGTGGCATAGTGGAGAGCAATTCCCCTGCGTTTAATCTGTTGCTGCTACTAGTGATCTCGCCTGTACAGCATTAGAAGGTATGAGAGCAGGACTTCTTCCAGTTGCTAGTGTGAGTAGATGGCTCTAAATTAGAGAACCATAATTGAACTTTTTATTACTCTAGGCAGTGATGCAGGTTGTTTCAATTATTATTTTTTAATTTAATCAATGCATATGAAACTGTTCAAGAATAGTGGAATATACTATTTCTGTTGCTAGAATGTGGTGTGAAAATATGCCCTCATAGGCTGGTGATTATCTTATTAGAGAAGGAATGTGAAATGGAAGGCTTGGAATCAGCATTTCTGGATTTGATGAGAGAACAGTAAGGACTGCTGATACTGATAGCTGTGCTAAGAGAAGACATTATAAAGACAGTTTGGAATGTGGGAACTAGACTAGTGCATCATTGCTTTTCACACTTTCCCTTTAGTGACAGTGCTCTTTTGATCCTGACATATAGGGTATGAGGGGGGATGTGGGAGGTGTGGGGAGTGGGCAGGGGAGTACTTGTGATTTCAGCTGAGTTCCAACTAGTTCACACTTAAGGCTCACCAAACAGCAGCCAGATCAGGAACAGAATGAAGCTCTATCTCATTTTCCCTTTATATAGAATGCATGTCCCATGATAATTATATAGAAATTAATATACTTTTCATTATTTGGATTTATATTTTTGATAGTGTCTTCAGATTGCCACATTATGGTGTAAGTAATTTCTGATGGGAAAAGAAGTATGTTTTTTCTTAGAGTTCTCCTGAAATTCTGTTGTGGAGTCTGAATGGTGTCTGACATCAAAATGAGTATCTAGAAATTATTAAGTGATGTAAGAACGTGAATGAAGCAATCAGCCTTGGCAGCCTGAGAGGTTAACTGCTGCGATGTGTGTTACAAATTTGCTAGTTTATTTTTAGCTTTTTCTGGAAGTCAGGATAGAAATCAGTCATTGTGAAACAAAGCTTGAAACACTGGAGTCCTTCAAAAGAAGAAAACAGATTGCTTTCCTTGGAAACATTTTGCATGCTCACACCTGTCCCACTAAGTACACTGACAGCGTAGTCTTCAAACACATGTATGGAAGAAACATTAAAACCTGAAAACACAACAAAGATCATGAAGCTTCCTGTTTAAAACAAATGTTCTAGAATGAAAGTTGGCAGATTAGCTGCTTTCAGTCATAAAGCTTAGTTCACTTTATCTTAGAGGTGCAATACATGTGTAGCACAGCAAAGAAGATTGTGTTTCTCTGGTGTTCGTTACTTGATGTTTTGCTCTCAGCCTAATGATCTCAGTGGAGTTTCCTCCTCTCTGAAGTTTATATTCTGAATAAAAGGCTTGGGTTTAATTTCCAAGCAGGGGTATTGTTACATGTGTACAATGGTTCACATCAAAGCAATGACAGTGCATCTCATTGTTTTGGACTTTGGTCAAGTGGACTTAGTGCTATTTTTAAAAATCCTGATAGTATGTTGCTTTGTCCATCAGACTGTGGAAGACCTTCTAGGCACACAGAGATGCATTATGCAGTGTTGTGTCTAACAGAGCTGACACTTTTTGTACCTTCAAATAGCTTTAAATTTGGCTAAATGTTTTAAAAAAATAACTAAGTCATGTTACAGTGTAGTTTATTCTACTAATTTTTTTGTTTTATTTTTTCTATTTGTTTTTACTAGCTATAGTATCTGTATGTATACTTGGGGAAGTAACAACCTTCTTACCCATAACAATGCAGATGGTCAAAATTTTGCTCCTGCAGGAGTTCTACTGAAGATACAACATTATCTGGGAGAAGTTAGGGTTCAGGGGGAGCTGCAATTGGAAAATGTGTTGAGCAAAGTAAACCAGAGGGAAAGCTTGTTACAAGTGTGCAGGAGAATCAAGAGAAAACATATACTATGGAAGAGGAGGGGAGTCAAGGTATATTCAAGCAAAACAGAAAGCTGTAAAGCCAGTTCATACGGTTATTATGCTTCATCTCTCATGTGCTGCTCAAGAACAGCAAGATAAAATGGTCCCATTATAGAGATGCATCTGAGCATGAATTAAAATGTAGAAAGATACAAGGTTGTGTAACTTCTTAAAATGTTGAAAGAGCCCATACATATTATTAAGTTACTGACAGAAGCTGTCATTAGCTGAGCAGGATGCATGCAGTGTTTTGTTAGCAACACGAGTATTGATTTTTATGCTTTCACCTCCTTTTCTACAGCATAGAACAAATCCTCTCTGGTCATATAGTGCAGAAACTGGGTGTTTAAGGAAAAATATGATCACAGATCTGTACTTAAACTGCAATGAGTTTGCATTATATAGCTATATAGCCAAGAGATGTGTAAGGATGTGATTTGGAGAAAAAAAATCAACAAGAAACCCTAGAAACTAACTAAGCCTTTTGCACTCCCAAGGTGGCTCTGAAATATCTTAGGCACCCCACAGATCTTGTGGTGTTCTCATCTACAATGTAGGATGGTTGAAAGGAAATCAGTAGTAGTGATGTGCTTGTGGAACTTGAATTGCTTTTTGTGACTGTGCGAATTGGAGAACGGAACAGATCCTGAAATAGTGGTACCTTTTTTTGCCTTGATCATTGCTTTGTTCTGTGTCCAGTTGAAAATGGTTGCAGAACGTTAATAGCTCCTTTCTTAATAGCTGTATAAATGGAGTAGTCTTGCAGCTTGGGAAATAAGGGAAAAGTATGATAAAGTAATATGTTGGCAGAAAAAAATATAGTGCTAACAATTTGAAAATCAGCACTGTAGAAAGCATTTGTCCCCAGGTGACCCTCAGTACCTGTTTATTTAATTGAAGCTGGCAACAAAAGGCTCCCTGGAGGTTTCTGGGCACTTCATGAGTTTGAACCACTACTAAATAGTCAACCAGCATATGGAGGCTCTCCTACTTCAGCACTCTAGTAATTAAGATTATGCTATGTACTTGAGGGCAAAAAACCCCACCAAGATACAAGGAAAGGAAAGGGTGGGGGGGAAGAAATCATAGCTGTAAAGAATCTTCAGGTAGTTTAAAGTTGGGAGATTTGCTGCTCCCCTCTACTGCTTTAGTAGTGGATCTGTAGTCTTAGCTGAGAAATTTCTTCCTGTGTGGATTAGTTTTCAAATCATACCATTGGTTTTGATACCTTTTTTCTTATCAAAACCTATGACATTCTTTTGTAGTCATGTTTAAAGTAAGTCAGTAGTGAATAAAACTTAAAATCCTGAATACTTAACTATCTATTTAAAAGTTAAGTTTAAGTATTTTGTGCAGTATTGAAGGTCGAATGGTGATTTTTCTTCTATGTAGCTGTACTATATGTGTAATTTTTTGCTAAGAATGCAGGCTGTCCTTGTTTTAATGGGCAAGTGCAAACCATTTCACCTGAGTGTTAGTGTTTGCTGAGCAAAGTGTGGCTGTATTTGGCACTGACTGACCAGTGTTAGTGTAATAAAGAGAATTAAGTAATCCCTGTTTTAGAAATACTGTGATTCTGTATCAGAATTTGGAAGAAACAGCCAAGGTTGACTTAATTTGAATTAATTAGATGAATGTTAAGTGTAAGTCAAGGATTACTGAGTTTTGAAAAACTTTTATGGAGAGAAAGAAACCCTAACATGCCTTTTTGTTGTTGTTGTTGTTTTTTGTGAAGAGTAGCTAGTAAGGATTTTTAAATGTAACAATTAAAGCAAAGTTCCAGACTCGGTGTTTTGCAACTGGATTTTAAGTTCAGTTGTGTCTCATGTTTGTTTAATTTTTTTAAATGATTATCCTTTATAACACAACGCAGTTTCAGACTCAGGGATGGATTTTTCAGCTTTTAGAGATGTGTGTATTATACATTGAGGATATACATGTGTGTGGTGTGCTTTGTATCTCTGTGTGTGTGTCCTCCCATGGTGTTGAATTAGGACGTAATAATTACAGTCTCTCTTAAGAAGAGACTTAGTTTAGGCTGTTAATTCTATTTTTCTATACTTAAAACTTTTAATTCTTACATAAAGTTAGATATGTGACCATAGTTTTTCATTTGTGGTTTTGTGCTTGTTAATATTCTGCAGGCCGTGGATTTAGCGCCACCTGGTGGGATAAACGCACAACTGCAGATTTGTTACTGGCTACTGGATTTGTATAAGCTACTCTTATTAAATCTGAGAAGAATATAGATCTAACAAAGTTTATTGTGAAACCAAAGTCTTCCAATATATGAAAGTTATTTTTTAAAACTGTATAGAGCTTTAGAGTTCAAAATGTTGTCGCTTTGAGGTTTTCTGTTACCTGCTGATCTACACCTCTTCCATAACTCAGGATAAAATATCTTTCCAGATGGTTGTCTTGCCTTGTGACACATAATTTTTCTCTATTGGATCCAACCGAGCACTGTTTTGATTTGAGCTGCTAAAATCTCTATTTTTTTTTCTATTTGTAGCAGAACACATAATTCTAACACTCCTTTTCAAATTGCTTCAATAGGAAATGATTATGTACTATGGTTAATCAACTCACAGTACTATTCCTAGTAAAGAAAAAAAAAGGAAGCTGAAAGTGCTTTATTATGCATTTTGACTGATTAATATATAGCAGGGAGAGGTTGAAATTTGAACTTGATTTATCACTTTTTTATTTCTGGCTTACTGAAAGCCATGCTTGTTTTTTTTTCTTTTTTTTTTTTTTTCCTAGTGGCTGCATTAAAGGATATAGTTAGAATGTTTAAAAATCACAAAATCACAGAAGGGTAGGGGTTGGAAGGGACCTCTTGAGATCGTTTAGTCCAATGCCCCTGCCAGAGCAAGTTCATCTAGAGCAGGTTGCACGAGATGGCATCTAGGTGGGTTTTGCATGACTCCAGAGTTGAAGACTCCACCACCTCTCTGGGCAGTTTGTTCCAATGCTCCAGCACCCTCAAAGTAAAGAAGTTTAGGTGAAACTTATTGTGTTCTAGTTTGTGCCAGTTACCTCTTGCCCTGTCACTGGACACTACTTGAAGAAGACTTGCCCCATCTTTCTAGCACTCACTCTTTAGGTTTTCATAAGCACTGATGACACCCCCCTCAGTCATCTCTTCTCTGGGCTAAACCCACCAACTCCCTCAGCCTTTTTTTCATGAGACAGATGTTCTAGTCCCCTAATCATCTTTGTAACCCTCTTCCGTACCCTCTCAGGCAGTTTCTTATCCTTCTTGAACTGGGAAGCCCAGAACTAGGCACAGTATTTCAGATGAGGACTGACCAAGGCAAAGTAGAGTAGGAGAACATGAGCACAGAAACAGGAATAGAGCTCAACTTGCTATGACAAATGCAAATCTTACTTAATATACAATCTTGCTTTGCAAATAAATATTCCCAGTATATATACTTTTGGCTTTCATTTCTGGGCCTGCTATGATCGTTGAGATCACACAGCACAGAAATCGCTGGCTATGCTGGAGAAAGACTGTGGAAGAAAGGAGGAAAGGATTAGAGGCAGAGGCATTTCAGACATGCAGCTAGTTTTTCCTACTCCCAAATACTGCAAATGAGTAAACAAATGTCAGTGTGTTAGAGGTGGTTATGTGGTACTGTAAATATCTACTATGAGGAAATACTATTTGACAGAATGACATACTTTATCTGTGATAGTAAGCCTAGTTAGGGCAAATGACAAAGCAAAGAAGATAAATGAAAAATGACATCTCTCAGCCCACAGCAAGCCAATCTTTACAATCTTAGTTGGTTTCCACTAAAATATTTGTGAGATGACCCAGAGAAACTGACTGAATGTTAATGAAGTTTGAGAGTTCGGATTAAATACAATGTCTTCATTAAGAAATGCAGATTTAAGTGTATGTGACAAGATTCCTTATTTAACTTGCAAAGCATTGTATTAAGAGCAAGCTTAGGGGAGTGATAGAGCAGCTTGACGGGCATCCACCAAAGTCCTTTTTGCTGCCCAAGACAATGGCAGTTTCATGCCATAGAAGCTATAGTAGTTATTAAGTATCATGGTCCCGTGTGGGTCATAGTCTGCTGGCTGCGCTGCTGGTCACAGCTTGTTTGCTGAGTTTGAAAACGTGTTAATATGAACAACGTCTGTGTGCTTCGCCTAGGCATTGATGGCTTTGCTGTGCTGGAGGGACTATTTTGTGGGGAAGATGAGGGACCTTGGGAACACGCTGAACAATGGCTCTGTGCTTTACCCAGGCATTGCTGGCCTTGCTGTCTTCTGGAGAGCATAAAGGAATGCATCTCACTCTTCCTACCGGGGAATGGTGTGGATGGTTTTATTGGACAGGTTCCCGAGGTCACTACTTACCCGTATATGAGCTGTTTAACACTGCTGTTTAGCATATCATACTGCTGTTAGCATATTATGTGGTTTGTGGAATCTGATATTGTCCTGGTATAAGAGATGACAACTTTCGGGTGAAGCAATACTGAAATGTTCCCTGAGACAACTGGTCTCTGGGTGTCAAGGTATGTAGAAGGATTTGGGCAGGTTTTTGTGGCAGTTATCACCTGAGATCATCTCCCTTTATCCTGGTGAGGGAACTTCTGGTCTGGCACTTCAAGGATCAGACAATGAATGCTCTGGCCAGGAACAGGAGTAGAAAGTCTCTGCCTTCAATCAGGAGGAGGAAGTGGATGATTTGCTGTACTGGACTGTGGCAATTCAATAGCCTGACACAGCAGACTCATAGAACTATAAGGCTTTGGTAGACGCTAGCACAGAGTGTATGCTGGTGTCGTCAGGGTATAGGGACAGAGAACCCATCTGGATCTCTAGAGTGAGAGAGAGATGGCAAGAATTGTCTGTGTTGGAGATTAAGGTGAGCTTAACAAGGGACAAAGTGGGAAAAGCACTCCATTGTGACTAGCCCAGAGGCCTCTTGTATCCTTTGCATAGGCTAACTCAGAAAAGGGTAGCTTCAAGCACATAGAGGTGTACAGACGAGCTTCTCTGTGGTCACTGTGAACACAGATCAATCAGGTGTTCACTCTGCCTGCCCTCTAGGTGTATGTGGGATTGCTGTGAGTTGAAGAGCATGCACCAGTTGCTACCAGGTTGATGCACTGGCAGCAATATTTCACAAACCGAGATTCCCTAGCTCCCATTCATGAGCTGATTGATCAGTTGGAGAGCCAAGAAGTGGTCAGCAAGACTGACTCACAGGTTAATACTCTTGTATGGCCAGTGCAAAAGTCTGATGGAGGGTGGAGACGAACAGTAGACTGTTGTGGCCTGAATGGAATTATGTCTCTTAGTGCCGCTGTATATTTAGGAAGGAAACTATCTAAGACCATACTCATAATCTTTCAGCAGCTCTGGTGTCCAAATTTGAGTGATTCCTGTCTGAGGAATTAGCTTGTTAGATTATCACTACATTACAGAAACGTTACGTTACAGAAAACTACCAACGAATTGTATGTGAATGGATGTGTGTTTCAAAATCTATCACTTGATGACAGCATAACACCACCACATGCCACAGAATCCTTCAGATTGGCTTTCCCAGTCAAGACAGCTCTGGCTGTAATTTCTGGTTTTGTTGACCTTGCATGAGGTTTGTCACTTCGTCCCATGTTGCTGCTAGCAGGCATTTTTATACATGACAGCAGAATGGATTATTCAGCATGTTCTTTGCTTTTGGTGCCAGGGTGATGGTGGAAAGTACCATGCATATTTCCATGATGAACTAACAATTTTATCAGTGAGTTTCCTTGTGATTTTGTTTTCCTGCACTATTCACTATACATCTAAGGCTCTGATATGCTCTGAATGTACTCTGGCCCAAGGAATACTGTGGCAGAAGAGTTGTCTGCAGGCAGTTCCTCTGGGAATAGCCACAAATTAGAGGAACTTCTTCCTTTCATAGTTGTTTTTCTTTAGTTTATGAGGTAAGTTTTGAAAATCTGAACTATACTTAATGCAGAGAAAGAGTAAAGGAACCTTCTTTGCAGTTTCATGGATTGCATCTTGGAGTCAGACTGTAGAGAAGGAATGAAGCATTTCCAAGGCAGCTATTTATTACCAAGAAGTTATCGTGGAAGTATTGCTGGTCAATTACTTTGTTTTTAATAGAAATTATGAAAAATATGATAGATCTTGCTTTTTGAAAGAAAATACCCACAAAGTTCCATGTCTGTGTAACGACAGCAGCGTGACAGATATTCACAGCCCTCCTACATTCCTCCCCCTCTGCAATTGATTATGCAGTTTCTTTCCACCCTCACAACATTTGTTCGTTCCTTTACTTAGCTAGCTACAGATACAAAAATATGTTGCCAGCACAACTCTAAATCTAGTTCATCACGCTCAAAGAGAGTTCTAAGTCTTGAACATGTACAAAAATGGCAGAGTAGCAGTAGTCTGTCACAGTTGAGGCTGTTAGTTTTAACATAATTTCTGAGAAGCAGTCACAACTATTGTACTTAGTGACAAACATGGTTATGGGTAGCACCTAGGAACTGCATGCATAGGTCGTTGTGGGACAGAAAAGGAAGTTATCTGGTTTATCTTAGCCAGAACGGCCGTGAGAGTTCTGATGTCAAGCCAACAGTTTTGGCTTTTACAACGTCCATTTGGAAGGGCTGTGTGTTAGCAAGGTGTGTGTTAAGTTTGCTTTGATTTTGTCTGACAATATTTTTAATATTTTAGACAATAGTTTCCCTTTGTTTAGCTGAAGTCTTAAAGACATAGGCATCTGGTGTACAGAGGCTGCTCAGTTTTGGGAAAGCAAAGATTTGTAAATAGTTTTTAGCATTGACTAATAAATACTGTCTAACTTAACATTAGGAGGAGGTGTATTAAATTGTTATTCAGATCACAGAAAGCAATTCTTTTAACTGCTTCTAGGTTCCTGGTAGTTGCTGAATCTTGCAGTTGCTTCGTAGTGGAGTAACTTTGGAATGCAAAGGATTTTGTTTACTGTGTTTATACAAAGTATATTTTTATATGAGTGGTATTTCAGCAAGTCATTTTTTTGAATAATATTTAAATATGAGCTTCATTCTCTAAGTATATGCCCTAGGACTGAAGCTCTGTCTGATACCTTATGTAAAAACTAACTTGAAAATTAATCAAAAGGGAAAAATCTTTGTATAACATTGAATGAAATGTTGTTTGACCAAAATGGAGCATTTCACCTAGAAAAAAAAAAATCTCCATTTAAAAAAGACAACTAAAAATATTATGAAAACATTTAAAAGCCTAAATTTATAATTTGGAAACAAAAAGAATTAAAATATTTCTTCTTTGAGCTTTTGAGAGGTGCTGTTTGCCAGACTTGATGCAAATTTATGATAAATAGCTGCAAATTATTTTTCCATAATTGCTCATCTGAAATTTTTCAGTAATCTTTTACCAAGACTTTGTTCTGTAATAGGAATCAGAGAATAGTTTGGGTTGGAAGGGTTCTATAAAGTTCATCTAGTCCATCCCCCTGCAATGAGCATGGACAGATTCAGACTGGATGTTAGGAGGAAGTTCTTTACAGTGAGGGTGGTGAGGCACTGGAACGGGTTGCCCAGGGAGGTTGTGGATGCTTCCTCCCTGGAGGTGTTTAAGGCCAGGCTGGATGAGGCCTTGAGCAACCTGCTCTAGTGGGAGGTGTCCCTGCCTATGGCAGGGGGTTGGAGCTGGATGATCCTTGAGGTCCCTTCCAACCTAAACCATTCTATGATTCTATGATTCTATGATTTTCAACTAGATCAGGCTGCTCAGAGCCCTGCCTAACCTGACCTTACATATGTGGTGCAAAGGTAAGGTAAGAGAACACAGTAACTCTGTATTCTCTAACCCAAGATGCCATTTGGTTTGGAATCTTCTCACAACTGCTGTATTGGCTGGTTAAGGTTATCTACAGAAGTTATAGCCCTATGACTTAACACAGTGGAAAAGCATTTAGAAGCATTTAGAAAGAAGTGGGCTTGATTCTGTTTACCTTGCAACATCTGTCTTTGTTCTTGCCATCTTTGTTGATTCACTTGCTTATGATCATCACCAAACATAATTTCTCTATTATTAAAAAATGTGATTTAGATTTATACACTGCATTTCTGTGCTAAGACTGTCCAGCTTGGGGTCATAAACACTCAGTGTATTAGTACATTTCAAGTGGGAGATTTGCTAAATCTGTAGGAGTTAGAGAGTTATTGGGAGCTTTTGGGTTTATCTAAATAAGTAAAAGGATGATGAGATTAAGGAAAGGTAAGACCATTAAATAAAAGCAGAGCTGTAAATGACTAGCATGCATTCACATTCTATTGACTGAGTGTGTGCTTAATAATATACAAATATTAAAAATATTGACATCTAGACACTTATTAAACCAGTGCTGTTAAGAACAGATTTCAAATATCTAACTGCACAGAATTCTGCCATTGGCAATATTTTCCCCCATTTGAAGTAGCTGAAAAAAGACATGATTTCAAAAGGTTATTTTCTGAAGGTTTTACCTTTTTCATTTTGTTTAAATTATGGTTACATAGTAACAGCTCTAGATGTAATTGTGCTAAACATGGAGGTGATATCAAATGAAATCATGTTTTGCTGTTTGTTTCGGATTTGATTTTTGTTTGCTTGTTTTGTGTGTTTGTTTTTAGAATCTTTGTTCATCAATGCAAAAAAAAAGCCTGGTGCCATGCATTTAAGTCCCCTAATTCCTGCAATTAAATGTCTTATGGTACAGACCCTGTGACTATTTGAAAATTAATATTTCTATAAATTCAGTATGCTGTGTATAAAGGGGGAAAATAATGAGAGAAACAAATAATCAGATAAAAGTATAACCTCAAATGAGAATCATAAACCATAATAGTTTAGGATGATTACATCTGTTCCAGCCTTTACATGGGCAAAATGCATTTTGATTTTGATTTGCATTGAATAGAGCGCAAGATTTAGCTCTTGAACTGGGGAGGACCCTTGTACTCAGATGGAATCAAATATTTTAGGACAAGTTACTGTGTTTTATAGAATCATAGAATGGTTTAGGTTGGAAGGGACCTCAAGGATCATCCAGCTCCAACCCCCTGCCACAGGCAGGGACACCTCCCACTAGAGCAGGCTGCTCAAGGCCTCACCCAGCCTGGCTTTAAATGCCTCCAGGGAAGAAGCATCCACAACCTCCCTGGGCAACCTGTTCCAGTGTCTTACCACCCTCACTGTAAAGAACTTCCTCCTAATATCCAGTCTGAATCTCCCCTCTTCCAGTCTGAGTCTCCCCTCTTCCAGCTTAAACCCATTCCCCCTCGTCCTAACATTACTAGACCGTGTAAATAGTCCCTCCCCAGCCTTCCTGTAGGCTCCCTTCAGATACTGGAAAGCCGCTGGAAGCCTTCTCTTCTCCAGGCTGAAGAGCCCCAACTCTCTCAGCCTGTCCTCATAGCAGAGGTGCTCCAGCCCTCTGATCATCTTTGAGTGGCTCTCCCCTGGACCCGCTCCAGCAGTTCCATGTCCTNCTCTGGATGGCATCCCTGCCCTCCAGCAAGTCAGCTGTGCCACACAGCTTGGTGTCATCTGCAAACTTGCTGAGGGTGAGTTTTGAAAAATAAGAAAAGAACAGTAAGATATGGGAATGCTGATATGGGAATGATTATTTCTAATACATTTTGCTTCATCACATCTATTGAGTAAAATCTGTCTATAGTTTAGGTTTATATATTTGAGTACTGTGAAGCTGTTGTTGCCTTTCTGTATAACTCAATAATTTTTTTTTCTGTTGAGGGTACTTTTTGTTGAATTCAGTTCTTTCTGTTGAATCTCCTTTGCTTGCATCTGATCTTTGTTTATGTTGATTTTGCTTCACTTTTTCATTTACCATGCTGTTCAGTTTTTGGATGCCAGGAGAACAAAGGTTTGTTCACTATTTGGAGTCAATTTATTTTTCAAAATTCATTATTGCTTATTGTGTTTTTTTTTTTGTTTGTTTGCTTGTTAGAGATACAGTAATCCTGTTTACTAAAGATGTTCATAGCTTTAGTTGCCAAAATAAAAACCCAAAACCTACCAGCCCCAACTCGGCCCCTCCCCAGAGCCCTCTTCAATTATAGTGAGTGCTTTGATTGACTTCATAAACAAAAACACTCTTGAGCACCGTGAAGGGTACCAGTCTATGAAGTAATTTAGAAAACATGGAATACTGAGTCTTTCACTTTGTAGGTGCATATTGACTGTACTAATGGATGTGTCACTGCCTAGTGTTTGAGTTTGTTGGTTTGCCTTTCTTTACTTTTTATTTTCTCTGTAGCTGACACTATTTTGTGTGTATGTGTCTTTTTTTTCCCTTCCCCCTCCTCCCCCCCTCCCCCTTTTTTTTTTAGAAGCACTTGAAAGATACCATTACAAATACTGCCACATACATTTGCTATTTTCTAAGGTCATTTAATTTCGTTACTGATTTCTAATGATTTTTTTGTAACAGCTGTAACAAAAGTTTAACCAAAGATTAATCTGCCATTCGGATCCTAACCTATTTTCTTCTTGCTTTCTTTTTCCTTTATTTCAGCATCTGCAAATGACAATCCAGGCGCTTCAGGATGAGCTTAGAACCCAGAGAGACCTCAACCATCTTCTTCAGCAAGAAAGTGGAAACCGAGGAGCTGAGCATTTTACCATTGAGCTCACAGAGGAGAATTTTCGAAGACTTCAAGCAGAACATGACAGACAAGCTAAAGAGCTCTTCCTGTTGAGGAAAACGCTAGAAGAAATGGAGCTTAGGATTGAAACACAAAAGCAAACATTAAATGCCAGGGATGAATCGATAAAAAAGCTTCTGGAAATGTTGCAAAGTAAAGGTTTGCCATCCAAAGGAATGGAAGATGACAATGAGAGAACTCGAAGGATGGCAGAGGCTGAATCTCAGGTTAATCATTTAGAAGTGATTTTAGATCAGAAGGAGAAGGAAAACATGCATCTTAGAGAGGTAATGAAAATCTCATTTATTTACAAGATATTGTTTAAGTACTTGCTGCAGTTTTAGAAATATAGAAACCAGATGCTCTATTTCTGCTCTCATTTTTTTTTCATTTAAAAGATAGGACATGTTTGTTTTATATCTGTGATAAATACACAACAGGCCTAGATCACGTTTGAAAGCAAGTGTAAGAAATTATGAAAGAAAAGTAGTTGTATTTGAGGCTTATTGATTCTCATGTTGTTGCTTTGTGTGGTTTTTGAATTCTTCGCATTTGGATAAGTTGGTGCTTGGAAATGGAAGATGACAACTCCTGAAGAGGACAGTAGCACCTTCTGCTGCTATAAACTAAACAGATATGAGTGCATGCTACTTCTGAGTTTGATATTTTTAACCCTTGTGGTTGAAATTATTGTTTAAAAACGTTTTCCCTTCCATGTAAACAAAGGCTTCTGCCTATGTGCAGTTCTAATGCGTATTCATGTGTGATACCCTATATTTTTAGGTAAATATACCACATAATATTGCTGCACTAAAAAAATGAGAGTGATGGCTGCACTGTACATTAAGAAATCCTTCATTTGATCCCAGTTTGATCCCACTCTCAACTAGCTGCCCATATGACTTGTGAGTGTGTTTTAGGGACTTGATTTGGGATGACTGAATAAGTACTATACAAAGAAAATCTGGCCTGGTGTCAAGCCTATTTGCCTCTGTGTGTTCCAGCAGTCCAGCTTGAATAGTGTTAAGCAAAAAACACAATGTGAGTCTTCCTCACAGTGACTCTGTTGCCTCCTGCTGAGAAGGATGCACACTGCAAGAAGCTCATGTACGCCCTACTCCCATAATGGAAATCAGGATAAACGGGTTTGTTCCCTTCCAAGTTCACAACAGTACAGTCTGATTGAACTTCCTGTCTGGTAAAAGCACCAATTTGCCTGGCAGATCAAAGCATGAATAAAATGAGTACAAGAGCATAGAAAACTGTTATTTGCTCTTACATATCACTAGTTGTATGAATACCGGAGGTTTGCAGCTACTTACATCTACAGAAAGGCGCCAAAAGATTTTCTTTATTTTCTTTGCTGTGGACAAATTCTTTGATATTGATCTTATGGCTACTTTAGTAGGTATGTTCTTTTGCTGCCTTCCCTCCCCCCCCACCTTTTTTCCCCCAGTCTTCTCTAACCTAGAACATGTTCTTAGGACTCAATGGTATCTGATGCCCATATGAAGCATGAAAGCTGGAAAATTTGCAAGGCACAGTGATACATTTCAGTGCAGTTTTCTTGTGGAGCCTGAATCTTTTCACAGAATTTTAATTATAAAGCGATAGCTCATTAATGAAGCCTGAAAGTTGGTGGATCCTGATAGGAGTTGTACAGTAGTTTAGGGTAGTGAGAAAACTAGAACTAAATAGAGCTTGAAAAATAGATAAAATATAAACTTCAAAATAAGGTCCTTGGGCATCCAACTTATTGATTAGTGCAAGGAAAGCTGAAATGAGATCATATTGCTAATTACAGACTGAGCATTTTTCTCCTGTACTGATACTGAATTAATTTTATGTTTCAAAGTTTCCCCTGGGACTGTCCTCAGGGGACAGGAAAAGAAATATTTCTCCCTCAATTTATTTAAGAAAATAGACATTGTGTTTTTTTCCTTGTGTACTGCAAGTACAGAATGAGTTTTACTGGAGTTTCTCCTTATGATGTGCTGATATGCCTTAGTAATTGGTCAAGGTTTAAAAATAGACTAGGTTCTCTGCCTGGAATCTGTCCCTGCTATATTGGCAGTAACTGTCTAGTGATTTGAAGAGTTTGGCTAACAATTTCCTTGTTGTTATAAATTCAAGTCTCTGGGTGAAGCCTGTCTCCAGCTCTCTTCCTGTGGCACATGGTGTTTTTAGCCTTTTGCTGTGGGAAGGAAGTTCTCTGTACACTTTGACTGAATATCAGATATTATGGCTTTTTTTTCCCTATTTGTTAAAATTCCAAATGGATCAACATTTGATCTTTGTGCGTGGCTTGGTAAGTCCTTGTTGTTCTGCAGGACTTGTTTGGATTATTGTCACTGCATAGTTTTTATCCTGCACAACACAGTTTTTCAATGTGAAAAAAACAGGGATTACTGCTTAAATCTTCTGTGATAGTCACCTCAGTGGAGATACATATTTCATTTTATTTTTTAACTTGTTTTTGTATGATTTCAACATGTGTTAATGACCTTGCACAGTTACTGAAACTGTTTTGTTGTTAGTTTTGTGTTTCTTTGTTTCTTCTTTCTTTTTTATTTTTTTTTTCCTGAGAGTGCTTTTAAAGTAAACTGGAACTGGGATACATTTTTAATTAATTACATTCACAAATTTTTCAGTGTTCACTCAAGTTACATTATTTTTTCTGTATCTTTAACAAAATATTTGTTATTCTAGGACTTAATCTAAAATATTCTGCTTTATTTTTGCAGGTTGGAGTATAGAGCTCGTATTTTGAGTTTATTTCTGAGAAACAAGTGCATTGTCAGATGTAGGATACTGCTTAATCAAATTCTAAGCGCTTGTTTCTGATTTTAGTTAGTTTTGCTATATGACTTTTCTGCCAGTGAACTTGAAATGAGTTAAGGGAGATAAAATTCTTTGTGGCAGCAAATTAACTTCTTCAATGAACAGAATTTTCTAGCAGGTCAGTTTGCCCTTACTATGGTAGCTTCTGCTGTAATTTCCAGTGGAAAGAGTGTTATCTATGGGAAAAAAAGCCTGACATGGTGGAAATGAGATTGACCATATAAAAAAGTAACTGAAGACTACTGATTTTCAATAGCCTCAACACTACTTAAAAAAAAAAACATATATAAAGCAACTTCTCTCATACAATGATGTTGGTATTTAGTTTAAAAATACTTTCAATCAGAAGGCTTTCAGTTCTTGAAATCTAATTGTGTAACATCCTGTTACCTTTTCAGTCCTAGCTGAAGAAATGCCAAAGATATATTTTGCTGAGCATTTGAATGTATTTTCTTCTATTGCAATCATATATTTCTCCCTTATGCTCTGCATTTCTTAGTTCTTTGTAACAGCACCAAAACTGAAGTATGTCTTCTGTTCTTTCATAGTCTTTTAGATTTCTCATAGTGGTGAAATAGGAAGCTAATGGCTAAGAAGCAGTAGAAAATTATTTTGTTATTAATAATCACTGGTGGGTGCAATTTTGACCAAAACTGAGAACTAAACTACATTGCTGTGAGAGAAACAGAAGCAATTTGTAGTGAAACATTGGCAACTCAGGTCTCCAGTGGCTGTACTCCTTCCTAGTAATGGAACTAGGAACTAGGAACTGAATAATCTTCCAACCCCGATGATACTATGATACTATGATAAAGGATGTGTTCTTTGCTGTTCCAGGGATGATTCTAGTGAGCTAGTAAGTTGTTCAAAGTTTAATTAAGTAGGTAGAGATAAATAACATTCCAGTCGCCCTTCGATCTCTACCACTTTGTCAACTATGAAACGTTTCTTATATTATTTTCCTGCCCATTTCACATAAGCATGCAGCACCTAAATGCCATGAAGATCACTAAATGTACATTCCTGCCAGAAAACAGAAGATGCCTTCCTGAAAGTTCTCAATTTGGTCATCACATGTCTCTTTTGGAATTTCAAATAAACATTTGTTTCTATAACTTTGGGAGAACTGTAGGTAATATGGTGATTTTATCACGTGGAAATCTAGCACAGATGTTTGGTATTACTTTTTTTAAACATAGTGACCACACATTATTTACCCTAAGTACCATTAAGTATTCTTTTATTATTGCTATTAAAAACTTGCCTTAGGCAAAGTCCCACTAAATCTCTAGTAAAGTCAAATGTTAAAATTCCAGCATGCAGTTTATTATATATACATACATGTATATTACACATGCCCTCTCTCTATAACATACAATTTCACTAAAGCAGAATCAGAGACCATATAGGCTTTTATATATACACTTTAACTCTTATCTTGCATGTATTCTTAAAACAATGTTGTTGCATGTGGTTTAAAGCTACAGGTTTTTTATTTTTAATAGAAAGAACACCACCACAGCTTCTTTATTACAATTTAAAGTGTACTTCTAAACTGCCAAGATTTTTTTTTTCTTTTTAAACTTGCTCTATCTTTGAACTCAGCTTGGTCAAATATTGAAGGCTGCTGATAGGATTTGAACTGCCATCATGAATTAGTTATTGCATGTTTTTAAAGTTATTAATGGAGCAAAGTTCCTTCTTCCACTGCGAAGAGAACAGATGCCTTACAGACTTTTGGTGTTTACTGTGAATGTCTCACACTGGAGCCAGTAGTAATTTACTAAGGAAATGCTTTATCGACACCAAACGTTTCTTCCCTGAAGTTAGTTATATAGATTAACAACCATTCTAGATTGAACCTCTTTATTGGGTTCATTAGAGTCTCTTCCCTTTTACTTCTCCTGGCTCGGTTCAAAATCTTAATCTTATCAGTTGCTATAATGACGATTACTTTCTATCAAAATAGCAATAGCAATTTATGTTCTTAAGGTCACCTCTTAAGTATAGAGAAAGACTTTGCAATCTTGGCAGTCAGTCCAGACATGAGAAAGTGGACAGAACCTGACTGTGCTCTAGAGAATAATTACTACTTCTAACATTCTGACTTTATTATTCTCCGTCTTTTTTGCCAGGGTGCTTGGTTGCGGTAGTTTTTATAAGTCCACATGGAGGATTAGAAAGCTTTGTTCGTTTAGAAATCAGTTTATTTAAAGACAGGATTGTTCTCCATGACAACATAACGAGCAGTTTGTAATCTAGAATACGAGAAAACTGTCAGTTTCAAGCCAGTACATCTCAGAGTAGCAACTCCAGAAATAAGTTTAGGAAAAGGGAGAATTCATGACCAAGCTGCGGGTTTTTTTTTAATGTTTCAATATGTGGAGATGGTAAATGTCAACCCTGCCAGCATTCTTGGACAATGCATCCTTTGGAAGGTAATCTGGGAACTGTCTTAAATTGCTGTAAAAACTAGTGTTGCCCTCAGATGTGGAAACGTTGTCATAGAATCATAGAATCATAGAATGGTTTAGGTTGGAAGGGACCTCAAGGATCATCCAGCTCCAACCCCCTGCCATAGGCAGGGACACCTCCCACTAGAGCAGGTTGCTCAAGGCCTCATCCAGCCTGGCTTTAAACACCTCCAGGGAGGAAGCATCCACAGCCTCCCTGGGCAACCCGTTCCAGTGCCTTACCACCCTCACTGTAAAGAACTTCCTCCTAACATCCAGTCGGAATCTCCCCTCTGCCAGCTTAAACCCATTCCCCCTCGTCCTAACATTACTAGACCGTGTAAAGAGTCCCTCCCCAGCTTTCCTGTAGGCTCCCTTTGCAGGAGCTGTTTGTTCAGTTCACAGTCACAACTTTCAGGCTGGATGTAAGCATTTCAGAGATTAGACAATAAGGAAACACAAAAATGGTAATTTTTGGTTTCTGTCATAGATTTTGTTTAATTTTATTGTCTCCCTATTATCTGTTGAAGTATTCTGTAAATGTGCTGCTGCTGACTGTGTGGCAATAACTTTGTTTCTCTAGGATGTAATCAGTCATCTTGTTCTTGTTCATATGAATGACAACAGCTTATGTATGCAGCTCACAGCTCTGCTATGTTGAGAGATAAATTTGTGGGGAAGAAAGGAGTTGGTTACCCTTGAATTCCTATGTACACTTTCCTGCTTCAGACTCTCTGAGTGCAAGAAGATGCATCTGGAGAGTAGTTAAGCCTTGGAATAGGTTGCCTGGAGCTGCTGAGCAAATTTATTGGACGGAGGAGATACAAGATACAGATAATGAATTACACAGAATTTAGGCTCACAGAGCAGTTTATCATGCTTAGAAGTGCATTTGAAAGCTATTTGGTCATATTATGTGCTATCTTCATAATTTATTTTGCAATTATTTTCATTTAGTAATTCTGATTCCTTGGCTAAGACTTCTCTTGGAAGAGTCATAAGAAAAAAAAAAACAACAACTTGTCAGAAAGAATGTGGAAATTTGCTGCTCCTAACAAAAGTGGTACTAGTCTGAGACTGATTAGACTGAGAGTGACATCTCCTTAGTTGCTCTGCACAAAGTAACACCTGGGCAGTCTGTCTGAGAGAAGCTGTTTCACTTGATCCATTCAAGGAGAAATCATGTTCCTACCCTTTTAGAGCTTAAAAAACCCCAAAATATATGTATATAATGAGCAGTGCTATGTTGTTCATATAAAATATAATGAAATTCAATAACAGAGGGGACAAGAAACATCGTTGAAAGTTAAAAAACCATTCAGAAACCAAAATAAAGCGCCAAATTATTTAAGACATAGTTTTATTGTGTTATAAATAATGATTACATCTTGCATCTCACTGGGGTCTGCCATCTCAAATTTGAGGAAATACTTCACAGAAGACCACGGAAGTGGCTTCTATAACTGAAGTTCTGGAACTAAACATAACAAAAATACTGATCCAGTCACTGATCTGTGTTGCCTATGGTATCTGCATGCCTCACAGGTTATTTTAAAGAAATTATCTCTCAGTGTCTTAGTGTAAAATTCCTCCTCTGTAGATAAGGAAAATGAAGGTAAGCCAGCAAACTGCCCAAGTCTCAGAAAGTCAGTAGTGAAATGGGGAAGGACTTGCATGAGTTCCATGTGTATTTCCTGACCACTCAACCATTTTCAGTCTACTATGTAAATGGAACTGCAGTAGTTGAAAAAGGAGTGCCTTTATTCAAATATTTGAATTTAAAGTAGAAGACTGTATTTGAATCTGATAACATAGTAAACAAATTGTGTTTAAAGCATGATATACTAGAAACTGCTGTAAGCAACTACAGTCAAGTCATCTAAAAGAGAAGACAGCTGGAAATGAAAAGGCTTAGCAAAAGGGTAGTGCTGATAGTTGTGTGAAGAGTAGGCCCTGGATGAGAGAGTTTTCAGTTGTTAATTTAAGATCAGCTGAATGTTTGGAGTGGAAGCGTTGTCATTAGATGTGACATCTCCAGTACAAGCAGTGCTCCCTGTTGCAAGCCAAGGAGATCTGAAAAGTTTGTCAGATTACCTTTTCTGCCAAGTGCAGAGCAGCCAGTATTTTGAGTATTTTGAAATGTCAAGGGGATAGGTTCAACTCCAGGTGTGGCCAAGAGTGCACATCCTTAACACCTGATAACTATCTATTGAATCACAAGCTTTATCTTGAGGGAAAGATCTAATATTCTGAAACACTATTGTTTTCTGTTTTGCTTCTGTTATTTGCTGTCTTTCAAAGTCTTGTAACATCATGCCATCTTATTTCCTAGTAAAAGAAGTGTAGATCTGATTACATAGTGTTAGTGCAGTCTTTACATATTAAATAATAAAAAGTGGTGAATGGGTGTGTTTCAGGTTGAAATCAAATTAATTAAGGCTTCGGTCAAATGGGTTCTTACTTGTATGCTGAATTGTTAAATCACATTCAGTGCAATCTTCTGCTTGCACTGGACACATGCAAACGTGTCCCACGTTTGCTACTCCTGTCTGTATTTTATACTAATTGAATCTAGAAGGTTTCTTCAGTTTCCTTTGGGGCAGTAGTCACTGGACAAAATTTAAATCCAATATTATACCATTAGTCCAGTGTAAGATGCCATTAATTAATGATGGCAGATGCTGTCTTCCTAAAATATTATAAACCTTGCAAAAAATTTAAAACCATACTTGTAAGCAAGTGTTAGAGTAACAGGTTCAAGTTAGGTGGATTTACTGCAAGTTAAAATTAGTGTCCTTCAGCCAGTAGGCATAAGGAATTAGAAGCATGTTTTTAAATTCCACGTATATTGTTTTGTAACACCCTAGAAGGAAAATCTGTATGAAAAATTATTCTGTCAGCCATTTAAGCAAAGGCTGCTGCTGATTTTTTTTATAACTATGCTTTCCCACTGTGTGAATATTTCCAGAAGAATATTGGAAGAAGAGACTGAGAACAATAATCCCAGTTATTGTTGAAGTTGCTGTAAACTGGCATCTATTTTACTTACTGCCTCTTGCATCATCTCGCAAGAAAAACTTGGAATTTTAGAGGAAAAGAAAGGTTTTGTAAAATAGTAAGTTGAAGAACACTCACTGTTTCAAATCTTTTATACCTGTATAGCTCTAAGGTGAGTGTAAAATTAGCCCTGTTATTTTCAGGGCTAGTTTTTTAAATTATAAGCTAAAACTGCTATTTCCAGCACATTATATGTTTAGCTAAGTTAAGATTGATTCCTGTGTCTTAGAAATCATATAACCTTTGCCTGGACTAAACCCCCAGGTATTGTACTGTTATAAGCTTGACTTCCAGAGAACTGAAACAGGCTTTGTACACACATTTTTTCCTTAGTGTGGATGTAAAGAATAGAGAGAAGAAAATGTGTTTTGTCATCTCTAAAAGCCCCCAAACTGCCCCGCCTCCCAAGTCCCCTAAGAAGGAAATACAGCTTTTAGTTTGCTGAGCCTTTTCCTTGTACAAGTGTGACATGGGTTCTGCCTTTGTATATGCATGGCCTATAAGTAACTAAAGCGGAATTGTATTCTAGGCAGTAGAATACAGCTCATGTAAACTCTTCCTAAAATTTCACCTGAAACTCAGTTTGATGAAGCAAGAGTGTAATGTTAGATTAAGCCACCTAATTAAACAGGATTTCTGATTTAGAGAATAGATGTAAATTTCTTGCTGACCCCTTTCTTCAGAAGGAACATACAGCTTTTGATCTAGTCAGATTAGAATTTAATCACTAGTTAGCTGATCATATCCTAATTTCATACATGTATTCATTGGTTTGTGACATAATCTGGACTGCAGGTAATTTTTTTCTGTTGACATCTTAAGCCTTATGGTCCGACATGATTATAGAGCTCTCAATATATTTATTTGCAATTGTGAAAGTTGATAATGAGTATAAATATGTCCTATCTCACTACAGCAAATATATGTCAACTATATTAGTGAGTCAAATGACATCAATGAGATTCATTGAGTGAGTTAAGAATAGAAGGAATGAAAGAACTGATGATTCCAGATGTGGTTATTGCTTGGTAACTGCTTGGTTACGATGGTTGGAAAGAATTTCACTATAGCTTTTCTGTAAATAGAGCTGATTTCACCTGCTCAGCTTATCTCTGTTTAGCAACAACTACTGTAAACATAATCCTATGTAAAAGTATTTCAGCTGCTCTTCAGATTATTTTCTTCTCCCTAAAATGTAAAGCTTAGCAAAACAAAATGGACCCAGGCTTTTTAGAGCCATAAATGCATAAAGAATATATGTAGAATAGTTTCTGGTGTTCTTGTGACTGCTATTTCTAAGATTAAGGCAGTTAGGTGACCCTATTATGTGTATCTGTGGGGTCTGAGCCCTTGCCTGTTCCTTCCATGTTCATACAAGAGAGTATTATTCCTACCAGTCTTTTAATAATACCTTATAGTTCTTGTTGACAGAAATGAAGTGAGAAATAGAAATTATGTGTGATCCAGAGAAGTGTGAATCAGAGATATTTCCTTAATTACTGAAAGGACTGCATGTGCCATACCCTGTTATAGACTGTAGTGAATAACTGATATTATTTGGGTACGTAGAAAGACAAAACTCTAGTATTCCTACTCTGTAGGTGCAGGAGGTACATAAAGTATATGCAGCATGTTCTTTTTTACTCTTTTTTACACAATTTACTTGAATTTTTCTAAATGCACAGTTTACATGCTTTCCTAGACAAGGTACTGGAAGTATAGTCCAACTTCCACTGATACAGTTCAGAAGGAGAAAAATAGTCTAATAATTGACACAGAGAAAAATACTTATTCAACCTAACTGCTGTACTTCATAACTGCAAGCAGATTCTTAGTGGTGCATCACAGTCCTGGCTACTGTATTTCTCCATTAACAAAATTCTTACACAGCTGTTGCTCTGCTGTACTGGCAATCTGATTCCTAAGTCACTTCAAGCAAGCATTTCTTGTGAAAGTCTTCCAAGTGGTGTTAGTAAAGGGATGTCTTTCCAAAGTGGATTTGCTCCACACACTGTTCTTAAAATCTGAAGAATGCAGAATGCATTATTTTCATCTGTTACTAGATAATTAACAGCTATATGTGTGTTTCTTTATTCACGCTGCTTTTATGAGCTTTGGCTCCTGACACATTTATTTCCCTGGATATAAATTTATTTACAAAAATATGTGGATTTTAAGTTTTAGATTTGTAGCGATGGACATAAAATAAGCAACGCCTCTTTCTTTCACTCTTTACTTGACTCAAAATGAACCTTTGGAAAAAGTATTCCCTTAACACATCATCTTTACAGGGAGGACTTGAGAAATTTCAATTCATGATATATTTTCTGCAAGATTCTAAACATAGTGAGTTAATTAACATTTCTGCTTTTTCATTATCATCTGAATTTTCACAAGGTTTATTAGCTAAAGCAGTGGTCTTAAATGCTGAGCAAGTACCAGTGTATTGTTCACTAGACATTTTAAAGCATTGAGGGGAAAAGTTTTTATTAATTTGTGCTCTTATTTGCCATATAACTTTGTGAAGATTGATATTTTAAAATTGAAGCTTGACTGAGTTCAGATTCCTCTTCTTTAAGTGAAATTTCTTAATTGCAGATGTATATAATTCATAAAAATGAGTGCATACTGCAGGGTTGCTTTTGACAAGAAACAATAGTTTGGAAATGAAGTAAAGCATTTTCTATGGTAGTCAAATGCAGAACAAGTCAAGTTATGTTTCAAATGGTCTGGTTATGGTTGTTTTAAAGTGTTGTACATGATGCTTCTTCATCAGTTGTTGACAACATTTCCCACTTGCAGGGGAGCTAAAGTGCCATACTTCAAAAAAGGAGTGCTTGTACCAATGAAAAAGAAGACTTTTTTTTCCCTTTCATACTTCCAAAGCCTTTTCCAGTTCTGTAAGGTCTGATGTAGAAGAGAGTTTAGTAATTTTTATTATGTTGAATGAACAAATAACCAATGACATGTTACATAGCAGTACATATTAAAATTTCTATTAGAAATAAGCATACAGCTATTATGATGATGCTATTCCTTTGCAGCAGTATTCTCATGAAAAGAAGCATTTTATGTTTTCCTGAAAGAAGTGTGCTATGGCAACATGGAGAAACAGTCTTTTCTGTTTTCACATGTCTTCTTGTCAAGGGCAGAAGATTAATTTTAAAAAGCCACAATAATAGATGAAAAGTAGGGTATATTTCTGACTGATTTTCTTGCTTTTCAAAGTTCTTTCCTTTTAAAGTTAGCAATGGGTTTATTGTCTGCTGTCAATAGCTTTGTAATTGATACTTTATGGTTCACTTTTTCTGTTACCTTTTTTCTTTTATCAATTCTGCTTTCGTATCTTTCTTTGAAGGTGCCTGTGTAAACTATTGATCAGACTCCAATTGTAGAGTTTGTTAAAAAACAAAGATGGAAGAAAGTGTCTCCTGAATAGTTTTAATGCTGGTATTTTGAAATACAGTGGAGCATGATAGCCTTTATGAAGACCTCAGTACAGCTGTGCACACGCTTGTGTGAGTAGCCCCAGAGAGCATTGTATGAAATGGCACAGCATGGGGAACAATATTCATTAAAAGATCTAATCTCTTCTCTCTGTATATAACAAACCAGTTGCCAGGCAGGGAGATTTGTAATGAGAATTGATGAAAGTTTGTTATATACTTTATAACAAATGCTGTGTATTTCCTTAATACTCTACACACTCCTCTGTTTGCATACACCTGAATTTGTTTTGTCTGGAACAGTTAGTCTTCTGCAGATGTCAATTTTCATGGGTATGCAATGTGGGGTTTGTGAAGATACAGACTTCCAGGTATGTAAAACTAATTCAGGATTGGAGGTCATAGACATTCAAATTACACGTGTCACTTGAATGTCTTATGATTTGCTGAGGTCTTTGTAGAATCATAAAATGCATTGGGTTGGAAGGGACCTTTAAAGGTCATCTAGTCCACCACCCCTGCAGTAAGCAGGAACATCCCCAACTAGATCAGGTTGTTCAGGGCCCCATCTAGCCAGACCTTAAGGTGAGATAGAATCATAGAATGAATCACAGAATCATAGAATGGTTTAGAATGGAAGGTACCTCAAAGATTATCTAGTTCTAACCCCCCGCCAGAGGCAGGAACACCTCGCACTAGAACAGGTCACTCAAGGCCTCATCCAGCCTGGTCTTGAACACCTTCGGGGAAGGAGCATCCACAACCTCCCTGGGCAACCTATTCCAGTGGTTCATCTCCCTCATTACCCCTCATCCTGTCATTATAAGACCTTGTAAACAGTTCCTCCCCAGCCCTCCTGTAGGCCCCCTTCAGATACTGAAAGTCTACTATAAGATCTCCTTGAAGCCTTCTCTTCTCCAGGCTGAAAAGCCCCAACTCTCGCAGCCTGTCCTCACAGCAGAGGTGCTCCAGCTCTCTGATCATCTTTGTGGTCCTCCTCTGCACTCGCTCCAACAGTTCAATGTCCTTTTTGTGCTGGGGGCTCCAGAACTGCATACAGTAACTCCAGGTGAGGTCTGACGAGAGCAGAGTAAAGGGGGAGAATCCTCTCCCTTGCCCTGCTGGCCATGCTACTCTTGATGCAGCCCAGCACAGGGTTGCTGTCTGGGCTGCATGTGCACACTGCCGGCTCATGTTGAGCTTTTCATCAACCCTGACCCCCAGGTCCTTTTCCTCTCTAGCCATTCACCACCCAACCTCTATTTGTGCTTGGGATTGGGCCCACTCAGGTGCAGGACCTTACACTTGACCTTCTTGAATGTCATGAGGTTGGCCTGGGCCCACCTCTCCAGCCTGTCCAGGTCCTTCTGGGTGGCATCCCTGCCCTCCAGCAAGTCGACTGTGCCACACAGCTTGGTGTCATCTGCAGACTTACTGAGGGTGCACTCAGCTCCTCTGTCTGTGTCTCTGACAAAGATGTTAAGCAGCACCGGTCCCAGCGCTGACCTGTGAGGCATGCCACTTGTCAGTGGTCTCCAGGTGGACATTGTGCTGTTGATCACAACTCTCTGCATGTGACCATCCAGCCAATTCTTTATCCAGCGAGTGGTCTACCCACTACTGAGATCTGCAGCAGGAGTAGCCTGTAGACATGAGAAACTTTGTCATTCTGCAGTTTAACATCTCAAAAAATAAGAGGATGGGTGGATGGGGTGGGGAGAAGGGCGTAGGAGGCTTAGCGAAGTGCTAAGCATCCGCTGGTACGTAGCGCTGAGCTCCCAGGCTCGATGCGAAGGCTGCCGCGTTTCTGTGGTCACTAGATGGCAGCCGTGAATGAGCATTGGCTCCTGGCTGCCACACACGGCCTGTGCTTTGCCGTCGCTCATTTACAGTGCTAGAATGAAGAGGAGGACTACCTTTAGGCTGAGGGACCCGGAACTTTTTAGTCTGGAGAAGAGAAGACTGAGAGGGTATTTAACAAATGTTTATAAATATCTGAGGGCTGTCCAGGAGCAGGGGGACAGGTGCTTCTCACTTGCTCCCTGGGATAGGACAAGGAGCAACGGGTGTAAGTTGCAGCACAGGAGGTTCCACCTCAACACAGGAGGGAACTTCTTTACTGTAAGGGTCACAAAGCATTAGAACAGCTCTCCAGAGAGGCTGTGGAGTCTTCTTCTTTAGAGACTTTCAATGCCTGTCTGGATGTGTTCCGCTGTGATCTGTGCTAGATTCTGTGGTCCTGCTCTGGCAGGGGGTTTGGACTCAATGATCTCCACGGGTCCCTTCCAACCCCTGACATCCTGTGATCCTGTGATTAAAAATTTGTGGAAAGACAGTTTTGCAGAGCAGGTTACAAGCTGCCTCCAATTCAGAGTCAAAGAGGCTATGAAGTGCACTGCAGCTTTCTAATGAAAATGTGACATCAGGAATTCAGTCTGCAGATACTTGTGGAATTTGGTCCTGATGTGTTGGTCAAGGTTTGTAAGTTGCTTTAATTAAAAAAAAAAAAAGCTAAAAGAAGAAATTAAGAGGTCATCTTCCTCTTTTGAATGGATTGCAATTTCACCATAATATGTGGTCTCATACCCCAGCTGTGCTCTCATACTGATGCTATGTGACTGGGACCTGGAAGGTGGATGGTGAAGAATATCTCAAGTTATTCCAATGTGACCTGGTACATTTCAACATAGGCTTGTAATAATTAACTTACTCTGAAGGTTTTCTTGCCTTTGTTGTGGCATGGTGATGTATAACCATAGTGAAGAAGCCAAAGGCAGCACATATATAGCTGCCTTCACATCACATAGTTTGTGATAGTTCAGTTTTTTCCTGTTTACATTTTCACAAGTGATTGAGGAAATGTCAGACAGATAACACCCAATATATTGACTCCTCGGTTGTTGTCTTTGCTGTTATCAGTTAAATATCCATTTTGATGAAGAATTGCAGTATCCCAGGGAATGCCCATGATGATAATTCCTTAGGGTGTAGCATTCATTCTGTGCCTCATATGGAAGATGCTAGTGGAGATTTTGTATAGCTTGAACAAATAACGTAATGGTGAAGAAAAAAAAATTGATTTTGATCCATGCCATAATCAACTTTTTCTTTGGTAGAGCTCTCTCAGGAGAGCTTTCTCGCAACGAGAGTAGAATCTGTATTCTGTTTCAAAGTGTACCATCATAGCATTGGAGGAAGGATTTTTATTGCAGATGCATTACTGTTCCAAACAAAAAGAAGTCATTCTGTTTCAGAGCACTGATGGACCGAACACCTGCACATTTCAGTCAGAAGAATCAGTTTCTTCTCAATTATTCCTGACTTGCTTAGAGAGAGTATTTTTCAGCTCTCATCTTGAAAAAGGCATATTTTCACATAGAAGTACATCTGGCAGACAAAAGATTTTCTGCTGATAACCAATCTCAGAAACCATTATCAATATAATGTTACCCTTCAGCCTCTCAACAACATCGTGAGTGTTTACAGAGGTCTTGGCAGTGCTTACATCCCATCTGCATCATGAAGGCACAGGATGAGTGGTCAGAAAAAAGGAAATCTTAGCAAAAGATTTGGAACAGATAAACGTACTCCCTCTTGTGCATGTTTCTTATCTTAAAAAAAAAAAGAATTTTAACACCAGCTGGGATGATAAAATTTATCAAAACAATAGTGGACTTCAGGATGGTAAGACAGAGCTTCTGGAAGAATTCCAAACCAGGACTGCTTTGATAATTTCTTTCCATCGAGCCCTTCAGCAGGAGGGGTTTCTTGTCTGTCATGTGTAGTTGAAAACCTGGTGCCATATGTAAACTTGTTGTTTAATTTATTAGCCATTTTTGTTCCTCAATCATTTGCATTCCAGTGAAGTCTAAAAATAGTGGTTTAAATCTCCAGAAAATGTGGATGCATTTTGTGTCTGAAGGAAAAAAAATGAATAGAAAATAGTGAAAAAACCTTTCTCTCCTTTATTCCTTTTGGAAACAAATTATGAATACATTGTTACTAAGGTGAGTATTCCCAGTGTATGCATTTATGGTGGTTGAGCTTCACAGGAATCTTAGATTCAATTTAGCATTGTGTAGCTTTAAATAACTAAAAAATTTAGGTATTTCCTACAAGTACTTCCTTAGGTATTCCCTAATCTCTTCCTGCTAGCGTCATTGGGCAATATGACAGTGATAAACTCTGTAAATAAGGGGAAGTAGGCTGAGTAATTATGAATGTTAGCAACCAGGGTCTGGGACTGGAACATACATCATCATGTTGGGATACTTGTGAAATACCAGTTATTTAAAACATACTCACAGCCTTAGCAGAAGGGAAGCAAAAGAACTAACTTGATATAGTTAATTTGCCAGTTGCATCTTGCAAATTCATTGCGAGCAGGTATATCGAAGAGTTCTTGGGTCTATGGCTGGTCAGACATCTCTAAGGGGTGGTTTTCTGAGTCAGTGGTCAGGTTTATTAATACCTGCATTCCTATCATTGCAATTATTGTGGCCAGAGCAGCAGTTCAGCTAGCATCTCCTATATTGATCTGTCATTTGGATTCCCATAGCTGGCTATAGATGCCATGTTCACTGAACTCTTAAGTCAGATCCCTGTCTCTGCAGGAGAGATCCATTTTATACCTATGTTCTCTTGAGTAACATGATTGGATAGTGATTTACCAAACAAATGCAACATTTACACTATTGTAAGAGCATGAAGGAATTTACAAAGAGACTATGCTATTCCAGTGTTTTTTTGTGCGCTCTGAATACTTCTTTTGCCATTGTAACAGCTAAATTTATTTAACTATGTTCTCTGCAGGTAAAAATTACTTATTGCAAACTTGGCAGTCATTAACGTTTCTAGTTCTTCAATAGACTGCTGCACCTGCAGGTTGCAGTGGCCCAGATTCATGAAAGAGCTGCAAGAATTCTTCTTCTCCAAGAATACTTCTCCTTTTGCAGATCTGAGTTTAATATTCCAGCTCTAATGTATTTGAGGTCCTTTGTCTCCCACCCCTTTTGCACTTGGAAGTGTAATTAACAATAGTATCAGCCAGTATCAGGATGACACAACTGAGGCTTTTCTGTGAGACTCTTTTGCCCAACTTTGGTAGTCTACTGTATTTCATCATGAGGTGATCCTGATGAATTATACTCAAAACTTTGACCCAGGATAGTTTTAGAATTCCACATTTAATCAGATTATATGATAACATGCATTCCACTTGTGCTAGTTTGAGCCATTTGAGACACATTCACATTGTGTAGAAATTAGATGGCACTTGGATATTAGAAGAGGTTTTATATTTGAAGATGAGTGCCCTCCTTCCCTGAACTGTTACTTCTGTTGAGAGACTAAGAAAATTTGACTGTCTCTCTGAATAAGGCTTTACTGTGAATTACCTGTCTCTGAACACATTCAGCATGTTTTTTTTCCAGAGGTGTGACATGTTGCTTGAGGGAAACTCTAACAAGGACAAGCAACTGAACAAGTTTACCAGCTTGTCTGTCCTCTGGATTTTCAGATGCCTTGATACTTTTTTGTACTTCTTGCCATTCCCACCATTTCTCACTCCCTCCTATCTCTTCCATTTTCATCTATACTTGGAGCAACAGGTCATGCCTTTTATACTATGAGGGTAGCTAGGATGCACGTGCAGAATAAGTAGCAGCTGTTATAACTGCTGCAGCTGTATAAAACACAAGTAACTTTGTCTGTCTGGCTATCACACCTGTCTGACTACACAGCACTTCAGTTATTTCCTATCTTCCAATCCAAAGTCAATTGTTTGGGAATGATGGATGCATAACTATTTATACAAAACCAAACAGCACCCTCAGAATCAAAGTAATGTACAGAACAGGGACCTGAGTCTGTCTTTTTAGAGTGGATTTCCTGGCTCTAGAAATACGAATAATTCTTTTTTTCTCCCTGTCTTTTAGGTGTGAAAAGTGCTAGCTTAAGTTTCAAAATGTAGCCATATTTTTTGAGGCTGATAAATCCCATTCTCCATCAAAGAAAAATGAGTATTTTCAGCTCATGAAAATATAAGGCTTCCATTTGCCACTGTCATTTAATATTTCTGTGCATTCATGTTTCTGTCACTGTAGTTTTAAGTTAATGCAGTAAAATTAAATGCGAAATCTGATACATATTAACTTTGTCTATTTGTCTTGCATTATACTTTGCATAATGTTTGCTTTTCTGCACACTTCACAATTTGCTAATGTTTCCATTATCCTTAAGCTGAAATTCAGCAATAGCTAATAGGATAAAGGCTGTGACAAATACTAGGTTACAAGAGACAAACATTTTCACTAATAATTTAAAATACTGACAGAGAGATAACTTATTTCACAAGTTTCTGTTAAATGTCTGTTGTAAGAAGTCTGCTTTTTGTGCAAACCTTGATGGTTTTGCCTTATTTAATAGATTTAATCCATAGTAGAAGAATCTTGAGTCAAGCTTCAGACTTGTTACTCTGCAGTGCAGTTGGGAGTCTGGTAATTCACTTGTTACAGTCATTGTATGCATGAACTGCAGCTTTTAACTCACCTGTTAAATGGAACATAGACATAGAGGTCTGGATATTTTCATTTTATGTTCATTTACATTTAGTTTCACAACCTCCAATGAGAACTTGTGCATATGTGTCTATTTTAACTTTTGGTCTTTGTCAGAAGTATATTAGCTGGGAGTTTAAGGCAGCATCAGGGTTCCATCATGTTTCGTCCCTACAGTAGGGTATGGGTAGATTTTCTCTGAAGTGCTTTATGTAAGTACTTTAATTTTATCACAATTAGTTTAATTTTTCAAACTTATATAACAGTTCTAAGGTGTTTTGTAATTTAGGTACTTTTAGAATAGTAGCAAACAATTATTACTGATAGAATTCCTGTTCAGCAGCATACAGAAGTAGCGTGCTTAAAAACTGAACAACAAGGAAACTCAGGTTTATTTCACATGGAACATTCCCTATTGAAGTAAATACAGTTATGGCTAAAGCATTGATATTCTTACTGTGTTAGAGAATTTTGTGATGCAAAAAATAGCAAGATGTTTTCCACACTTTAAGTGTGCAGTCTCTCACAGTAGCTTTGCAGCTGAATAGTTGTTATCAGATACTAACTAATGTTTATATATACCATTTTATATAAAGTGATATTCATGGTGTTAAGGGATCTGTAAAAATGTTTTGGGTGATGATTTGTATTAGGTTTTCAGCATGATAGGGATACTGTGTCAAATGCCATATAAAAATGATGGAATTTGTAGAAAGCCAAATGATCATTTAAAGATATTCTTATCTTCCCTCCCCTCCCTGTAATGTAAATTCAAACTCTCATTTACTCTCTCTGTAAAAGTTCTTTCCAATAATTCTGAAACAATGGTAACGAAAAAGTAAGACCTGTGCTCCTGTCATGTGCTTTTCTATGCTTGTTTACAAACTTAAACCTAATTTTCCTTTGGTGATGCAGTAAAATTTAAATGAATGGCAGAAAGAAGAAAGTGGAGTTTTATAGGGTTTAATTGCTGGAATGTAGAGACTTTTTGCTCTATATCTATTTTGTTTTTAAAAATAAAATTGGAGAGTCTGTATTTTGCACTAATTCTGCCTTATACAGATGTCAAAATTCTGCCTTTTTTTTTTTAATGTCAAAATTCTTCCTTCCTAATTCTTGGTGTAACAAAAATAGACTATAAAAATGACACTTACTGTGAAGGATGGGCAATATATACATAAAGCATGTTGAAACTACGTGTACTCCTGTAGAACACCATGAAGCTGTGGAGATATACTTAGGAGAGCATTTTTTCCAACTCACTCTTGAGGGAAAAATCTTTCAAAATGAGTAAAAAGAAGTATCTATAAAGGTCTTAATGACACTCTCAGCTGTGTTGAATTGGTGATATTAAAAGAATTTATGCTCTCTGGTATCTGAACCAAGTAATCTATGGTGGGATTGTTTCACTGTGATGACAGAGTTGCTAAAGATTATTAACAATGTAAAATGAGAGATATTTTGTATTTCTCTTTTCTAGCAAGTTTCAGAAAGGCACAAAATTTAGAACTTGTCACACTTGCCTGCCCTGGAAAAACAGCACAATTAAAAAAAAGAGGAAATAGACCTGTAAAGAAAAATCTTTTGGATCTTGGAATCTCTTGAATCTCTTCTTGGAATCTTTTGAAAAGATACAGAGTTAATTACTGACCTTGGGGAAAGGAGTGAAAATAATGAGATGTCATTAATTTTTCATAATTGCCAGCACTATAGGTGATAAATGGGAGCAATTTATTGTTCTATCTTGAAAACACCCCTCCAGAGCTTTTTTTTTTTTTTAGATGCCAGAAAGGCAAAAAATTAGTGTGCTTACATATGAATCTTGTCTAATTTAGTGCACTGGGAAATCAATTGTAATTGCTGTGGGATATTTTCCACTTGGTTGTTTGTGTGTTGTCTGTCTTTCTTTCTTTCTTTCTTTCTTTCTTTCTTTCTTTCTTTCTTTCTTTCTTTCTTTCTTTCTTTCTCTCTTTCTTTCTCTCTTTCTCTCTTTCTTTCTCTCTTTCTCTCTTTCTCTCTCTCTCTCTCTCTTTCTCTCTTTCTCTCTCTTTCTCTCTCTCTTTCTCTCTCTCTTTCTCTCTCTCTTTCTCTCTCTCTT